>OY978500.1:1802500-2122039 GCA_963854855.1 Nasturtium officinale
CGCATCTAGGATGGGGTCTGGCGATGGTATTCCTAGTCGAGAATGGAAAAGGTGAGCTGCAGTCTGTGCAGCCTCCGCCGTTGGATCTCCCAAGATGCTAAATATGATCGTTGGAATCCTCATTTGATTAAAGATATCTGATGTTTGTCTCGTTTTGGGTTTTGTGGGTTATCATTTGTGTTTAATGTACTCGTACTTCTCTCATAATATTAGTGTTTTTAGTTTTCCTATACTATTAAATCTCCGTAACGTTAAATTCAGGGCCTAAAATTCCAAATCAAAAGGATTGGGTATACTAGTTACACTAACTTATATATATAAAAAAAATTATAAAGAGCATAAATGTTAAATAATTTTCGGAAAATAATTAAATAGAGATAATGACTTTTATAACAGAGCGAGATGCAATATATATTTACGATTCACTGAAAACTAACAGTTGGCAAACTAGTTTAGATTTACAGAAGTATTTAAATAGTATTTTCTTGCAAATATTTGTATTTTTGGGGTCAGACTCGAACATGTGTAGGGATGTTACGGAATTTTTTAGCAGGCCCGGCCCGAATCTATTTTGAGTCTGCCCGTCCGTTTTTAAAAAACCTGCATAAGCTTAATACTCGAATAATGTAGCCCGAATAAAACCCGTAAATTCTGGGTATATTCGCGGATACCCGAATTGATTTTTTTTTTGTTTTTGTTGGTTTTACTTTAGTTTACTTTTAAAAACTAGAAAACTGGAAATTAAATCTATGAATCAAATTTAATTCTTGTTTAATTTTACAATTCATGTTTTATAATATTTTTTTCTTTATGTGTGTTTTAAAAATATTGATAAAATTATTTTCATAAGTATTGATATAATTATTCGTTAGGCACAATTATAAAATAAACTAAAGATATCATTTCATGATTTTCCGATTTGAGATTGGTAAAAATTTATAGGTTTTGCGCAATAATTTCATGATTTTATATTTTTGGCGGGAAAATATAACTTCATGATTTCTGGCCAAATTTACAATTTGATGGGTTTGACCAAAAAAAATCCAAATTCTAAATTTTATAATTTTGGCCCAAAACTTAATCTTACAATTTTGCGTTTTGGCAGAAAAATATCATTTCCCGTTTTTCACCAAATTTGCGTTTTGATATGTTTGAAGACAAAATAATCAATGTAACTATGTGATTTTATGTCTTTAGCGGAAAATATAGTTTCATATTTTTTGCTAAAATTTTGATTTTACGATATTGAAAATATTATCAATTAAAAAATTTATTATTTTGGCACAAAAATAATTTTTCACAATTTTGTGTATTTAGACTAAATATTATTTCACTATATCTATCTCATAAAAATAATCCAGCGGTCAGGCTTACGGGTTTGATATAAAAATAATCCTGCCTGCTTTAAGCCCGTATTTTTTAAACAGAAACGGTCAAGCTTACGGGTTTAATATTAAATCTGGGTTTCGGGTATACATTGGGTAAAAACCCATAATTAATATCTGTGTTTGGTTAAATATTTTCCTTGGGGACTTATCTTCGACACGAGAGCTTCCTTTTCTTTTTCGCTTTGTGGTTCCCCTTTAATTTTATTTTTATAAAAGAAAACAATATTTCTGAGGAAAAATCTCAGCCAGTGATTAACTCAGCATGCATTTGAGACAAGTCGCAAAATTCAGAGCAGAGGAACACAAATATTAAGAGATTTCATCAGAGCTCAGGTGGATCATTGCTCGTCCACCACCAATGGCTTCCCTTTACATCAATTCATTACTTCCGCTTCCTCCTTCCCATTCCCAGAAACTTGTAGAACCGTCTTCTTCCTCTTTATTGAGCACTTGTAGTTATAACGAAGTGGCTCTGAAGCCGATTGTCATCAATGGAGATCCACCCACGTTCGTCTCTGCCCCTTCTCGCCGTATCATTGCAGGTTCGCCTTCAGTAATCTGAAAAGTTCCAATCTTTTTGATAGATTCGACAACAAAAATTGAGTGGGTTTTTGTTATGGTTATGCACAGTTGGAGACCTTCACGGCGATCTAGGTAAAGCCAGAGACGCGCTTCAGATGGCCGGCGTCTTGAGCTCCGACGGACGAGACCAGTGGATCGGCCAAGACACAGTATGTCTTTATCATCACTCTTTACAACTTTTTTTGCACCTATTACCTATATGATGAGATATGCCTCATACTGCATCATGTCCTTTGAGTTTTAAGTCATCAGTTGTGGAATCATCAAATGAAAATACAGGTATTAGTTCAAGTAGGAGATATACTGGATCGCGGTGATGATGAAATAGCAATACTTTCCTTGTTGAGGTCACTTGATGATCAGGCCAAGGCTAATGGTGGAGCTGTTTTCCAGGTTCTGAATGCTTTTATATTTGAGTTTGATAAATATACGTTACAGAAATCACAGAGCATAATTTGCTCTTTGGAACTTTTATTTTATATTTTTATTCACTAGTTCTATAATGATAAGCCTAACAAAGAGCAACTAATTGTCCGATTTTGAAGGTTAATGGGAACCACGAGACAATGAATGTTGAAGGTGATTTCAGATACGTAGATGCTAGAGCATTTGATGAGTGTACAGATTTTCTTGACTACTTGGAGGACTATGCACATGACTGGGACAAAGCCTTTACTAATTGGATTTTTGAGTCTAGACAGTGGAAAGAAGATAGGAGAAGTTCTCAAACCTATTGGGATCAGTGGAATGTGGTAAAGGTACTTCATTTTTGCTGTGTCCTTTCTGAACAGTCTTATTTTTTGTCATTCTCGGTTAACCAATAGTCGTGGGATAACCATTAGGACAGAGACAAAAGGGAGTGATTGCAAGGTCAATCCTTTTCAGACCGGGTGGTCGATTAGCATGTGAGTTGGCGCGTCACGGAGTTATCCTGCGTGTTAATAATTGGGTTTTCTGCCATGGTGGTCTTCTTCCTCACCACGGTAGGAATAAGCAGTGGACTCGGTGTTGAGAGATGTTTTCTTTTGGATTTGATGTATCATATGCTTATTGTTTACTTGCACAGTTGCATATGGCGTAGAGAGGATAAACAGAGAAGTCTCTACTTGGATGAGAAGCCCTACTAACTATGAAGACAGTCCTCAGATGCCATTCATTGCGACTCGAGGATATGACAGTGTAGTCTGGAGCCGACTTTATTCAAGAGAGACCTCTGAGTTGGAGGACTATCAAATAGAACAGGCAAGTTTAATCGGAATCTCTAAAATCCTCAAAGCTGCCAACGCACAAATCATAATCAGCTTGGATTAATGTGTTCTCCTGACTTCTTTTCATATCAGGTTAGTAAAATTCTGCAGGACACTCTTGAAGCTGTTGGTGCCAAGGCAATGGTGGTAGGGCATACTCCCCAGTTATCAGGGGTTAATTGGTATGTTTATCGAAATCTCTCTTTAAAACTTGTAATTTCCAACATCACAAGATCCATACAACTCTATAATGAAATATGAAGTTTCTCTTGACAGTGAATATGGTTGTGGCATATGGAGAGTTGATGTAGGAATGTCCAGTGGTGTTCTTGACTCTAGACCAGAGGTACCTAACAATCTTGGTTCTTTGATTCGTGGCCTATTATATCTTTGTTACATAAATTCCCAGAGTTGTTGACACTGGTGTTGTTTCTTCAGGTTCTGGAGATAAGAGGGGACAAAGCCAGGGTTATCAGGAACAACCGGGACAGACTTCATGAACTTCAAGTTGCAGATTACATTTAAAAAGCTCTTAAAGATAAGAACCAGAGTCTTCACGTTCAAGAATCCAACTTCTCACCATATTCGCAGCATGAAGGAAAAAGCAGCAGAAGCTTCAGACTAGGACCCATATGACAGACGGATGCAGTTGAATGAGGCCAGACTTTGAACTCTATATATGTATGTATATATATTTGTATGTATGTGAATCATCAGAAACAAAGTGTATAATGATGTGTACTGGAGGAAGGGATCATAGACAGAATTATCAATACAAACCTGGAAAACTATAATCTAACATGTACAAAACTTGCCAAAAACTAGTTTACAAACAAACAAGAAGAAAAGTAGGATCCTCAAGAGTGAGAATTATAACCTAACCCTTTGTCTTTTCCAAACAGTGTTTGAATCGCCATTGAAGTCTTTGAAGAAAGATTTGACCCCTTCATAAGTGGACCAACAGATTGCTGCTGCAGGAGCATGGAAAAGCATTCTCGGGAGCCATCCCCTTAGGAGTCCTCTGTATCCGTCTTTTTTCACAATTGTTCTCAATACATCACTGATTGAACTACTCGTAAAACGGTCGCATCCGCAGACACCCTGCACATAACCACAGATAATTGAGGCCAGTTTACACATTTTAGGAGCAAAGATCATGGACATAGCTGACTGTGACGTTGCTGTTTCTTAAACGCTATGCTAGGTCCTGCAAGAGAGATCTAAGCTAAAGCAAGAAACACTACTGTTCCATATGCAAAACTACAACTAATCAAAACAAGCGTGCAAAGAACATACAAGTATTATACACTCGAAGCTTCAACTAGAAAAGATCAGCATCTCTTAGAGATTCTACATTATTTCTTACTTGTCTTTTTTTTTTTATCAGGGTTTAACTAAACCCTTTGCCATGTCAAAGGTTTAATTCAACTCTTTTTTCAGCAGGAAAATTCCAACCGAAACTCTCTACCAGACTCTCTATTAGTAAAAGAAAATTAAAGTTCAAGCCTTTTGATTGGTTCACACGTCCTTAACCCTTATTATAATTTTATTTTTATTTTTTGGCTTATAGAATCTAAAATGCTGATGAGAAAGGAGATGGACAAAGTTGCGTAGTTTTATTACTTTGTGTTTATTTTCCCTTTGTATGAAAGGATTCTTGGATTAGTTTTGTTTAGTGATTGACATTACAAACATTTTTAGCTCTTATTCGCTATATATGTATGTATACGAGGCAATGCATGATTAACATATTGTCAAAGCTGTGTCTATCTGCCATCACCCGATTCGTCGAGAAAGCTGTTCCTGAAATGTGCTCTCGAAGATCTTGTCAGCATTTCCTACCTCAAATCCATCCCGACGATGAGACTCTCGTATCTGCGTTTGGTTATTTACAATGTTGTTACAAAAACTTGAATCAACTTTACATAATGATGGTAACTGAAGGAGCTTTCTCTAGTCAATGGGAAGCAAAGGATCAAATCAATTCACATAGATAAACTTGTTGAGTTTCCATCAGAATTGTCACTTACCTCGTTTTTGGGTACATTTTGGTACTCGGGAAGCACAAGGCGTTCAGCAAACTCAATGTATGAACAAGGGATAGATTTGGTGATGCCATCAGCGAATTTGAAAGAAATCGAATCTGCTACAGTTGAGCTTTGCAGCAGACCACCATCAGGGCTAACTGAAAAAGTGGAAAAGATGTCACTCTTTGTAAACCAGTTAAAGCTTAAAACAGTTTCTAATTTCTTTAGTTAGTTCCAAGAACTAAGATTAGTTAGTGAATTTGATGATATTCAACCTTTAAGGACTCCTCCTTCTGAGTTCAATCTGAAACCTTTCTCTTCTAGAAACTTATTGAGCTTCTTAATGTTGTTTAGATGAGATTTAAGCCGATGAACAGAAATGGTAACGTGGTTAAGTGCATAGCCATTGACAAGGGTCCATGCTGCGTATTCACTTTCCCTGTAGATCATTTTAACCCAATACATCTTCAGTTAGGAGTCAATACTCTGGCTTGATCTGGCAAAACCAGGAGAATAAAGTTCATGTACCTAGCCAATTGCTCAAACTCAGAAGAGAGAGGCTTTTCCCAAGTTAAAGTACCCAAAGCACTAGAAAGAGCAGCATACTTATTCCCATTGGGCGATGCGTTGGTGTATTTTCTGATCACATCCTGAAAACAAAACTCAAACACAAACAAGTCACAATCATCCAGGGTCAAACAAACGAAACTTTTTAATTACCTGAGTCTGTGAACTAAGCTGCTCCACAAGGAGCTCTGAGATAAAAACTCTTGGTAAAGGCCCATTAACGCCGCTCCCACCAGGAATAGCAGAAACATCAGGAGGTGCAAACCACAAAGCTCTAAGCTTTTTGGCCGGAAATTTCAGCTCATCCATCGGTGTATACCCATAATCAAGGAAAAAGCTTGCAAGCGAATCAATCCCATAACCACCAATCTAATACATTTCCAGAGACATAATAACTTAACTTTGCTAAAATGTGTAAACCTTGCGACTCTACTTAGTAATTTGAAGAAGCCAAGAAAAATAAAAATAGGAGAAACATCAGTAAATTATACCCCAAACGTTCTGAAAGCGAGATGATCATAGCAAAGTTGTTCGTCATCAACGGATCGGACAAGTTCCAAGACGGATTTAGGCGTCGGGTTTCGGTTTAGGTAAACCGTTTCCATCTGCCCTAAGACACTCCTGAAGAAAGATTCAGTAACCTGATCATACGAAAATCAAGAAACCAAACAATTAGGCCAAAAGTATCAAAACAACACCAATTGACAATAACAAGTTCTAAATCGTTCTGACCCAATAACACACTAAACGCAAGTTTGTTTATGTGTTGATCAAGTGAAAACAAAAAAACGGACCTTCGAAGAGGATTGGCTAGAAGCAGTGTTTGATGACATCGAATAGCCTCCAGAAGCAGCGTCTATGGAGATTTTGCGGTTAGCGGCGGAGGGAAGACGAATAAGAGATCCGGCAGGGAAGGAAACAGAGAGTGTAGATCCTAACGAACAAGAAAAAGAGTGGTGGAGAGAAGCTTTAATGGCGGAGGAGTGGAGTGCAATCATGTTAGAGATGAGGAGATGGTTGGTTTTCTGGCCGGGAAGCGTTTAAAATTGAAAAAGCTCCGATCAGATATGTATTCAGTGGAGCTTTCGTATCCGTCTTCTTCTCTGACAGAGTCGTGTCGTGTCGAATGTAGCAGCATCATATTATCAGATGAGACGTGGCGAGACTATCACTGGGATTTTTTATTTTATCTTTGGTTAACATAAATTAAGCTTTAACTATTTCATTCGATAATTTTATTACAATTTGTTGACTTTCGGAAGGAACAAAAAAGGGTACGAGGTTATTACGCTCCATTTTTAACTCAATGAAATGGAAGTTGTCACTTTGTAATTGAAAAGAGAGGTCAACCTCCAACTACCTTTAAATTGGACTATGATCAAATGGATATCATAGGATGGATGGACAATCTCTTCAGATGATGATGGGCTTTTCTTATATTATTTGGGCTTTTCCCGAGTGGCTACAAATTTCTTAACTGACATCAATGTAACCATGAAATAGGTCTAGGCGGCGACAGGTTGCTCACTTTCGTTAAAGACGTTAATTTCCCACGATATCTACCATTTCACAAGGTTTAGGAAAAAAAAAAAATCAAATTTTGAATCTATACATACATACGGCTATACCACATGATTTATGTCACGAAGCTTTTATCCGATCCAATTTTCAAATTTGGGGGAAAAAATTATTATATTTCGTCAACCGTCAACAATTGATATCCCAGCTTCTATTCCCTCAAGTCTGTGAAAGGAGACGGAATCATTGAAATTCAATTCCATTCTTATGCATTTTGGCTTAGGGATGGAAATAATTATAATAGTAGTCACTACAATACACTTTATGTTAATGATGGAGTTTCATAAAAATTTACATTAGTTTTGAAGATTATGATTAGAAACGTGGTAGATGATACGTAGGTAGCTTCATTATGTTGATATGTAGTTGGTCCCGACAAAAGATAATTAGACTTCGATTCAAACATATGTAGTGAACCCTTTTTTTAAGCCTTAGGAGTTAGGGCCCCACCAATTCGACAAAGACTTGCCATATAATTTCATGACTAATCTTCAACCCCTTTACTCGAAAGATATTTTGCATCTCTCTTTTTTGCCAATTAGATATTTTCATTACAATTTTGAAAAAGTTGCAAGATCGAAAAATATATAAAATAATAATAGAAAGAAAAAAAAAAAAGACATAACGAAGGTTGGAGATATTTTTCCCTTCCAGATATTTTCCTCCCTTTTTTAAGTCTCCCTCTTCACGAATCGACCCTACACATAATTCAAAGATTTGCATTGCAAGAAAATTCGTAAGAAAAATATGCCGTTACGGTAATCTAGCACAAAATTAGTTATTGTTAATTAAAAACTAAAAAACGAGTTTAGGCTAAAGATGTACAAGGAAGATGGAACAAGAGAGATGTACCTTGAAACGAGGTCGTTTATCAGCGTTGAGTTTTCGGACTTGATACCTTATCTTCTTAGAGAAGAGTCTACTTTGTCTCTTCTCTTTGTACCTTAACACACTTGCTTCTCTTCTCATGTTTCTCTCTTCCTCTATCACTGGCACTTCTCCCCTCTGATCAATACATTCCAAATAATTAATACTCATTAATCAATATTAAATCACTAATCATAACTTGCACAACAAGTAAGAGATTCACACTAACTAACATAAATGACATTCGCTGGAGTTAGTGTCTCTATCCACAAAGGTTGCTGGCGATCAGACCAAGCATCAATCACTTCTTGATGGTTCAGATTCAGCTTCAGCCCCAACTCTTTGTCTTCATAATCCATCGACGTCTTGTCCCAAAACCTGAAATTTGAGCCTTGTTGATCAGCACTCAATGGTTTTTTTTCTTCCCCTACATCTTCATCTTCATCTTCGTCTTCTTCTTCTGCTTCCCAGAAATCCCAGGTGAATTCATGAGAACAGCTTAAATTGCCAATGGTTATGTTAAAAATGCGGTCGAAATCATCCGTAGGAGCATTAATAGACTCGAAGGTTGAAGAAGGTTGATGATCTTCTTCTTCTTTCTTCAGAAACTTTTGTGTATCCATATATGTCTTATCTTTTCCTCTGTTTTTTTTTCCTCCACTCTTATTTTTTTTGTTGTTGTAAATTCGTCGGGCACCTTACGAAAATTATATATAGACACATTATTTACAATTGATACGACGTGGCATCTTATCTCAAAAGTTATCGAATAATCCAAGCTGATTGGGTTTGCAGGTCCAGCTTGGAACCCTTTTGTGGGACCTCTCTTACTGGTCCTTTGGCTATCACCAGAGACTATTTCACCCTCTCTTTTCATCTTTAGACCAGTAGCCGAGTCCTAGCCTCCTAAGAGCTGGGAGAGAGCTATAATATCATTTTATTTTCTGTAAAATATAGATAACATCCATTTAAATAATGTAAAAGTATTCAAAATATCTACGAAACACGTGTGGGGGCATATACATTACATGAAAATATCGCAATATCACTAAGAAGAGAATACAGTTCTTACAACATGATGAAGAGGAATGGAAGACCGAGACACAGACATCACCCAAATTATAAATTGGTAAGTGATTTTGTTAGTTCTTGATCTATTGATTTTCGCATTAAAGGCATCGGTGAGATCAAGCTTGTTCTGTTCTTCTCTGGGCAAAATGTGGTCTTCAGTAACAACTAAGTAGTTATGTTTAATCGTAAGCTGACCTGTATTTCAATGAACATGAAGCAGCAAAGGGGCTGTATACTTTGTAGCATCTCAAATGCATCAAACACAGCGTAAATCTGGTTCCAATCTTGGATCATCTAAATGCTACGGAGATCTTCCAACTTTCGTTGGTTACGCTTCTTGATTCCTTTTCGGAACAAATTGCTACCTGTGCAGTCTGTACTTTTAGTGTAATGAATCTGTCTGCTTCGTTTTCTGAGTTCCTTGCTCCTCAAGTACTCTGCACCTTGTGCCTGAACTGTTTTATGAATTGATAATTACTCAGTGCAATCCTATACATTCTAACAAACACTCTGTTAAAGTTACTATCCATTCTGATGGATCCACACAATGGTTAGGAGAGGCAGTTTACAAATCATCAACCAGTAGGTCTCCCTGATCATAATCTACAACTCAATGGATTATCCATTACATGAGAGTTACATCTACAATGTAGGCTTAGGACTAAAAAAAATCATAACTACATAGTCTACTTTCCATGTCTGAATTCATAGAGATGCCACTATATTGAAGGAAATGGAGGATGGAAATAAAACTCCTTTAGGTTGAGAAAACTTAAGACTAATATCTCTTCAAACAAAACGAGTTCAAATATACGAAGAAAGCAATCAAAATTTAGTCAGAACTCTGGTCCAAGCAATGGAATTCAAAGTAGACACCATATAAATGAAAATACCAGAATGTGAAGATGTAAACGAGGCAGCTGAATCCCTTAGTTTCCTTACTTTTCCAGCAGCATCCAAAATTTCAGAATTCTCGTCTGATTTTGGTTCAGTAAGACTATCCCTCTTAAGGCTCAACAGCGCATTTTCAGAAGCCTACGTCAGCACAAAATCATACCACCATGGTAACTTAGTAAGGATAAGTCAAAAGCAAAAGACGCGGATATACACAAAAGAAAGAGCAAAAGCAACAGAAAATAACCAAACTGATTTTTACTTCCATGTGGGAAAAGCAAATGTAAAACATAGCATTATAAAAGGAAGATAAACAAATTCTAATATATCCAATAATTGTGTAAATTGGAAAAGCAAAATTCTGATCACACAAGCGTCCAACTTTTTAAACTAGCAAGAACTTGTTAACAATTGCATAGTAAGTTCATTTTACATTGAGCATGATCAGAATCTATAACCCTTACTGTTATGAGAATTTCTCAAATAATTACTAAAAAGAATGAGATCATATGTCACAGAAGGAAGGTAATTTACCTTTTCTGCAATAGAAGGGAATCCATTTTCCAAAGATTGGGCTGCAAATTTGGTCCATTCCGAATGTGAAACCCTTAGACACAAAAATCTTGGAGACTTGAGCTCCCGCAAATTTAATGCCTCATACCTCATAGCCAAGCAACTCTACTCAACATATAACAACAACATATACATTAGCAACTAAGCAGGCTGAGAAAAGAGTCCAAATCAATTTGAATCGAAGGATGATTTCGAACTTATTTAAAATCTACAGGGTCAGGACACGAACCTCAATATCATTGATAAGAGCAAAAGCACGAGCAAAAAAATCAAGTACGGAGAGCTTTGCAACGATGGATTCTCCAGAGAGCTCATCAAATATAGCAGCCGATTCAGATCTCATGAAATCTCCCAAGTGGGATCTAAACTCGGTCAACGATTTCACATTCATTGTAACCAGAGTCAGTTCGAGAATCCGAAGAGACTCTTCATCGAATCTGCAAAACCAATGATAAGAAAACCCGGTTCTAGCCACCCACGAAAGAGAAATTTGAGATTTCAGGTGATTCGGAGGAAACGAAGTACCTTCTGTGTTGTATCCGATTGAGAAAGAGATAAGTCTGATCAGCGATCATCGAGCCCGACATTTTTTCCAGAAACAAATTGGCGGGTCAAATCTTTCCCGGTGGTTCGAATTTTCCTTTGATTTGAAATTTACGACGCGATTTAATTGTTAACGGCGTATTTTAAGAACACAAGGAAACGATTTACAAGGGGCCGTGAGCAACATTTGGCCCTTTTAAGGCCCATTATGATAAAGTGATGTCGTCTCGTTATTAGTTGGTTTACCACCGCGAGTGATAAGGATTCACGTCTTCGGTGGGCCTGAAATATCTCTTCCATCTTCGTCGCCTAAAGTCTCGGTGGGCCTGTACTACGAGTCTCTCTGTCCGTACGGTTCTTCCTTCGTAGTTAATCACCTCGCGAAGGTCTTCGAAGATGATCTCATATCAATCGTCGATCTTCACCAAGCTCCGTCCTGATAACGTCACTGCCGTTTGCCAGGTCATCCTCCTGTGCTTCTTTGTTTTCTTAGATTTGATGTTGTTTGCATCTGAGATTAACAAAAATTCGGCTTCTCTCCAATTCTAAGCAATACTGTGAGCGATTACATGAATCTTGTCGCTATATGTTGCAGCACGGTGCATTTGAATGCTTATTGGATACTGTAGAAGCTTGTGCAATTGATGCTTGGCCTAAGTTGGTAAGTGCGGCAATGATGAGATCTGATTGCTTCTTAACAAATTTAAACATTTAACTTCATTTAGTGTGGCATGATTGTGAGATAAGTATTTTCGATTGCTGAGCGAAATTTCCCCGTCATCTACTGTATTGAGATTTTAGTGACTGAACACAAATACGACAAGTGGGAGACATGTTTTCAGAAGCTTAATCTCAACTCAAAACCTGTTGCTGATTGCCTCAGCAGTGGACATGGAAACAAGGTCAGTACTGCTGATTACCTTTTTAAGCATTGGAACGTCAGATTATGATAGCATTTTGCAATAATGTTGTCTGGCTGAGTAAATTATATAGAAGAATCACATCCAGCAGTTGTAAACTTTGATGGGTCACTTTCAAGTTAGAAGATATCTGTATCCGATCTACAGTCTTATTCTTTTGAAGCTTCTTGGTTATATAATTCACAGACATCATGTGCATTCCTTTCTTATATTTTTATTTGCTGCAGCTTGCGTTGCACTATGCTGCAGAAACGAAAGCACTTCAGCCTCCTCATCAATATGTGCCCTGGGTAGTCGTGGATGGTCACCCACTTTATGAGGTTCGTTTTTTATGCTTCTTTCCAAATTCTCATCAACTACTGAATTCTTACCATAGCTAATCATTGAGACTTATGATTTGCGTTCATTCCCACCATTGTATTTAGGATGTCATAGACCCATAGGCTAGGCACAAAGGTTGAATGCTTTGTAAAAAAAAAAACTATTGATCAATGGGAACAGAAGTTCTATATATGTTTTTTGTGCTCGATGTTCCTTTTCTTTGAATTATGCTCATCTCCTTTTCTTTTTTTCAATCGTACTACAGGACTATGAAAACTACATAAGCTACATCTGCAAGGCTTACAAAGGTAATAAAGTGCCTGGCGCGTGCGCCAAATATTCATCGGGCAACTTCTTTCACACTGTCAAAATGAAACGCTTCCCTCTGGTTTGCCGGAAAGGAGTTAGTAAAATGTGGGATGTGCTTGAACGTACCAAAAACGTCGACATCACAGGCCTGCTATGAAGAACCTCTGTTACAAGACACCTACAAATCTATCCAGATCCTGAGATTTGACGATTCTGTATGATCTATCTATCAGAATGTATGTTTGTTGGGTTGTGACAGACTTTTGAAGAATCTCAGAAGTCTTGAATATTTATGTTGTTAAATACTCAAATAGTTTGGAAAAACAAATGAAAAAACAGCATCAGTTTTACTTTTGGTTAAATTCGGTTTAGACAGTTTTTGGGTTTTTTATATTGTTCGGTTCTGTTGTATACTAAAATTGAACAAAGTTTGCTTGATTTAAACCAAATTTCTTTAAATTAGAGAAGAGATTGTTGAAAAAGATGTATACGTATCTGGGTTGGGCTTAGTCCAGACTGAAACAGTCGTACACCTACATCAGTTGGAGAGGATTTTATGAGGGTTGAAGATGAAACTGTACACTGAAGACTGTGACCCACTACTCACTTCGACGCTGACCAGAACATCAATATCACAATTGATGTTATTGCAACACAGACGTGAACAAACAATCTAGGCCTTAAGCAAAATATATTTAACAGTTTATTTTTCTGATTCAAAACGATTTGACATAAAGAAAAACTTGCCTCAGACGGATAATATACTAACCGTTATTGGACTTTAAAGAACTGAAGATTTCAACCTAAATTTTGGCTTATCAAATCAATTTCGTCTCCTCTGCCACGTTCATCCGATAACTATAAAAGAAATCCATAAATTAATACTGTTTTAATTATCATAACTTCTTACAGCCAATTTCGAAAGATGAAACTTGAAAAAAAAAATAGTTGTTCTTTTAAACATAATAAAATTAATATCTTTCTTTTCTAAAAAAAAAAAAAAAAAAAGCTGGGCATGAGGTGCGCAATGATATAAACCATAGTATTGTTGATTGGCTTTGGATACGTTGATAATCCGAATACTATCTGATTATATTTTCGGATCGGATCACAAATTTTATATATAACCCGATAAAAATCCGAAATTTTTTGGGATTCGGTTAATAAATCCGAATAACCGAAAAAATATAATTTTAGTTGAAAAGTATAAAGAAACCTTTTAGAAAATATCATATAATTATGAATATTGATAACTAATATATATTTTGTATATTTAATAATATATATAATTATATATATAAGTATATATATTTTATATATTATATATTTCGGATATCTGATCGGATATCGGATCGGATTCGGATTATAACCGAAACCAAAATTTTTTTAGAATAAAAACCGATTAGATTTTATAAGGTGTTCGGTTCGGATTCGGTACGGATATTTTCGGATTGGTTCGGATCAGATTTTCGGATATCATATTTTATGACCAAGCCTAGATGGGTCCATATATTGCTCTGTACATGTAGTCTCGATCAAAATGAAATGTAATTAATGTAGCTAATTGGTTACAACCGTTCATATATATAATCATAAATTATAATAGAACTAATAAAATAATTTGGCTGGCTGCGGGCTCGTCTTTATCAAAGCCCATGTGGTGATTAGGAACAAAACAAATTCTGCTAATGATTTCAGAGGACCACTTATTCTAAGCTATTTTTCATAGGAGGGAAAATGTCCCAAATTATTAGACTCCTAATGCAAACGTTAAAATCACGTATAGTATATATATTTATATTTTAGTGTATATATATATATAACCAAATTGAGAAAAACATAATGTAGTGTTTTTAACCATCAAACAAAGGTTGATGAACACACGTGTGAAATGACAGTGAACACGAGGCCTCATGTCGGTCGGAAATAGTGGCAAACAATACTGCCTCACGAGTCACGATCTTGTTCTGCTCATGTGACTTTTACCATCTTTTCTTGGTTATTTACGTACACGTGCGTCTGTACGTATATGAAAAGCACATACGTACATAATAATAAATATGCCAACAAATATATTTGATCATTAAAAGAAATTAACTAGAGATTTGTTTGTCAAAGATATTAACTAGAGATATTGAGTTAGTTTCAGGTTTTAATTTTAACAGATACTACCATAAAGACAATTACAAAGTCAAAATCCAAGACCAAGATCGATTGCGTAAGGAAAATAAAATAAAATAAAATAGAGATATTGCAATTGTTTGCACAAATCTTGAAAGGAAAGTTTCTAGATTTTCATCTTTAAAAATAAAGTCATTTACATGCATGTACCGTGTGAATAATTTTAAGAAAATAAAGCATTAGTTAGAACTCGATCGTGTATGTGCGTAGAAACGCAAATGTAATAGGAGGCGTTGTTAAGAATGTACGGGTTTCTAACTTTCTAACATTTATATTAGTCCTGATGATATTGTTAAAATAAAATAAAAACAACTGTGGGATTAATTACCAAAGATGACATTACTTCAAGCGAAAAATGATTCGGAATAGTCATCGATGTGATTGTATACGTACATACTATAGAGTATATTAGGGATACACTAATTGTAACTAATATACTCTATACATACCTCTACGTACACACACAAACTAACGTGTATATATGCAAGCTGACAACAACCCATATCCTTCGTTTGTCTCTTTAATCTATTCATATTCTTCTTCGCTGATCTCTGAACTTTTAAAGAAACGTAATCAAATCAAATCAAATCTCATGACTGTTAACGTGATAAACCGTTTGATCAGAAAAATAAGATCTGCATAATTAGTATAGAAGATAGTTTACATAACAGCAGAACATTCAAAATAAAGTAAATCTCATTGATGGTACAGATACTAACGTTTGACGAAAAGTAAGATCTGCATAGTTAATTCATGTAATGTATGAAAAAAAAAAAAAAAAGAGCATTACTCCTCGAAAATGTGTGTGAGTGTGGTAAGCATTTTTATAAGAAATCAAAATTGTAGAACTTCATGCATCAGAGATCCACTGAACTAAGTAAAACAAAATCTCCGTGATCCGTCTTAATATATTGTCACGATCAACTAAAAAAAATTAGTTAATACGGAACAAAAGAAGGTGAAGTGAGTTCATACATATATAAATAAGTATATATCAATAATCAAGTAAACGGTAATCATATATAAATTAATTTAAGGCGGTACGGCCTCGGGGGCAGACGGAGCACCGATGTTACAACCGTCTCCGTCACTTTGTCTCGAAGAAGCGACGTCAATTCTAACGGTGGTGACAGTTGGTGGCCGTTTCCGTTTCTTTTTCTCGTAGGGAACCCCACGGGCCTTGGCCTGACTTTCTCTGACTTCCCTCAAGTAAATCCTTACCGCACGTGCGGCGAAAGGGTTTGAATCTGGCCGTCCACCGTTTTCCTCGTAGGCAGCTCTCAACCGTCCGATCAAAGCATCGAGAGATCCCCAGGCCTGCTTGAGAGGGCAGGCGCAAGGAGACGGTGGGTGTTGATGGCCGAAGTAAGGACAAGCCGCCACGTGGACTTTGGTCTTACCAAACTGGTCGAGGTACTTGAGGAATTCGATCACATGTGCTCCGCTGCAACGTGATAACGCCAGAGGCGGCTTGTGGTTCTTGAGGTACTGCAAGAACGTGTTCCAGTCTCGTCGCTTCTGAGATTCATACCTGCTAGGCGTCGCCGGCGGTAAAGAGACAAAGGATGGACCCGGTTCGTCTCCGTTAACAGGGTTGGGACGTTGTAACCCGGAATCCGCCGATTCCATTGAAATTAGGGTTTCTTTGGTGCTTTGAGAGAGAATTTTATGTAGAGTCAATTTTGAGAGTAGAGCAGATCGATAATTTAGTGTTTAGATAAGAGAGAGAAAGAGTGTGAAGCTTTGTTAGGTTTTGGGGTTTTATTTATTTAATTTTAAAAAAACAGAAAAAAGGAAAATAGAGAGTTTTTGGTTGAATGTTGTGAATTGTAAAAGAAATAGAAGATGTAGAAAGAAGAGTAGAAAATAGAAATGTGAGAAACTAAATCACGTGGTCATGGCCCTACTCTCAGGCCACTTGACACGTTTTACTATTGTATATAGGTCAAGTGTGGCCCTATGTATAATTGTCTAATTTATTCTTTAGTGTATACCACTCTTATTATGGGAAATTATTTTCTTAAATTATTGGAGTTTTAAACGAAGCAGGAAATTGTAAGTATGAAGACAGATCATCTGAACATATATTCCCTTTTGTAATTAAAAATTCAATTGGTTTACATCTTTTTAATGATTTGTTTTGTTCTTGGTACTCCGATTATGAACGATGTTTTATATATTTTTTTTTAACAAGGAGGGTAGCTATTAGCTACACGATAACATATCAAATCGTATATTTGAAGAAAAATTATAATCGAATACACATTCTCGAACTTCGGTTTCTAAATCTCGACCGGAAGTAATTGATTGTGCTCCAAATAAAATTATATGGTTACCAAAATCGATTCATTTATGATCTGATTTTCGATCTGAAATGTTTATGGCAACACGGACTACTTCGCTTATATGCAAAACGCATCTGAATACTTATTAAAAGATGGACCACCTTGTTGAGTGATATCAATGAAATGACGACTAGTTATTTGGAATCTGACAAACATAAAAGTTCGAGAATTCAGAGTCGAGTACATTTCCACCATCCACATATAGAAAAAAAAAAAAAAACTATTTGACCCCACCCTGCATATGCGTGCGTGTGCTTGAAAGTTTTCAATTTTCTTGCATTTTAATTTAACAGTTTTTTTAGAAAATTTAAGTCACATAGATCTCTCAATTACCAGGCTAGCGACAAAAAAATGTTTTCTTGAAGAGTTCTTAATTAACCCGTGAGCCAAAATAAAATGGTTTCAGTAGCGAGCCAGTAGGTCAAAACTAGCATGGAAACCTTATTTTCATTATTACTCAAATTAACCTATTCTTTTTTCTTTTAAATATATTTTAATTATTGCTTTAAGTATATGTATGTAATGTACCTCCCCACATATTATAAATAAACATACACGCATAATTATGGCTACCCATATTCTCATTGTATTGCTGTTTGATTGTTTTTGTTAATTTAACATGTATTGTTGTTTCTTTGTTTCATCCAATAACTGAATCAGATATTAAGCACTGTCCTTTTGAACATATACACAATATCATGGTATGCCCATTGACAGGACGTCGTGACATTTTTATATGCATATAATTATCAAGAATTGCTAAGATGACAACTTAGTTAGAAAATAAAAGGGTAGACTCGTGTTCCATTTATAGTAAAACTTTGCCGGAAAAGCTTTTTATTTAGGGTCTCGCGGGACATGATTTATATAGAAGTAAAATTATTCCTATGCCTATATATCTTTTAGGAGTCTATATAATGTTATCTGTAAAAAAAACACCGGATGAGTAATTAAATTTATTTACAATTTTCTCATCCCTCTTTATTTGCAAATAAATAACCATTCATTGTATGTATTCTTTATCTATTACAACTTACAAGAATTAAAAACCAGAATATGTTGAGAAAATAAAAGAACGGAAACGATTGGGATCCGATGCCTATTTTGTCTACCACTATATATGATAATTATGGAGGCGATAGAAGTCAATATTGCAGCCCCCACAATGTGTGTTGTGAATAAATAAAATATGAACAAAATGATAAAATAAAATCCAAATAATTGGTTGGTGACTTGGTGCTTACGACCCACCACCCACACACATCAATAGCTTTATAACGACTATTCAGTCTCATTTGTTGCCTGGTGGATGGTGACCATATCAAACGATCGATTATCTTTCCAAACCCTATCACTGCGTTAATGCTCTCACAAATTTCTTAGATCAGGCTCCTTTGGTTTCTTTGGGTTTTGTAAGGATTAACTAGTTTCTTTTCGCAAATAGTGTACCCTTATCAACAAAAAGAACCTTATCACAACTGTGAACTGTCCGTTGGGAAATCTGGTTCTTGTTTTTTTTTTTTTTTTTTGGTTATGAACCAATTCCTAATTTTTTCAATTAGTTTTGAGTGTAAAATTCAAGTTATTTAAGATACTTTCGAACACGATACTAGTAACTAATTAATGTGGTTAAATGGTTGATGAATATTTGATTTGAGGTTTCAAATTCTCCAATCGTTGATGGAAATCATTCGAACTAGACCAAAAAAAAATTGTTATTTTATCCTGTAGGAAAGTTTAATGTCAACAATTAAATGCTAGATAGCTATATATATAAGTATATTAAAGATGAATATTCAACAGAAATACAAGATTTGATGAACTTTTGTATTAGGAAACTGTACTAACTTCTGAGAATTGTGATTTCTTTCATACAATATTATTATGGGTTTCCTATAGGGTCTATTACGATATTAATATAAAATTATCATGAATTAACCGCCAATGGTCCCGTAGATCAGTTGGTTAGAGCGTTGGTCTTATGAGCCGAAGGTCGCGGGTTCGAACCCCGCCGGGACCAAATTCCCAAATTATTTTAAATGGTTTTTTAACGACACGACTCCTAATCCTACCATTCGTCCATAACTGCTCCACCCTATTTAGCACTAAAAAATTGACCATTGTAACCATATTTTAAAAATATTTGTCATTAATATTGTAGATAGCTTCAAACAATTTACTAATCGATAAGGCAGAGTATTTTCGTTCGTATCTTTAGTATAAAAAATTATTATTGTGAAGAAAATATAACATTTTGAAATTACAATATATTTGGGAGTAAATGGAAAATATTTGCTAGATAAATTAAGAACTGGGTTAACAAAATAGAACCCAGTGATAACTGCAACCTTATAAGCAGAAGAAAGTAAAGTTTAAACCTTTGGGTTTAAGACGACTTGTTGAGGTTTTTCGTAATAGTTGTTGTTTGAGAGTTCAGTCCATGAGTTTGTAACGCTTCTCTTGCACGCCAGAAACTCCCATCTGTATCTCTATGATAGTGTGAAGTGGCATCTGTTGAAACATTCATAAATGGAAATGTTGTTATTATGTGTGCTGCTATATATTTAAAACTTAAAAGCTTATCAAGTAAATTGTTTTATCATACAATTATATTTTCTAATTCAGATTACCTCAATCTGGGGTATTTCTTTCAGGGGACGATCCGCAAAATATGCATATAAGGCTCTCAGAACAGCCTGCGTTCAAAGCAACCGTAAGAGGAAAATTGGAACTCAGTGACAATTCAGAGTTCAACAACCAAACTTAACATTTGTAATTTTTTCTTCAAGATAGGACTGTTAGTTAAGCCTCCATAATTTTGATCACGTGGACAATTTCTTCATTCTCCAGAGCTAAGTGTTTTAGACATAAATTTATAAACAGATCGTTTGGAGTAAAACCTGGTGAGATATCACGACGACAGGAGCTCTTTGTCGTTCTAATTCAATTATCACAGGTTCAAGCCTGCATTGTCAAAGAATCAATATTTAAAGGTTTATTTTATGACTAAAAGTAGAAGAAAATGACAGAAACATACCTTTGAATTACATCAAGATAGGACTCTCCACGAGGGTATCGGTATCGCAATTTGTCTTTTTTACGAGATCTACAGTCATATCACCACAAAATGAGTTAGAGATGTCTCAGAGCTTATACCCTGTTTCAGGGTAGATATAATTGTGCACTGAAGCTTAGATACGCAAAATAAGCTGTCCTTTGGTTTCTTCAGCTTCTTGGCTTTATGATGAACAAAACTATAGAAACCAATAGAAAAATCTAGTTTTACACTTATCCAACTTTGTTCATAGAATAGAAATCCGAACTGGTAATGCATTTTTACATGTGCAGATTTTACTAAGTTACTTACTCGTACTCTTCTGGCAAGTTCGTCTTTATTTCTTCATATGTCATTCCATCGCAAACTCCAGCATTGATCTCGTCCAGGGCACGCCATTGGACCTAAAATGAAAATATGAGAAATCGATTTCCTCACAGCTAACTCTTTTACACCTTAATAGCAAGGAAGAATTTATGGCAGTAGGTAAACACCAACCTTGGGGAATCCAACAATTGAACTTGCTGTTAAATTTGTTCTCTGCAGTGTACTGGTCCAAATCTGAAGTAAAAACAACGTCAAACAATATTAGCACATGATTAAGAACTTTCTGATTCAAGATCAACCAAGTATGCAACTGACTGATCACTTGTGAACACAAAGGGAAAATGAGATTTTAAGAATGAGTTCAATGCCTAAGTTCGCATGCTAATACTAAATTTTATTTTCCATTTCCTATTGACCGAGACTTATTCTTAATTCAGCCTAATTTATACATTCTCATCCAAATAGTTATGGTCTTCCTTGGTCCTGACACATTATATGATTGAATTAACCCAAGCAGTTGATAGAAATATGTGTTTCAATCTAGAGTTAGAATCATTGGACGAAAAAGTTGAGGTAAGGAAATGATGCAGTGGCATGTCATTGTCTCACATTGACCAAGTAAATGTCAGATATCGAATGTGTTACCTATAGCCCCATTATAAACCAGCTATCACGGATAAGTTAAACCAAGGATTGAAAAGAAAGGGATTAGAGCTCGTGCAGGTTCAGTTCTTAGTACTAAACAATTATATTGAATTCCCAAATGGTAATATGTGTTTCATTGTACCCATGTCAGGCAAAAAGTTTTCTTAGACATATTTTCAGTGCAACAAAATTCCTACAAATTGTAGCTTGTTTGTGTTTGTGGTACTTACCGAAGCAGCCTTTTCAGATTTAAGTCGCTTTTCGACAAAGTTGGCAAGTTTCTTAGCGTAAAGTTTTCCAGATTCACTGCGTTTCAAAGTTGTGCAAGGGTATCAGAAACAAATTTAAATCCAAGGTTAGCATATCATGCGGCAATCTCACTTAAAATATTGATCATGCGAGGAAGCAGCAGCAAGACTTGTCAACTAATCTAGGGGATGAATTCATAGGGAAAACAGATGTGACGGAAAGCAATAAAATAAATAAATTTATAACCATCAGCATTTGGAAAAAATAGAGCAGACAAATACCTTATAATGCTATCTCCTCCAATTCTGCCTCTAACATTATCCATGCTTTCTCCATGCCGAGTGAGTAGTATTGGTCGTGGAGTAAGATGCGTATTCACCTAGAAGAAAAACCAGCGCCTTCAAAAATATTGATGATGTGATCACTATAGGTTATTTTAATATAATTGGATGACTGTTGAGTCTGTTGGTGATGGGCACGGTGACTAATGTAAGTATATTACTTGTAAGCTGATTTTGCATGTTGCATATAGGCTAAATGCGTGTCAATATATAAAACAAGAGATATAGCCATATCAATTCTGCATAACAGATTTGTACCAAGAAAAACACAATTCTTCCAGGAAGGTAACCACTAATGTTGTTCACCTGCATAAAAAAAATAACAGTCATGAAGAGTCAAAACTATTAAGTATCATATGGGGATCCTTTTTGTACATAAGAAGTAATAGCCCTGTGAAACGCAAAATTCTTTAACAGAAACAGATAGAGACATACTTGTATCTGTCCGCCATGCCCGCTGACCATATCAATCATTTTGATGTAAGAACCTTCTTCTACAGGCTCATAAACCTAGAAAGAAAAGGGTAATCTCAACATTTGAATCATGTACCAAGACAATGTTGCATCAAAGCTGAGTTCATAAAGCTTTTAAAAGTATATAGGACACGTTAGAAACTGCAGGCTTGTGTACAGACCCTTTCATAATTGGCTAAACGGTCTCTAAAGTCTCGTACTCCAGCTTCAAAATCCGTTCTGTGGAGTAGCATAAGGATTTAGTTGACAGGTGAAGAGGTATACTAAAACGAAAAATATAAGTTATTGAGAAAGCATCGTACTCTTCTGAATAGTCAGGACTTTGATGGATTTTAAGACGTATGTTTCTTTCAATAATGCGCTCATCATTGCATAGTGTTTCCAGAAAAATGATCTGCATAGGGCATAAAGGCAAATCAGTAACTGAGGATAGTTCTAAATCCAATATTAGCCGAAGAACATAGCATGCTTTCTACAGAAGAATAATTGTGCCATTTACATAAGAAACACAATCACAGTATATCAAAGCTTCAATACCTTACACTTTCCTTCAGCCATTTTCATCAACAAATTCCGTCGAACTCGGGTGCTATTAGTTGCATCAAAGATTCCGACCTACAGCTAAAAACTATTTACAATGCAAGATATAAAAACCAGGAACTTACATCCAATCAAAAGATACTTACCTGACCACCTTCTTGCATCCAAGCTATCATGTCCTCCATTGCAAGTGCTGCTACCTAGTAGCATGTGATATATTAAAACTATGTGCAAAGAAGAAAATAAACAGTGTTAACATTGACCACTGAATTAAAACATTTCCTAATACGACGAATTTAACTTAAAAGTACCATAATAACGATTTAGACACACAAATTAGAAGAGAATTGAAGAATAGCTAAACAAAATTAAGTAAAATTTCACTTACCTCAGTACGTGCCTCTACACCTTCAGGATTGTCAGCTCGGAAGAAATCAGCACTCTACAAAAGGCTCACTCGTTGTCCATCAAAATTAATCCAAAAGGATGCCAGAAACTTATAAAATCTCGGTTTAAAACCAAGCTTTACCTGGTTAACTCCATGTTTAAGCCGTCGATACTGCGAAGAAATGGAGCAATGATTGGGTCAATATTTCAAACAAGCATTGAGTTATTACAGGATACACTAAATAAAAATCAATGATTCTTTGCACCAAAATAGAACACCTTTCCAACATTAAAATGTTTAGTATCATGTCCCAGCCAGCGTAAATATCTTGTCAACTTTGCTGCAGTAAAAGTTTTTCCTCGAGCTGGCAAGCCAACCTAAAACAATATGACAGGAATGGTGTGAATCAGAACATTCAATCTCTTTCTTTTCATTCACGTTTATCAGTTAAAGAAAATAGCCAGCCACCACAACATCCAGCTCCCAGCAATCAAACGAGGAAACATAAGCTAAAAACCTGCAGAAACTATAAACAAAATCTATGCGACTAAAAAAAAATACCAGGACAATTGCTAGATGTCTATCTTCTTTTGGTCCAAGCATTTGATCAGCTACTGCTGCTGCGGCAACAGCTCCTGCAGCGGCTGGCATTGAATTCTAACAATTAAAACGGATCAAAGGGTGAGAAAAAATATATTTTTTTTAAACTAAATTTTCAGATAGCATCACTGAAAGATAGAAACTAGCTCAGGCCAAACCTTGGTTTGCAAATCAGATTTGATATCAACCAAAAAAGAGCTTGCGCTAATAGACTTGACTAGCCTAGGAGAACCAACACCACGATCAACAAAGAGTCCCCTTTGACCATCTTTCTGCAGAAAGGGTGAGAGTGTCCCCACTGACTTTGACTCAGTCTCTCCTGAAGCTGGATAGATATTCGAGGGATCAGGAACAATGACCTTCATTTCCTATGGGTGAGATGTATGTCCATGATTAAATAAGAAACCGAAAGTTAACCAATGCAGGATCTGAATCTACCATGAAATAAGTCAAAGTAGCACCTTTGCAGATGGAGATCCATCAACCCTAAGACCAGAATCTTCAGAAATGTTTGCTGCAGCCTTTGTAGTAATGTCATTACGAAATGAACCAGAGGCTGAAAGAGATCGTGGATTCTCTGCATTGTCAGCCGCATAAACAAGGGAGGAATTTGCAGAAGGTGCAGGAGCAGGAACCTCATAATGCTCAAGATCGAGCTCCAAACTTTCTGAAGGAAAATGCTGTAAGAAATCAAAGAAACATTCATTTTTGGGATTTGTCAACACCTTTATTTCTTCCCATGGGACTTTTAGATTAACATAGGAAGCTGCACGCATAAATCATTTTTTGCTGCTTTAGTTTATATAACCAAAACATAAGAGAGAGAGAGAGAGAGAGAGGTGAAAATCGAGGTAAAAAAAAAAAAAGAAGTAGAAGAACAAAGTACCTCGAGAACTGGTGGATGAAGATTTATACTGACATCAGGAGTTCCACGTATCGTACAAGGGTGAAGGCTCTCTCTATAAGCTCTCCAACTAGCAGCAAGATCAAATGGCGAAACTCTGTCAGCTTTGATGAACACTCGGAATTCAACAATCACATCACCTTCGAGCCTAAAGAGAGCTAATCTAGCATCTCCTTGTAACGAACCACCAGTAAGAAGCCTGTTTGGACCCTCCTCCACTATGCAAGGCGCATTTCTGTGCTTTGGCTTCAACAAAAACTTGAAATCCAAAGTCTCTATACACAACAAAATCAAAACCAAAACCAAAAAAGGCGATGCAGAAACTTAAGATCATAACATTGGCTTCAACTCATATGCCAAATTGAGTGATAAATTATATTAAACCAAAAAAAAAAAGAATACCGTGATCAGGAGGAACAACGAAGCAGAGGTCAGACATTGACGCAGATTCACGTTGCATCGGAAGCTAGTTATTAAGAAAAAAGAAACGGAATCAAAAAAAAAAAAATAAGAAAGATGAATCGGAAGAAAACATAAGTGAAGCGATGCTCACAGCTTTGGAAGGATCCCAGGAACCGATGAGAGGAAGAGAACCGTAGACATGAGGAGTGAGCTCGCCTTCAACCTTGGAGTTTTCAATATGAAGTGAAATGAAGAGCTGACCTCCTCCGACATTAGAACCATCGTCATCTTCATCAGTACTTTTGGATGTAGCCGACCCCATGGAAACAACCGTCTCTATTGATTTGAAAGAAAGAGAAGAAGCGAAGCCGCTTTGAAGCTTTTTTTGTCCCTTTTTTGGGGAATTTTCCGGTTGGGATAACCGGATAAGAGCAAATATGTGGTGCTTGGTTACTTCATTTCGGTCGGGTCGGGTTTCTTTTATTGGGCCTATGATGTTGCCCACTTTTGACAAGCTTTGACTCTTGAGGTTTTTATATTCATCGCTCCTTCGGTCCATCAACATCAAGCCCACTCTCAACTCTGAAATCAACCTTGGTCTTTTCAGCGCCACAAAATACGAAATACGAAACTTTAGGAAAGTTCAATGGCAGTTATCAAAACAAGATTTTGAATCTTTTTTATCACTCGATTCCTTGAAGAATTTATCCTAGGTTTCCTCTTTGCTTCTTCTTCTGTTTAATCAATTTATCTTCTTTTTTTTTGGTTTAACTGTTTAATCATATTCTCGCATTGAAAATTACGTTGGAATTAGGATGGTTTACATTATTTGGTAATTTACCGTATGTGCTTCAATATCTTCTGAATATATAGAAATACCATTCATTGTTCACTTTTCCGTTGTTTTTTTTTCTACTTTAATTACCTAAATTATGACTCAACATCTGTTTTTAGTATTGGTTTCTTCAAGTTTCAATGCCAAGTTGAGTTTCTAGATTTGAATGTTTGTTGCTGGTTGCATTGGACAATTGTGATGAACAACACACCAGATACTTATATCTCTGTAAGAGAAATTAAGGCTGGAATAGTAGAATAATTTTGCTCTAGTTTCTTACATGTCTAATGCGTACCCTTGAATGCTAGATTACAACACGCTTCACTCTCTCGTCCCACAAAAGTTTTTTATATTCAAAACCAACACGGATGATTTCAGAGATGTCACCAGTTATATATACTTATCTTCTGCTTTCACTACTACTCATCTTCTTTAGCTCATTAAATATGCGTAATGTTTCTCCATCAAAACCCCCAGCAAACTGAATTCTTTTCATGTTAGGAAATAAACAAATACATATACATATAAACTTGAAGATTATAAATTTATGTACCTGATGTATTGTGTAGGCAAATCTAACCCCTTGCAGCATAAGATTTCCTTCTTTCCTACCTCCATTTGATTCCAGCTCGTTGGTTATTCGCATCATGTACTCCTGAGCCAGCCTCAGAGAACTGTATTTTAGCTGCAACAAGTTAAAAGTTTTTCATATCTTTTGTCAAAGAAGTGATGGATGATGTGAATCTAAGCAAATTTTATTGCACATGTGATATCAGTTAATCAGGTTTTATTGGTGTATTGCAGCTCTCAGTCACCGACCTGTCCAATCAATCCTGTGTCGAGCATCCACTCCCATGGTATCTTAAAATCCTTGTATCTTTTCCCTGTACTGTCTCTCATCTTCTCTGTATTGTTAACACTTTCCTCTAACCTGAAAGTTTGAAAATTTAAGGTGGTTAACTCGTGTAATCAGTTAACATCATGATGTTGCTAGTAATTATATTGTTTATACATGCTCGCCTGTCTTGTAACGATTGAATCTTTTGCAAGGCCTGTGTCAGAGAATCCTTTGGATTGTCCTTGAATGACATAATCTCGGTTTCAAAGTTCTTTAGCCCTTTGAAATTGCAAGCAGCCTCTCTTAGTGAATCTGCTTTGCGTTCTGGCCATTTAGGGAAATGCTTTAGGACTGCCCTTTCATCAACCAAGAAAGATAGTTCTTCGTCTATCCATTTCACAAACGTCTCTACTTCTGATATGTCTGTAAATGTCGTAGCCTCCACCTTATTAATTATGAAATGGATATGATCTCTGTGTCTGTCAGTGTCAGATTTAATCTGCAAGTTCACAACCACCATTAGGAGATCTTTTTAGGTTCATGCTAAATCTGTTAATAATACATATTTTCTAATGATTTAGTGAAAACTCTGCACCTAGAGAAGAGTTTAACCGTAGTTTGTGATGGACACAATAAAACCTTATGGTTTCTCATCTAACCACATCTTCGAAGTTATTACTAGTACTTACATCTGAAAGATATTTGGAGCGATTCTCGATTTCACCAATCATGTTTCTGCTGAATGCAGGTGACAAAACTCCATTCTGAATGATCTTGTTGCCCATATGAGACTCTCTCTTCGTCAGGGCACGATAAAACTCTACAACTTCTGGAGCACGCCGCACAGATCTTTTTCCAAGTGTTATTTTTGATGGAAGTGGTGGAGGTGGCGGTGGCGGTGGCTTTAACGCTATAGACTGTCCCTGGACCGTCGGCTTGGAGTTTGGATTCCTTACATCTTGAACCTTTATATTGGATTTGAAACTCTCTGGTGCTTTCAGGTTAGACCCGTCTTTGTTGCTGCCATCATATGAGCTCTGCGACTTCTTCCATAACATTGATTTTCTATCATTGTCATGTGCTTTAATATTGCTCACTTGCGCTCTTAGGCGGGAGACTTCTTGACGCAGCTCATGATTTTCCTTCTCCAGCTTATCATTCCTCATTAGAGAATCTTGAAGCTCCTTCACCAGACGCATGAGATCCGTATCATCTTCTCCATTTGATAACATGTCTATACATCCCCTTTTTCTAGTAGATGTGGGATTGAGTTTGTTTTTCTTTGGGGAGAAATTTTCCTCTTTTTTATCACACGCGTTTAAATTACTTGCCAATGAAGCATTATATACTCACCTAAACCTTTGATGTTCACTTTAGCGTGTGGTTAATTGCTAATTACAAGTGTAGCCACAGAACAAGAGTATCCTCTTGTGTGACCACTTTTTTTCTAATGAACCAGATTACAAGTACAAGAGTAAAGAGTATCTTCTTGTGTCGAAAACTAAAGTAATCATCTTGAGTGATTATATGTAAGATTAGTAGATTAGTCATGTTTTGAAGCGCACTGTTTGTCTAATTCCTTTTTATTGCAGATCAAGTTAAAACATCATCTGGGTCCGCAAATAAGTCACAGGTAAGCAAATACTTACTTTACTTAGCCTTCCTAATCACATGAGTAAATATATTTAAGCTAATTTTTTTATGTGGAAGCTTGTTAGCTTTGATTCGTAAGGAAACGAATCATCTAGGTACGCGTAAGGCTTGCCTCCCAAGTTATAGTCATATGCTCAAGAAGCTTCGTGTCTCAATCTCTCACCCACTTTTAGTCCACCTCGTCTGTCGACGTATGAGTATTTTAAATGATTTTTTTTGTAATTCAATTTTCGTAGCGTTATTTATAGAATATAGACTGCCTTTCGTTCTAAATTCTTGCTAACTTAAATAGTTATATTGATTTTACTGGTTTATATATAACTACACTTTTTCATATTTTCGTACCAAATCTACAAATTGGAGTCGCAACATACTGTACTGAACACTACCAAAAAATGAATGTATTCATTTACTGACAGTCCAGATCAATAATTTTGTTTTTTTTAATCAGAAATTATTAGACAAACTAAAAAGATTACTTTCTCTTGTAAACACTAGTAATCAACATTCGTTGAAGCATTTAGTGTGACTTGTGAATTTATCATTCTCTGCATCTGAAGCAAAGGTAGACTCGAAAATAACAGCGCAACCATACAATGGTTTTTCCTACCATTTAGTTTAGTTTTCATCATTTAGCTTCACATGATTTAATCTATAAAACGAACCACTCTTGTGTCGTCAAAGCAAAAATATAGTTATGCGTTGTCGTTTTATATATTGTAAAGTGTATAATTGTATGTGTGTTCCGACTCGTTGTAAATCTTGGTAGGTGCTGGCTGCATCATATACTTACTAAGAAATCAAAATCGTCATTAATCATGCGATGGCTTCTTTACTACCTTATAATTCTTGAGAATGTAAATAAAGCACCTAGTTGAGGTCGAGGTCCAACCTAAGAGAGTGAAGAATTGATTTGACCCCAATAGATTCTATAATTAGTTGGTTCCGGAAATTTAACAATCATCCATAAAAGAACGACACACAAATGATGAAATGCATATAAATACATCTTTAAATAACACACTTTGTGTGAAATATTATCGTAATCCTCATTTGAAGAAACTATTTAGCAAAACTATTATTTAATTTAAACATAAAATATGATCGAAACTATTCGCTTTTACTGCTTTGATAAAAAGTACATATTACTAATATTTGTAGATCTGATAATTGTGTTTTCTCTCTCTTTTTATGAGTTTAATTTCATTTTCGCCTATACTTGCTCTGTTTTGCTGCATTCCGAATTAAAAAATAATAATAATCAGCAATTAGTTCCAGTTTCCATAATATTCCTTTGGCGGCAAAATATAGCTTTCGAGAACGTGGCCTTCCCGCCCTAATCTGTTAAGACTCTACTAGTGTTTATGCATTGTTCTCAACTTTTATCTCCCCAGTCTAGCCATGGATCGATCTCTCCAAAACACCCATGTGAAACTAGTGGCGCGTGATATCCACCGCCTTACACAGTCACCGACCGAAGCCAGTTCATTCTCGGTCGGTGGAAGCGCGTCGATCTCACGCGTAGAGACAGTGGGCACAATCATCTCTCGCGATCCGACCCCTAAGTTTCTCAAGTTCGGCGTCGACGATGGCACTGGCTGTGTCACGTGCGTCATGTGGCTCAACCACCTCACGTCTTCTTATTACTCTCGGTGCGACCCATCCACTGTTCTGCTGCTCGCAAGTTCCGCCCGTAATCAGGCCGCAGATATCAGAATCGGAGCCGTGGCTCGCGTTCGCGGCCGCGTTGGCTTGTACAGAGGAGTGATGCAGATCACGGCGACTGTTGTGGTGGTCGAGAGAGACCCGAACGCGGAGATCTTGCACTGGTTGGAGTGTTTAAGACTTGGTCGAAGCTCTTATTATCGTATTGAAAGATAATTAATTAGGTGAGATTGTTTCAAGCGTAACTCTGCAGAGCAGCGGTGATTCTTATGTAAACCACACTGATTGATCAATTTACATATTTATTGAAAAGGGAGAGTCTCGTGGTTCTTAGCACATGAGGAAGGTCGTGAGCTCACGGAAGGAAATATGTGCTGAAAATAAAAGACGAAGAGAATGCACAAAAGCAATGATGTATTTTTCAAACCCATTTTCTCTTTGTTTATGTGTAGTCTTAGTTCCCACTTTCCACATTTTTAGCTTTACAAACCACATACTTAACAACAACAACAAAAATTGAAACGGAGAAAATCACTCCGTAAACGAATAAAATTCACTTCAAGAATCGCTTCCTACATTTTTTTTACATCAATCGCTTTATACATAAAAGAAACAATTTAGACACTACTTACCATTATACACCACATAAATCTTATAAAATAATAAAATCCAAATTTTAACAGGGGCCCCCAAAAAAAAATACTCTAAATAAACCCTACTGAACCAAGAAAAGACCAGCTATAATCGCTAAACCCAACCAACCGATAGCAGACATTGCCCCTCGAGAAGCACTACTGCCACTTGAATTATACGTTCCAACAACACCCGTACGAGTCGGAATCCTAACTGCCCCGTCACCACTTCTTCCTCCCCTGCTGCCACCGCCGCGTCCTCCACCACCTCCTCTTTTCATAACGACAACTAATTCCCTAGCCTTTCCTTCAAACCCAACAACGTCTGGCTTTGAGGCACTGAAAGGAAGAGTCTCGTGCTTCGTATCAACTGAGGAAGGTCGTGAGCTCACGGAAGGAAAATTGTGATGAAGATGAAAGATAAAGAGGATGTACAAAACCAACGATGTTCTTCTAAACCCCATTTTCTTTTTCTATTGTTTCTGTGTCTTCTTCTTAATGTTTGTTTCTGAGTCTTCTTCTTAATGTTTGTTTCTGAGTCATCTCAGTTTTCCCTTGTTTATATAAATTTCGTTTCCGTTAACTTTTTTAAAAAGAAAGACAAAAACAAAAAAAAACAATAGAACGCGGCAGATGTAATTGCCAGTTTTAACATGTCTCATCATGAACCTGCAAAGAAATTCTCTAACAAATATTGCAATTGACATATCTTAATTAAGACAATTTTCCTTCTGTTTCTTGTATCTTCATATTGAAAATATGAGGTAAGACCCCCCAAACAATGGATTGAAAAAACAAAAGTTTCAAACAAAAGTTTCAACGCGTCGATAGGTTGACTGAGGGTCCCATTTGGGTAAAGAGCATATCAGCATACAATTCATAAAACAAGTGGCCATCCACCCACCGGCCACTATTACGGACATTAGATTTATGACATTTCTAAAGGTTAATTTTCTTCTTTTTCCAAATTGAAAATTTAGTTGATATGTTTGTATTTATCTAATTAAGGAGGTACTCTTTAATCATGAATTTGAATCAATCTGAAAATCCACGCATAGTTCATTTGCAAGAGAAAATTGTTTATAAGTTTGTATTTACCCAATTAAAGGTGTCTTCATTTAATCATATGAATTTTATAATAAAAACTAAAAACCTAAATGGCGTTATTCACTTTTGCTTATGATACATTTAAATCATGATTTAGATATTTTAATACAGTATAGTACCATGCCGTTATAACTGAAGATTTTATAGTTACGACTATATTGTTTACTTTAAAAAGTAATAAAAATATTTTAGACTTAATTGTAAAACTTATAGTAGTAAAGAGAGATCGAAGAAAACATTTTATGAACAAAACTAACACGTTAGTAAATTTCGAAAGGTGCTACTAGCATTGACTTGCAAGAGAGTAAAGTAGATTGGCAACGACCAATAAGATTAGGAAAAAAAAATAACATGCGTACAATATTAAAATTAAAAAAAATGGAGACTTCTGATGCTTGTCCATGAACAAACACCATCTCTGTCTTCAAAAATAAGACCATCCAAAAAGGATCCATAAGGAAACTTTAAACAATGAAAACCAATGTATTCTTTCAGAAAACCAACTTAAAAAATCTTCTTCCCGAATCTCTCATGTAACTCGACGCTTTAGACTCAAAATTATAGACCCAAAAACCCGACCCCAAGCGATCCCCAAACAACTTGATATAACTCGACAACACATGCATAGAAAGATAGTGCCAAGACAATGATAGATTCGTGATGCATCAAAACATTTTTCAGGCTAAATTACCTCGCCTGGATTTGGCAGTATAAATGCTTACGCGTCTTAGGTTGAGGGACCAGTTTCTTCGGTTTTCTTTTCTTCACCAATTTTCTCTGCCTCACCCTCTTTCTTTTCTTCCTCTTTCACTTCAGCCTTCACCTTTTCCACAGGTTTCTCCTCTGTTTTCGTCTCTTCCACAGTCAATTTCTCAAGAAGACCAGCGGTGTCTGAGGCTTCTTTGCTCTCTTCTTTCTCTTCTTCATATTCAGCAACTTCTTTGAACTTTTGCATAAACGTTTTGCAATCTGACAAGAAAAATAAGAATTGAGTAACCATGCAGCTCTACAAAAGTTTTCTATTCATGAGATCAAGAGATCAGAAACCATTGAGAATATAAACCGCAACAGAAAAAGAAACAGTTGGTCATGGTACAATTGGCAAATAAAATTAGTTTCAGCCTAAACACATACTTGACCATCTCAGGATCAATATCTCATTATAACGTAATAGCACAGGACTTATTTCGATGATTCCTGAACATAATAAGGCATGCTATGTTACTACGATTTTCAAAACTTCGAAAATTAGAGAGTCATATTCAGTGGCATAGAAAATTCCAAGCAACTAACAGCTCAAAAAGAGCATATGATGGAAGCTTTGAGAACCTCCAAAAAATTAGTCGTATACCAAGGCTAAGCTCAAGATCCTTCCGTCATCTAATCCAACAATATCATCAAATTTGTACCGAGACTAAATAATGAGGCAACAAGGTGGAGTCTAGTATAAACAATAGCATATGTCAGTGAAGAGCCATGTTCACATGAACTAAAGAAATGAGGACAATCAGAAGTAAATTGAATGATAACACAATTGCGTGACAAAATCCAATCTAACAACCAAAAAAACAATTTCATACTCACTTTCAATTGAAGCAAATCGGATGCAGAAAAGCTCATCCTTGAGTTCCCCATCAGCAAAGTCACGAGCATGCCATACACATGACTTTTCATTGCCAACGTGTTCCTGGACAGTCATGCCCAGATTAACTGCAGAAATTGCAAAGGGGAAAAATAGATTAGTAAAAACCTAAATACGGATCCAGATGCAACTAAAATCATATAAAGAACCCCAAAACGAAAATTTTACCAAAGTGATTAGCACAGATCTTCAGAGTTTTCGATTGCCTCATAACGAGACGAATCTTCCCAGTATTCTTATGTTTCAAGAGCTTCACAGTACCAGCTCCTCTCTCTTTCCACTGATTCGCATCCTTATCGAACCGATACAGCTTCGATTTCCTTCAGATTCACAAACAAACTTTTAATTAAAAATCTGAAGACCATCGCTAAGCACCAAAGCTAAACCCTATAAATCCGATCAGATCCGGTTGACCTAGATTAACAAAAAAGCTGTAGGATACGAGTTGAGAATAAAATTACAGATCGAGGACGGCGTCTTCGTCTTCCTCGCCGGTAGTGACGGTAACCTCTTCAAGCCTAACGATCGGAGCGACCTGAGCTCCAGTGTCCTCATCCTCGTTAGCTCCGGCCTCTTCCTCGTCTCTGTGCTCGTGCTTGGGCTCGTTGTTGCTTGCCATATTATCTACCGAGATTCCCTCGTGGATTCAGTTTTTCGCTACGGTGCGGCGAATGCGATAGAGAGAAATTTTGGGGGTTTCGCAACAGGTTAACGGAACTTCATTTTTATTATTTGAGGTTATTCCTCGTTGAAACGAAGCTATCAATGGGCCGATATCTTATGAATACATATTGTATATAAGGCCCATTTAAGACCCATTTGTCCAATGAGGGAAAAATTATAATCCTTAATTCTCCACATCCCAAGCACAAAACCGATGTCTCTCTTTCCCCATGAGTCAGTCTTCCACGTGAACCCGAACAAACGATATAGTTCCGAATGCGAATATCTGGGGCAGATGCTACCAGCTTAGTAGCAAGGTGGCTGTAAAACGTGAGTTATCAACAAGAGGCAACAGTTCCGAATTAGGACACTCAATCTCATCTCACCGCGCAAACGATATAGTTTGTCCGATCCGAATCACATGTGCAAACAAACAAAACTTTGAGTCTGAGATTAAAATACAATCACATTTCCAGTTCCTTGTTCTTATTATCACAATGATATTGATAACAATAATAAATATTGAGGATAACTTCGGTGGATACACATGTACAATAAACAATGATTCCATTTGTACTAGAAGAATCAGTAACTCATATGCTGATCCTTCCTTTCCCGTCCGTCTATTCGGAGACATATTAACATCAATCAACGCCGACTCATCAGCCACGTCATCGTACAAATCAGACGATGAGTTATACTCCAATTCTACCCTTGTGGATCCCGAATATACTGTTGTTGTCTCTTCCTCTTCTGAAGAGTGGCTTCTGACTTCCACCCACCCATCTGATGATTCCCAAATTGCCCTTTCGGTCGCCGCCAATTTACAAATCCTTGCCATCGCCACGCTTTCGAACTCGCTTCTCTCAGCTTCTTCTTCTTCTTCAAATCCCGAGCTGACCCAGTCTAGTACGCAACGCGGAGATGACTCAGTGGCAGGCGAGTTGTGACACTGAGATAGAAATGGATGCTGCAAAAGCTGTTCGCAACTCCACCGCTGATTCGCGTCTCGCTTCAGACACTTTTCTAGGAAATCACGGCCAATTTCCGACAGCATCGAGGGGAAAAGCGGCAACTCGTCGGAAAAACCGATTCGATTCAGTGAGTCAATACCTAAGTCTTCCCAAGCGGGTTTCCCAGTGATCATCTCGATGATCGTGCAGCCAAGAGACCATACGTCGCTCTCTGGCCCTTGGTACTCTCGCCTGATCACCTCCGGAGCCATCCAAAGCGGACTTCCACGTGGCATAATCTGAGATGTTGGTTTGTCGGTTTTGATCGCCGCGCCGAAATCGGCCAGCTTGATTACGGAGCTTTGGCTGACGAGAACATTCCTAGCCTTGACGTCGCAATGAACGAATCCTTGTGAGTGGACGTAACGGAGAGCAGAGACCAGACACGCCGTGTAACGCCGGAGAAGAGCCTCGTCGATTCCTCCGGTAGCGTAATTAGCCACGTCACCTTCTGGGAGATATTCTAAGTATAGATTCCGAAACGACATCGTTCCTTCTTTCGAGAATCCGTCGCCTAGGAACCGCACGATGTAAGGGTGAGGCTTGAGGGAGGCAAGGACACGAATTTCGTTTTCGAGAGATTCCGATTGAGTGGGGAGACACGTGGCGAGATTCACGGACTTAACGGCGAAAAATTCACCGTTACTTTTGCTGATCGCCGTGCTAACTGCACCGAAACAACCTCTTCCGATACAAGTACCACGAACCCATGAAGAAGATAGAGATGGTGAAGATGACATTAAAGAAGTGAGTGTGTTGCTCTGTTTCTCCATGTGTGCCAACTTTCATATGTCGTCCTTGTGAAACACGAAGCTATTTATATATGTTTTAAAACAGAAAACGTGAACGTGAAATAAAGTTGCATTTTTTTTTTGTTTCTGACAAGGACGTTTCCTGTACACTTGTCTTTGCGATTTGTAAAGTTTAATCGTTTTAAAATTTCACACGTTGGCATGTCATGTACAGCACAAACTCTCAAGTCTATCATTAGATTTTTGAAGAAATTCGACCATGTTAGATGGTCGGTCAGTTTTTGGATTTTAGCAGATTAAAACTATATATCTACTTGAAATCTCACTTTTTAATCCACACGATTTTTTTTTTACTTTGATCAAATAGTTAGTTGTTTTTATTAATAATCAAGAAATCAGAAAGGATCATTTAGAATTTACATGTCCCTAATTGACACTTGGAGAAGTTCTCGGGATGTTGTAGAGAAACAATACACTTGCCCCTTCTCCATAATCCTTATCCAACAAGAATCAAGTTGCGGTTTCATATTGTCCGCTAATTTTATACTCCCAAAGGATAAAATCAGTGCCTCACGCAATCGTTTTCGTTTTTATAACCTCAACAATAAAAATTTGGTTTTACTAAGTTAGACAAGTGATCGGATCACCCCCATGGATCGTGGGTAAGACGAATGAACAAAACGTGCCATATATATATATATATATATATTAGATGTACTATTTGGTTTACTCTTACGTGACTACCCACACATGGAATATACGGTTGTTGACGTACAAATCATTACCAAGGATTCATGAACCCAAACCATGTTTAGCCAATCATACGCAAGGACATAAGTTAACTAATTTCGTAATCATTTAAAATAAAGAAGGTGATTGTGTACAGGAACAGAATATGTACGCGAAGTAGAGGATATCCGAATAAATAAACGGAGTTGTCAAAGTGTTAGAGATGAGTGAAGAGGTTGCCGAAAGGCGTGGACTTAAATATGGGGGTCCATTTGAAGGTTACGTGGCATAAAACCGTTGGTTCACGTTCTTAACGAATGGCTCCAGTTGTCTGAACACACATTTTAGGAATTGACGTGCTTGATCAGCCACCACGCATAGTGAATATTATTATATTAGTTACTTTTTTAGTTGGGATCATGAAGCACAAGAATTTACTCAAAAACGTTATCCAAAGATATCACGGAGATCGAGTTGGAGATGGAAGGTAGATAACGAAGGAAAATGTTTTCCACTTTTAATTGAAGAGATGGCTAGTTGAGAATCTTGGGATTACTATAATCTATAATCGTAATTTTCTAGATAAACTTTATTAGAAAATGTTATTTATGGTGGTTGAAATATTCATTTTAAAAAGACGATTAAGAAAAACTGCCCTTATATCTGCTAATGTCTATGCATACTTAATATACTTTTGATATCATTGTGGTAGATTTAGCTTTACCAATTAGCATGCCATGACATAACTAAATATGCCCTTACATGCAGACTTAACTTTGGTCCAAAAAGACAACGATGAAATTTGAAAGAAATAAAATATTGTTATTAAAAATTTTAAAGTGTGAGCTCTAGATCCTTCGCTATTCCGGAAAACGGGCCATATTGAGATAATTCGTCAAATATAAAATCACATTAAAATATTGTAACTTTAGTTTCTCTGGAAAATCTTTGACCTTCTGCGAACGTGAAAAGCTAGTGAGACGGTCCACCACTTGTTCGATATCCTCTTAGTCTTATGGAAACTATTTTCCCTCTTTTTGTGTGTACGAACAAATGACTATAAATGTCCAAAAATTTAGATATTCGTTGGAGATTTTGAGGACCATACCATATCTTCCAACTTACATGTATAAAAGAATCCACTTGGAAACAACTCAAGACAACGACAGTGCAACATGTACTTAATACCGTACTAAACTTTCAGTGTTTTTTTTAAAGATCAAGTTAATAGCTACGATACTTATCACCTAGCTATCTAAGTATCTCTCATTTTTAAAATAAATGAAGTAGCCGGACAAGTCCAACTATATTGCTCGAGCTATTGTAAAGAGCACAACTAGGAATGGGCGTCTTTAGCTCTAAATCGGAATATAATATTGCTTGGCTCCACAACCAAATGCTTGAATGGACTCTGTTTTGGGGAGTTTCATGTACAGTGGCGGTCTTGGGTTTGACCGTTTGAGATAAGAACAACAAAATAAACTAAATTAAAGAATAGCATAAGATTTGTTTTGGTAAAAAAGTATAAGAATGTTTTAATCTGGATGGTAACATAATAACATCAGAATATATTTGGATCGAGCCGCATTATCTTATTAAAAGTATATTTAATTGAATAGGAAAAACAAGTCTTATATATAGTTTTTTTTTCATTTGACATCAAGCCTTTATACTCATTCCGTCTCTGAATATATAATTTTATAGGACTATTTTCTTATCTCAAAATATTTGATTTCCTATACATATTTAATACATTTTTATATTAAAAATCAATTAAAACAAAAAACAATTAATATTTGTGTATTGATTACAAATAATTGAAAAAATAAATATAGTAAATTAGTAATTTAATACAAAAGTAATCAATAAAAGAAAACATTTATTACTTTTCTTAATCTGTGTGAAAAACTCAAAATTTTTTATATTCTGATATGTAGGGAGTATATAGTTTCTACATAGGGAAATCGTAAGAACAGAACCTATAAAGAAAGTCTGATAGAGATGATTAAGATATACATACAAAAGTATCGTAAACAGTAAAATAATTAAATGAAGTTAAAAACGAATAAAAGAATGGCTCCAAACTCTAACACGTCAAATTTGTTTTCTAACCTCTATACTTGTCCTATGGTCAGAAGAAGCAGCCCAATGGAATCAACATCACAGTGATATCATCCAAGGAGCCTCGTGATACAGAGAGGTCAACGAGCTTCTTGCAGGCTAACAATGGTTTGTGTTTCTGATCGGTTCCTATGCAAAATGGTCGAGCTATGTCTACTGCCTCCTGATTACTAACCTTGTCCCAAAGACCATCTGACGCTAAGATAACAAATTCGTGTTGGGGATTGATTTGGAGAATCTTTGTCTCTGGTTCAGCTATTATCCATTGTTTGAAATGAGCATCTCCGATTCCTCTAGAAACCGCTAAAGATCCTTGGACTCTCCAAACACTGTGAAATGTATCGACATAACCGCCCTGCATCATTATTCAAATCACAACATGAAAAATCAGACTAGAAACCATAGTTTTGATAATCATCAATCATACGTTTTCAGGAAATGATATAAAGGCAAGAATTCTTACAGAGCTCTCAATTCTGTTACGTTCGTCGTCTCTGGAAGGGCGGTGATCAGAAGTCAGAGCCTCTGCGAATCCTCCAACGCTCAAAACAGCACGGCAGTCACCTGCATTGGCCACCACAAGATTCCCGTCGCTGACCAGAGCAGTGACGCAGCAGGAGCCGCCCTTAACGTCTTTCTCCTTGAGAAACTCAGAATCAGTGGTTAGATAACCACGTTTAACGGCTTCTTCAACCTTTGACTCGTTCCTCTCACCAACTATCTCTCGTAGAATGTTATTACACAACTTCTCAGCAGCAAACTCAGCCGCTTTTGATCCTCCATGACCATCGTAGACTCCAAATATTGCCTGCAATCCCAATATTAAGTTCCCAGTGATTTCATAAGTCATATGATTTAATCAATCTTTTAATCCAAAAAAAAAAGGTTGACTTATCTATTTATTTAAGAAACACTAGTGCAATTTCTTCATATGTACCATTGATTCTCTAACAATTTGATTCAAAAATATTATTTCTTCATATACACTAGTATCTTACGTCTCACATTACAATTTGTGTATAAAGAAACCTTTTAAAACAGTGTTAATAGAAGAATCGCATATCCTAGGAATTAAGCAAGAATCAGTTAATAAATTCGAATATAGAGAAGACAATTGAAGTTTACCTGTTTAGGATCTCCTTGATGATTGGTGATAGCAGAGAAGCGATCCTCCATAGCTTCTCTTCTTCCTCTCTTGCAATAAACTGAATACCCATCACCTTCCTTCTCAACCTCTCTATATTCCTCCCTCGGCGTCTCTGCATTCACCGCAGCATCATCAGATATCGGAGCTGCAATACCCACAGGAGCCACTGGTATATCAAGCCTCGTTGGCCGTTTCCTCTTCAGAACGCCTCCCAGGCCAGACTCCGATCTAAACCCTAATTTAGCTGGCGGTTTCGGAAGATGGAGGCAAAACGGCGATGCGGGAGACGTAGCGGAAGGAGAGGAAGCGGGAGATTTGAGGTGGGGAAGAGATACAGTTAGAGCTGCATGCGCCGGAGAGATGTTCGACGATTTGTTGCAGTAAAGAGACGAGGACGGAGAGAACACCGGAGAGTTGCAGACGGCAACTGAAAACGACATCGTTTTAGAAATAAAAGATTTGAATTCGCTGAAGATGATTTCTATTTGTTTGTTGACGATTGGTTTGTGATTCTGTGAAGTGTCAACGAGCGAGAAAGAGGCATAAATATAAGACCAGTCTCCGTGGCCGTTGCATCTTCCAGGTCAAACGTTACCAGTATCTTCTCTTTTCTGACTTTTTCAAGTCATGATGAATCCACCGCCACAGTTTTTTTTTTCCCTAGTCAACGCCAATTTGTTATTCTTCCAGAAATGAGAATCAGAAATATCTTTTTGCTTAATGGGAGTTATATTATTATTATTTTTAAAATTGCGAGGAACCCGAAACAGAAAAAAAAATCAACACGTAAATAAAAAAGCCCATTTCCGTAAAAAAATAAAATAAAAAGCCCATCAAGAAAGCCTAAGCCTTATAGCCTGTAAAGGTCGGAACGATATAGATTGGTTATTTAGTGGTAATTCTTGAACCCGACCCGGTTAAATTATTTCCACCGGCCGTATTTTGTTCATATCGCGGCGCTGGTAGATCGGGGATCGCTAGTTCCTTCTTCCTCTTTGTCGCGACACCTTCTTCTGCTTCCTCTCTTTCGGGATCAGGTTACATCCTCTTTCTTTTTGTTATTTAACTTCAAATTTTGCGTCGCAGTTTATTTCTGAGATTTTACATCCTCTTAGGGTTTTCTCTTTTGGAGCTGAAACAGCTTTTATTTTGATCATATCTGGGTTATATGTGTTTACGCTCTATTACGTGAGTTTTGATTCAGAGAATTGTTGTTTTCCTTGTTGTTTCTTTCACTTTGCATTGGGTTTTTAGTATTTTATTTTCGTTCATTGAGTCACCTAAACTTAGCTTTTTTTTCTTTCAAGTTTCTATGCGAGTGGAACAGTAGATAGAACTACTTAGAGGACAGTGTTACTCTGCCATAAAATACATGTCTATCGAATATTCATTTCTTTTCTTGGTGAAAGAAATGCATGTGTGCTATTACTAATATTATTTTTCTTACTTTGTGAACCAAATTTATGGCAGGCCAAAATCTTTATAGAGGACCAAAACACTTGTTTAAGCAGCCATGGCCAAGCATCATCCTGATCTGATCATGTGTCGTAAACAACCTGGCATTGCCATTGGGCGATTGTGTGAAAAATGTGATGGAAAATGTGTCATATGTGATTCCTATGTGCGCCCATGTACACTGGTTCGGATTTGTGATGAATGTAACTATGGTTCATTCCAAGGACGGTGTGTCATATGCGGAGGGGTTGGAATTTCAGATGCTTACTACTGCAAAGAGTGTACACAACAGGAGAAAGATAGAGATGGTTGTCCTAAGATTGTCAATCTTGGGAGTGCTAAAACTGATCTCTTCTATGAACGTAAGAAATATGGTTTCAAAAAACGATGATTCTTTGTTACTCGAGATATTCATCTTTAATTATGTATGTCAACTCGTCTGCGTTGGAAAAAATTTATTCCGTCAACGTCAAGACATGGATTCAAATCAAAGATTATGGTCTGGTTCTCTTGTGTTGTCCCTTTTTTTTATTAGCCAGACGTCTTAACTTGTTATGATTAGTTAATATCTCAAAGTGGTTGTTGTTTCTAAATGACTATGATTTAGTTGGTTGTTCATGCCTCTGTAGGTCTCCCAAAGAAGATGTGTCTCTGTGTTTTAGGAATATATGCTCTATCTCCCACACAATCGATGGAACATTTATTAGACAATTTTGAAACTGTCAACACTTGCCGTTAAAACATCAAACAGAGAACTAGAAACAGGGAGAAATAATAATACTTGCCGTTGCTTTTATGAATCACAGAATTCCTCAAACATAATCTTGTCAAGTCCTTTTAAACAACAATACTACTAATAGATTAAAATATGGTCGAATGAATAGTTTGGCGATTCAAGAGTGCGTTTTTGAGTCGGATTTGAAGGTGAGGTCTATTTTTCATCAGCAGACCAATACATTGAATTGAGTTTTGCTCAAGGTACAATTTAAAGCTGCATGATCTCTATCAAATAGATAACCCATATTCATTATAATATATAAACTGTGTTAGCTGTGGATAAACCACTTTTTTTAAGTTAATGTCAACTTAAAACATTAACGTATACGCAATAACACTCTTAACGTCAAACAAAAAAAGATACATCCATTACAGAAAAACCCCCACATGATCGTCAGAAATATTCCTTTTATAGTGAGGAAACCCCAACTCTTCTTTTTTGGCCAAAAATTTAGACGTTGACTTTTTACAACGGACGGTGCCTATAAGTCAACAGATCATGCATGTTCGCTTATGATGCTAACTGTTAACTTATCAGTGTGGAATCCACAATACTAGTCAACTCCTACATCCAATAAGAGAATGCCAGATGTTAATGCTGTTGAGTCAACAAAAACAGGTTCTGTATTTCGATCTTTCAGTTTTATAACCGAATTACTATTTAATCCAACGAATGTCCTTATATTGATAATTAGTCAAACAAAAAGTATACTGTGGAAAACTTTTGGCTGCTTTATTTAGGGGCAAGCGTTGAAAGTTGAAACAATGAAATACATATATATATTCAATATTTTATTTAGGGACGTAATATGTTGTTGTAGTCGTAGATCGACAAAATATTAGAATAGCCCAATTTCCAAACGACGACACGCATTTGCATAACCTTTTTATCAAAATGTTTTGACCTAAAACGCCAAAACCACAATTCCTTATAAATGTATTTCGCTTAAATTTGGATTAATTAACATCTCAAACTATTTTTTTTTTTTTTGTGGAGTGCCTTTCATGTAAATATATTAGAATATTTCGGTTATATAGGGTCCGAAGAAACATTATACACTAAAGTAGTTTGAAACGAAAACATATTGTGTATATAAAAGGAGAGGGTCACGACTCACGAGAGATATAGTTGAATAGAGGAAAGAGAGAGATAAAGAGGAGAAGAAGAAAGAGAGGATGGGTTTTTGTTCTGCAATTCGGGTGTGTATATGCATCTTCTTTGCACTTATGATCGTCTCTTCGGCCCGAGTCACTTCTTCATTTTCAGGTACTTAGATCAGTACTTGGCTCATCATCCCACCACATACAATAAAGATAAATAATTTAGAGTTTAATATAAACTCTTGATCCAAACTTTCAAGTTTATAAAAGTACTTCGTTGGGTAGCTCAGTATTTTCGATTATATAATTATATAATGAGCAATCGTAATAGTAATAAATAGTTTTATATATATGACAGTATGGCCTATCTAGTATTTAGTCAAATTGCTGATTAACATGTGATACATGTGTTGGCACAGTCTATTGTAATTATTTACCTTTGTTTGTAATAAAATTTAGCTTCCTAATATATACTTAAAATGCATACATAACAGAAAATGAAAAGATGATTCCAAGAGGTAGATCATTGATGGTCAACACCAACGACTACGTCGAGCCATCCGCCAACGCTAGACACAACCCACCGGGTAGGCGTGGAAGTCGGAGAGGGTGAAGACAAAAAAAAAAAAAAATTCTTGTTAAGATAAAATAACAAAATGTTTTTGGGATATATAATAATTTTCTTTCAGTACTGACTTAATGTCATCTCTCTAGTATTTTAGATTCTGATCAATTATTTTTTCGGAAAACAAGTATGTACTATGTACTGAGAAATAAATCAATCAATAGAAAACAAATAGTCAAACTTGAATCTGTTGATCTCGATTTCAATGAATAACTATTTCATTTTGGTGTGGGTATAAATAAACCTGCTGCGTGCATACATTTTATATTTTATTTTTTTTGCGATCTTTCGTAAATAAGTTCCAAAAAATTGATGCAAGAAAAAAAAAAAAACCCCTATAACAGAGGTGACAAGTGAAAACCGAGTCTGAGGCACATGGCGACAAATCCAAAGATGAAAAAAACAGAGCAAAAAGAAAGGCAAAATCTTCAATCAGAGTACCTAGTCTTCAGTAATCGAAGAGATCATGCAACCGTGCGCATGCTTGCCTGGAAATTGTGTTCATTACAATTACAATATCCTGAGGAATCATAGAACATCCGCAACTAACTTTCTGAGTCTGGTATATTATTTAGAACCAAATACTTATATATACAACATGACTAACACAAAACACCAACTTTTTAACAGAGAGGAGTATATGGTACTAACTAGTGTTACATTGGCTAACCCACAGAATCAGTTACAGAAGAAACGACCCTTGAAGCGCTGACGTTGCAGCAGAAACGACCCATAAAGCGTTGAAGAAACTGAACGAATAAATCGACGCCATCAAACCATTTTCTTGACAAGCGTGAGTCTACGCAGAGGAACGCAGACAAAGCTAAAGATGTGGAGATGTAAACTGCACCACTGGTCCAAAAAAACCACTCCATGTCTATCACATCATCACCCTCTTCTTCTTCTTTGTTCTGCTTCGATGCATTTGGTTCTGGCACTCTCGTGGGATTGCAACTTTTATTGGTAGGAAGACCACAAAGATGAACATTGCCTATATAACTCATTTCTTGAAATGTTAGAAGATGACCTTTGATTGGGATCTCACCTGACAAATTGTTGTATGAGACATTGAAGAATCCTAAATTGCTGAGGTCAGCTAGCTGCGGAGGGATGTTTCCATTTAGCTTATTGTTGGACAGATCAAGACTCCCCAAATCCCTCAGCTTCGAAATGCTCTCTGGTATAGAGCCTGTGAGGCTGTTGCTTGACAAATTCAACGACACAACGTTTCTAAGGTTTCCAATCTCAACTGGAATCTCACCTGATAATTGGTTGCTTGACAAATCCAAAGCATACATGTAACGGAGAATATCACCTTGATAAGCTTCATATCTTCTTTTAGTTAAAAAATCCACAATGATTGCTGGTGTCCGTTGAGCACCATGGGAGAAATCATCATTGAGGTTAAGAGCTGATATATAACTCCAGTTTTGCAAGAATGAAACTTGTGAGAAGCCATCAACCGGATCAAATGTCATGTTGCTGTCATACTTCTTTGCACCAAAAGACATTTTACTGAAACATGATGGTATCAGGCCTTTGAATTTATTGTGAGATAAGTCCAAGATACCAACCTCAAGCAGCTGGCATATTTTCTCAGAGATATGAGTTTCGAAGTTGTTATCCCGTAGAAGAAGAACACCTAACATTGTTGTCTTGCCAATAGTGTCAAGAATCATTCCAGAAAACTTGTTGTACCGCACATCAATCACCTCCAATAGCTCAGTCTTGAATAAAGTGTTCGGAATTACGCCCATAAATTCATTGCTCTGTAATCTTAACTCTCTCAGAAATGGAAACTCAACATTACTTGGAATAGAACCAAAGAAGCTATTCTGTGAGATGTCTATAACCTTAAGCTTCAAACTCTGTAGCTGATGAGGGAAAGGACCTTTCATCTGATTTCCCCTCATGTATAAGTACTCAAGGCTTGACAGCCTATCAATCCAAAGTGGGAGCTCGCCTGAAATTTCATTATCTGATAGGTCTAAAAGAATAAGCTTCTTAGAGTTTAATAAACCTTTTCCAAGACTCCCATTAAATCTGTTGTCATTAAGAGCTAGCCAAGCTAAACTAGTAAGATTTGCATACTCCATAAATATATTCCCCTCTAGTTGGTTGTTAGAGAGCTTAAGAAACTTCAACGAGTAGCAACTACTTAAAAATGTTTTAGGTAGTTGTCCCGATAGACCGTTTAATGACATGTCCAACATAAGTAGACTATTCATCACCCCCATAGAAGATGGAATGGTTCCATGAAAATGATTTGAAGAAAAGTTCATGTACCTCAGCTTTGGAAAGACAATTCCTACATCTTCTTGAATCGAATCAAATATACTATTACTCGAGATATCGAGAACTTGTAAGCCATGAACCAGGAGCCTAGGTAGCTGAAGCTTTGTCAACCCATTGTTATTCAGTAACATGGTCTGCAGTCTTGTGTTATTTTGTAAAAGCCAAGCTGGAAATGATCCTGTCAACTGGCTATAAGAAAGATCAATGAAGCTCAAGTTATGTTGATGAACAAGAAAGCCAGGAATTGTATTGCCAAGATTGAAATTTCGTAACGTTAGCATCTTCAGCTGGAACAGAGGAAGCCACGAGTTCTCAGTCTGAGCTTGGATCACACCAACTTTTGATGACAATTTGAATACTGTGAGTCTTGTGTGATTGACCAGTGAGTTGAACCTGAAGGAACCATTGAAGTTATTATCAAGAAGTGATAAGTACTCAAGCGCTGATGATAGACCGGACACAAAGGAAGACAAGTTTTCGTTCAATTGGTTGGCAGACAGATCAAGAGTTCTGAGACGCATTAGGTTACTCAGACAATTAGGCATATTTGTCAAATCATTGCTGCTTAAATCGAGCTCCTGTAGATCTGTTAGTCTGCAAATCTCTGAGTAACCTGAAATTAGTCAAATAGAAGAATGAATAATTTGTAAAGAAAAGAAAGATTATGAATATTTTGTTAAGATAATGAGATTGTAATGTTTCACCTTCGGGAGTCGAAGACAATTGATTCCTTCTAAGATTCAACACTTGTAAAGAGGAAGGAAACACTAAACCTGCAATAATAATATGAATAAATAAATAAATAAATAAATAAATAAATAAATAATCGCATGCTCCATTAAAAATGTACAATAAACGAAAATATTCAGCAACCTAAACAATATCCAGAATCTATGAAAATCAGAAAACAAAATATGACAGACAGATATGCTTAACTAAGATATAATGTTGCCCACTGAAAAATAGAGATGTATCTACAATAATATAGAAAAGGTAAAACACTGTTGTTGAAAAGTCATGATTGTAAGATCATCCCGGGTCTTAATTTTTATTTTATTATAAATTAAAGATATTTGGACCATCCTCATTCAACATTTTAGTGTTTTAAAGAAAATTATGAATAAATTTTAAGACACTCAGTGTCTTAGTGTATCTGCAAAGACACAATTATACACTATTAGACACTGATTTTCATTTTTTTTTACTTCAAATTTTAAAGACACTCAACACACAACTCAACACACAACTCAACACAAAATGGATGGTTTTACTATGAAAGAGAAGATGTATGAAAGAGAAGATGATCTAAGTACTTCCACATTCATTGTCAATTATATTTAAGTTGAAAGTTCATGATTCTAAAAGAAAAAAAAAATAGATATTTCATTACCATTTGGAGGAAAGACACCTTTGAGTTCATTGCTATCAAAATTTAGAGTTATAATAGAGCTCGCTGCAGTTAAAAAAGGGAAAACACTGTTGTTGAGACGATTTCCAGAGAAATCCAATGTCCTCAGCTTGTCCAGTCTCTCAAAGCTCTTATAGCCTGAAACAGTACTAAAGAAAATTGGACATATTGAAAATTTTAACTGTTTCTTTATCATGAAAAGAGGTCAGAACATACCATGGATGGGGTCAAATAAGTGCTTGCACCCATTTGAGGAAAAGTCAATAGTTTGGAGTTGAGGGAAGCTATGGAGTAAAGACAGGTTTAGAGATTGAATTTGCAACTGATTCAGTGAGAGGTGGACGATCTGGCCAACAAGGGAGTCAGTACTACACTTTACTCTCTCCCAAAGGCAACAGTCACTGCTAGGATCATCATGACTCCACGACTTGAGAATACTTTCTTCATCGGGATTAGGACGCAGAGAGGTGAGGTACGACTTGAGTTGCAACAGACCCATCCGTTCAGTTTCCAGACAACCTAAACATCCTTTCATTTGGAGTTGGAGAATCATCATTGCTGTTATGAACACCAAAGCCATACGCTTCCTCTTCGTAACCCACCACCAGCTTCTCTCATATGTTGTCATTTTTTATATTTCTTTAGTTAGAAACTTTTGAGGTTTTGATATCCAATTTAATTTAAAAGAACTTGCATTTGTAAGACTTTACCCAGCAGCAGCATATTCTAAGATGTGAATAAAAACTATACAAGTTCACAAAACTCTTACCAATTCATCTTTGACTTTTTTTGTTTTAACTCCAAAAATGAGAATTGACCCATGGACCCACATCCATCTAACGCATCCCGCTCGCTAGCTAGTTGCTATCAACCTCTCCACCAGTTCCCTTTGCTCCATACACTTTGTTTTCTTTTGGAGTAAATTAAGTTGCAGAGACAAACCGACGTCTAACACAAATATGTTAATATTATTTTAAACCAAGTAGTTAAAGCTTAAAGAGTCACTTATTTATTTTTATCTTTTACGTTTTACTCTCTGCTTTGCATTTTTGTTTACTTAGTCTTAGAGACACAATTTTTTAATTATTATTTTTTGTTGAAAAGAAACATTTTTTGTAGCTTTAAAACATGTATAATCTAAAATCAATTAAGATTGACCAATGACTTTGAACATCATATCCTGTTGCGCGTATTTCAGGCACGAGCTAGCTTAAATTGACTTGGGTCCACTATAACCTATAGGTGCATCGGCATTATACGACTTTTTCAAATGAGAAAAATCCAAGGGAGAACAATGTTGTTGAGACCATTTCAAAAGAAATCAAAGGTCTGAGACTCTGAAGCCTTTTAAGTTGACGCGTGTCTCTTGTCGCCACTCTACAGTTTCCATTCTTAGACTCTTTAGCTTCACTGACTTATATTATTAAATATCCTCTTTTGGTAATTTCTGGGATTAATATAGGCACACAGGATGTTCATATGAGCATATTTTGCTTCACTGGTTCATTTTCCGTGACAATTGCTTGTGCATTCTCGAATAATTTGCAGTTGAAGATTGTAAAGGAGTTAAACGAAAATGGACACATTAAACGTAATTGTACCTTCCACTTCTCATTTCTCCGCAACCATGAACCTGTGTGTTTTGGACTATTTCGTACGCGTGATTTCATTAAATGTCTTGTTTTTTCCAAGTTGGTTAAATAAAAATGGAAATTGGGTTGGGCTTTCATAAAACCCAGAATAGTAATTTATATATAGGCTATTGGGTCATAAATTAAAGCGGCAATGAATTTGGGCCGCCGGTCTCTGAATCCGTCAGCCCTTGCTATTCAGCCAATCACAGGTGAATCACATGTTTTTAATATTGTCGTTTCTTGCGCATCAAGTTCTTCTGACCTTTCTCATTTTTTATATTTTAGAATTTTCAACACCATTAACTTTTCAGAATTTTTTTCCCCCAATTTTGTTTTTGAACTTTCGCCCAATCCACAACACATGGCATCCTGTACGGTCATAAGAATATTTTTTTGTATATCGAAGCAGTCGTCGTGTGTTAAACACAGAATATTCTTGATATTATTGTTAAACGCTTTAAATATATCTGTGGCTGCCAAAGAAATTCAGAATCAGAGTTATTATAATTATCCTTTGTACAAATTTCCATTAATTTTGGAGAGAAAGAAGAATAATGCCACCTGTCATTTACAAATCTCATATGCATACAGTGAATACAGTACCGAAGGCGGCTCGTCGAAATTGTACAAAGTAGTAGTTCAATTCTCCAACTACTAGTAATTAGGACAATAATAACATTATTACTTGACGATTCGAGAACTAAAGAATCATGTTTTGGATCAAAAACCTCGTAAAATTCTCGCCGACCACTTCTTCGGTCGGAAACGTGTTGAAAATCCCCGAATCCTACAACACTCTCTCGTCCCGTTTCTGCACCGCTCTGCAACACCAGCAACAGAGCGTGTCGGTTCAAGCAAGTGAGGTAGTTAATGGATATGAAGGTTTGGCTCCGACTTAAGAAGGAGAGAAGCCGAGGGTTCTGGTTCTCGGGTCGGGTTGGGCGGGTTGTCGGCTTAGGAAAGGGATTGATACTAGCATCTACGACGTCGTTTGTGTTTCTCCTAGGAACCACATGGTCTTTACTCCTCTTTTGGCTTCTACTTGCGTCGGTACGCTTGAGTTTAGGTCCGTTGCTGAGCCTATCTCTCGTATGCAACCTGCGATTTCACGAGAACCTGGTTCTTATTACTTCCTCGCTAATTGCTCCAAACTTGATGCTGATACTCATGAGGTAATTGCTTAACAGGAAGTTTTCGCTTAATCGCTCTATCAAATTGATATTGGGTTTGTTGCTGATTGTTGAATTTTGGAAAATTAATAACGGTGAAGTTCTTGATATTGGGGGAAAAAAGTCTTGCAGCTGTTTCGTCTTTTGTGATTTTTCTACAATTGATGAAATTTATAAGAAGATTCATAATTTAGACATCCATGGTTTCTTGCGTTTGCGTTTCTATATTAGAAAAAATCACATTTTTAAAATAGAACATATTTGATATTTCTTTATCATTTTATAGTGTAATAGAATGTATTCATTTTCTTATATGCACATAATTTTTACTATGAACAAAAATAATTTGCTTATAATGGCTGACCTAAATGCAAACACAAAAAAAAAAGAAAAAAAAAACAGAGGCCGAAGTGGTTTTGACTTCTATTACACTATGCTTTTGTGTTTGCAAAAGCAATGTGGTTTTGACTTTGTGTCTTGCTCTTGGTTTAAACAGGTGCATTGTGAGACTGTAACTGAGGGGTTGAGCACATTGAAGCCATGGAAGTTCAAGATCGCATATGACAAACTTGTACTAGCTTGCGGTGCAGAAGCATCCACATTTGGAATTAATGGCGTTTTAGAAAACGCCATCTTCCTACGTGAGGTTCACCATGCTCAAGAGATCCGCAGGAAACTTCTCCTAAATTTCATGCTCTCTGATGTTCCAGGTATAAACAACACATTCTTAATCCATTACCTTTGAATGAAACTAATCTCATGACGCGAAAGTAACATGAATTCAATATTAGGAATATCCGAGGAGGAGAAGAAGAGACTGTTGCATTGCGTTGTGGTTGGAGGTGGGCCAACTGGTGTTGAGTTTAGTGGTGAATTGAGTGATTTCATCATGAAAGATGTTCGTCAGAGATATGCACATGTGAAAGACGATATTCGTGTAACTTTAATCGAGGTTTCTTCTTTGTTACTCCATTGATGAAAAGTTAATAAATGATCAGTTTCATATATATGAAATTTTGATTAGTATTGTTTCTTTCCAGGCAAGGGATATACTTTCTTCGTTCGATGATCGGCTCAGGCACTATGCAATCAAGCAGTTAAACAAGGTTATTATAGCTCATCATCCAAATGCAAACTGTAGTTGCTTCACAATGAGAGAGTCTGGATATTTTGATATTGAAAATCTGTTAGTTTTGACTTCAGTCTGGAGTGAAGCTTGTGCGTGGTATTGTGAAAGAAGTAAAGCCTCAGAAGCTAATCCTTGATGATGGCACCGAAGTTCCGTACGGTCTCTTAGTGTGTTCAACTGGTGTTGGACCATCTTCATTTGTGAGGTCTCTTGGTCTTCCAAAAGATCCAGGTGGAAGGTCAGCTAATTAATCTAGTTCTGTTATTTTCCACAAATACCAGTTTCAGATCAGTTTCTGATATTGGACCATTCTGTTTCCAAATAGGATTGGAAATGATAAGTGGATGCGTGTACCTTCTGTACAAGACGTGTTTGCAATTGGTGACTGTGGCGGATATCTCGAGAGCACAGGAAAATCAACACTTCCTGCTCTTGCACAGGTCTCTAATGTTGTAATAGAATTCAACATTTGCTTTCGTTTATACGTGAGTCTTATAACGTGTAAGTCTCTGATGAATGAAGGTGGCTGAGAGAGAAGGTAAATACTTGGCGAATCTGTTGAACGTGATGGGAAAAGCTGGAGGAGGCAGAGCCTATAGCGCAAAAGAAATGGAACTTGGAGAACCATTTGTTTATAAGCATTTGGGAAGTATGGCTACTATTGGGAGATACAAAGCTCTCGTTGATCTCCGTGAGAGTAAGGTATGTTTAAAAAGCTCTCACTTGAAAATCCCTCAAAACACACACATAGCTACCTAAATACGAGGGAGAGAGTTTTCTTGTGCAGAAAGGAAAAGGAGTATCAATGGCAGGTTTTGTGAGCTGGTTCATATGGAGATCAGCGTATCTGACTCGAGTGGTCAGCTGGAGGAACCGCTTCTATGTCGCTATCAATTGGCTCACTACTTTTGTCTTTGGTCGTGACATTAGCCGAATCTGATCCAAATCTCCTTCCCTTGGTTACGTTTGTCTCTATTGTTTTCCACTTGGTAACCCCTCCTAATATAGAATTCAGGTAAACTATGTCGTGAAATGTTCAGGTTTGACTGAAATTGATACCGTATTATGGGGAGAAAATTTATTATTTTGACAAAAAAAAAAGTAAAGATTTCAGTTTCCGTACTAGTGAGTCTATGTTTTTGTAAACTTGACACAAGATTAAGGGGTTTGGTTAATTTTCAATTAGTCACGTATATCTCATCAATTCATAAATTATAGTGGTTTAGTGTTTATATCCTAAAAGATTCCCATCCAAAAAAACTCAGCAATACAAACAAACTAAAAATAATTTATAGACGGAAATTCAAAAATATAAAAGAAAAGTGAAACCCATACATGTTGCAACCCAATTCCTATATTTGGATAAACATAATATACAAACTCAGTTACAGAGAAGATTGTTTCATTCGTCTAAATTTGGAAGTTGGAAAAAGGACAAAAAATTTTTTAGGAGAAATACCTAAACTCTAAATGCCAAAAATGCTGTGGCAAATCGGTACTCCTAAACAAACCTATGTACCAAGTAATAGCTCAGTCATTATCATCCATTTTTAATTTACAAGCCAAAAACTTTCGATGACCAAACAATCAGGATCATAACTATTTGTTACCTCATTTTTGTATAAATGTGTAATCACATCACATCCACCTTCACCGGCAACTCTACTCCGGCTGCTAAAACGCTTGAAGCAACCAGCTTCACTGCCAACATAGGATTTGAACCGCACTTCTGTCTCGCTTCAGCAAAGCTCGAAGCAAGAACGGTTTGCATCCACTGATCAACCGTTTTCTCATCTTCCCCAGATGATAGTGATGACCATGAAGCCGCCAAAATCTGAACTATCACTTCGTTATCAATCTCTAGATGTGTTGCGGATCCAAAGCACCTCTCAAAATGTGAAACCATCTTCCCTTGAATGTTCTTAGCTAACCCATCGAAGTCAACCGGTTTAAACGTCACTTTTCCATCTACTTGTTCAATGAAATCATAGAACCAAGTGTTCCTGTCCTCTGTCCTATGATCCAAGATAACTTCTGTTTCGTTCACTGGAAGATTCAAATCTAGATATGAGCGTCGCAACTTCTCTGCACGCTGCTCCGTTTCTGGCTCAGATTTTCTCTTGTTTACCCCAATTTTAGCGGTATCGACTAGCCTTATTTCTAGTTTATAGCTCCTAGCGCTGAGAACTCTTTCCTCAGAAAACTTCACAGGTTTAATAACAAGATCAGTAGCATTATCCTTGGCAATCCCAGAAGTCGCAACAACGATCACATTTTTCATACTGTTCATTCTTCCATGCGAATCACGGAGTTTCCCAATACTCACAGCTTCAGACAATCTGATCTGATCCGGGAACTCGGCTTTATCCACGTTTTCTAGTAAAACAACGGAGTGTGGTTTCCTTGATAACTCACCGGTTATGTAATCAACCACTGTTTTGCCTCTGAATTTGTCATCAAGTGAACAGTGCTCTGCCCCAAAATCCACACAGATGCAATTGACCTGGCTACCATAGAAGACTTCAGAAAGAGCCAACGCTACTTTCTTCTTCCCCGCTTTATCAGGTCCAAGAAGAGCAAGCCAAATTCCACTTGCTTGGTTTCTTCTCGTGGAGTCACTTTTGCATCCGCAGATGACTTGGCTTATGGCATTCACAGCTTCGGTCTGCCAGGAAACTTTACGAGAGAGTAATTCTCTGAGAGACTTGAAATCTTTCTGATCTTTATGTGCTAAAGAAGAGTGTAGAGTCACCAGCAGCGGTTTATCTCTCGGTGTGTTTGATTCGGGACTTTTTGATGCATAGAATACTCCCAATCCTAAATCTGTAGTAACAGAGCTTAAAGAAGAACTCACTGTGCGGTTAGTCACTGATGTCGTAAGATCCTCCACATCTTTTGGCTTTGAGAGTGGCGGATTCAGCAGTTTGGACGTCTCCAAAAAGCTTACTGGGGTTCTGCTGGAAATACTGGGTCCATTTTGGCCTGTTGGGCTTTGCACACTCTTCTGAACTGGGAACTGCGGAGTCACAGATGGAAAACCGAGTTTAGGAAAAGCCTGAGTTTGATGGATACTTTGGCATATGTTGTCCCATTTCTTCTGCAGAGCTGTGGATTGCGAGGCTAACTCGTTTGGGTCATCTATAGCCTGCACTGAATCAAAACCAAAATTCCTCTCAAGATAACGCATTAAAGCATCAGAACCAACTGCAAACTAAGAAGAAGTTAATAAAAACGCACCTTACTGCTGCCTGTTGTTCCCTTGTCTGACTCGGTCTCTACAGCCCATAACCAAGAGGGCAACTTCTCGGAACACTGATCAGACAGAGAGGGGCTCGAACCAGCCTTGACGACGGCCGCTAGTTCTTGTAAATACTTCTCGTTGCAAAGGTGACATCGGGAAAGTGTCCGACTCACTGTGGTACTCAATGGTACTCTGAAATCGGATGTAGACGAAAAGAACCCTCCGAACGGAACAAAGGATCCCATCAAGCTGTAACCAAAAGATTCATGTCAAAATCAAGCACAAGAGGGAAATATAAACATGTACATGGAAACAAATGGGAAGCATAAAGCTAGAGACCGAAGTGCCATGATAGTGGATATGTTAAAATATTTGAGTTAATGTTTTCGAAATTGACGTAAACAATAAAGTATTCCCACAAATATAGCGATGTTCCAAGTTACTTGAGCTAAATTATAGAGGTACACAAAATTCAGTTGTAGAGTCCAATTAATAACATAACATACCTTGATTTAGGATAAAGCCCTTGACTGGAGGGTTTAGATGATGTGATTGGAATAACATGAAGGTCCCAATCTTTCTCTATCGTAGGAAACCGATCGAGAAGCTTCGTGTAATTCTCATGGCTCGAGGCACATCCGATGAACCAGAGTCTCTTACTTTGATGTTTCAGCAAATCCGAGAGCTTCAACACCAAATTCTCCAAAGCATTATTATTTCCACCGGTTAAGACACTGAACTCTCCCAAATTAAGCACTAATCTCGATTTCGAACCATTTTGCTCAGCTATTCTTCCTAAATCATTTATTATCATGCCAATCTCATCCTCGTCGTCGTTATCCGATCCAAAGGCTAAAATTTGACTAATCTCTTTCTCTATGCTAATTACGCTTAAACCGTTAATCTCAGGAGGAAGAAACCCTAGCTTCCCACTGTTGATCGAATCCGTGAAGGTTTTAAGAGCTTCGTTAGCACAATTACCAACTAGGAGCGGGTTCTTCCTCTCGTTCCGGCCTAATACTTGTCCGATTCTCCGAGAATTTTCATCGAAACTACTGCTCCCACCAAACGGAAAGTCACGACTAGGATCTGAAGTCGGAAGATTACAGAGGAAGAGAGGCGGACGACGACCTCGTGAGAATTGCGTTACACGAGGATGAAGCACGTCGAGCTTGATGTCGGAGCTCCGAAACCCGGCTTCACCAAATAACCTATTTACAATCGGATCGTCGAGGATTGATAGTATGAAATACTTCAATTCCACTTTCAAAACCGTCGTTTGGCATCCGCCGCCGTTACTGGCATGTATCTGCTGGAGGTGATAAGTCTCCGGGTGTCTTCTTTGATTCGCCTGAGACCGCTTGATCGCCGCCATGAGCGAATTCGAAACCGGTGGATTTTCTTCAGTCGCCGTAGACTTAGAAGACGGTAGTCTGTCAAGAGATACGCCGACGCAGAGCTCCAGAGCTCGGAATTGAAGACGCGACGGGTAAGGAGTACTCCGAGAAGCGCGTGAGACGCAAACTTCCCGGAGAATGGACGAAGGCATCGCGAGAAGAGCGGAAACAGCGTGGAGTGAGGTAGTCTGCGCGTGGCTCCTCCGACGAGCTACTGAAACAGCATCGTCGAGAGCACGAGCAGCTTCCTCCGTTAAGCATTCTCTCGCCGTATTTACCGGCGTCGGCATCGCCGAGAAAAGCCACAAAAATAATTAAAAAAAAAATATAGAAAATCACCCAACGAGAGAGCCTTCTCCAATCAAAGGAACCCACTTATTCTCCCACCAACAAGTAACAGAAACTCAACAATAAAACAAAATATTCAAAATATTATAAAAAACAAAAAAAAAACAATTTAGGCGTGAAATTTTCAGGAAATTATTTTTTATCAGAAAACCTGTCTTTATAGCTTAAAAGTTATAAAGTATAAATATATATAAATGGTTTGCGTTTGGTTTGTTTCCATCCTAAAAATCTGACGCTTGGATATGTACAGACGACTAGAGACGGAGAGAGGAGGAGGTCGCTGTTTTGGTGGTATATTGCTTTGTGGGACCCGTACTATATATATATATTGTCTGATTTTTCTTTTTATTCTCTTTTTTGTTTGTTTGTGCTGTCTCATCTCTGAAACGATGGTGATACAATAACAAATATATGGTGCTCTGCCTTTCCCCACCTTACATTTTAGATTCTCTTTTTCTTTCTCTTCTATCATTCATTTGCTTTTATCTTTTTAATATTAACACTTTTAAATAACTATTTAAAAAAAAACAAACTTAACTTTTAAAAAATCAGCATGCCAAAGAGAGTTTGAATTCTAACGGAAAAAATTTGTGAGTGCAAGATTGTTGATATCTTTGATTATATATGGCCCAAACATATCTTAAGCAAGATTGGTAACTTTGATTAATTAATTTTTGCCGACACGAAAATAAACTACTATATATTATAATATTTGATTCTTTCGTCTTCTTTTCCTCTCTTGTCAAATTGATTCACTGCTTTTCTATCACGCTATAGATTTACAATAGATCTTTGTCCCCCATTTTTTTTATTATAGTTTTGACTTTGATTACTACTGTTACTGTATAGTGTATACACACATATTTTCAAATATTCATTTTTTTCTTCTAAAACATGCAGTTAACCAACTCTACTGATAGTCGTCGAGGTCTTGAAACATTAGGGGGTCACATCTCCCGACTTTTTGCATCTTTCTTCTATCTGGTTCAAAAATAGAAAAATAATGATATCTGGTTTTGTGATCCAAAGAGAAATTGGGATTAACTCAGAAAAGTTAAATTAATTACAGAATAGAAAATACAAAAAAAGTATCGAGTGGTAGACAATGAACTAACTTTATAAAAAGATTATGTGAATGTCATAAGGAAAACAGGAAAGCATAAGTGATTAGTTAGAGGCCCAAACACCACCTTTGTATACTTTTCCGAGTCATTGTCATTTATCATCTAATAAAGGGATATTTTTAAAATATATTATTTTACATCACTTCGCACTTCTTTATTCCAGATACATACATCTTTTGACTCTTTTACCGATCTTTACAAAATACAGCCTATTTTCGGTGATAAATAAATAAATAAAAGTGAGGTGGATGACTATAAAATGACTTATTATTCATATAATAATAGTCATTTAATCTGGAAAACAATGGATGAGAGTCATGAGACTATATCTCTCGCTCTCATCTACAAACCTTTTTTTTGTTTTGTTTTCGCATCTTCAAACTTATATATCTCTCTCTCTTTTTATTTTCATTGGACTTTTAAACTATTGTGTACCCCATCATTTTTTTTAATCAATTATTTCTATGCTTCAATCTCACAATCATGTTAAAAATAAAGGATGTATTATCGCTCTAATTGTTGGCTGTTGGAAGTCGAAGTTCAGAAGAATACTGAATTTTATAATTAAATAGAGTTGTGGGACTGGAGTTAAAAAGAATTTATTGATATATTTTTGTGATTCTTTTTTGTTTATGTTGTTGTTAAGCATGATTTCCAACGAATTACTATTACAAAAAAATCTGATATGTATAGCTTACGGATGATTGGTTCTAAAAGATCGATCCATATAATAGAACGCAGAGGTTGATCGAGAGGGTTGTGTGTTGTAAGAAGAGAGCACAATGGCTTTCATAGAACGATGTCCCTTTCATTTTCCAGAAAATAATTCTTTAAAAGTTGGTTCCATCCATGGTTGTCCGTTATTAAGAAGATGACACTTTTTTATTTCAATTAATTGGGGCATAGATGTTACACATCAAGTGATCAAATTAACCCTAAAAGCGTCAGACTTAAGAGAGACTAGAATACATAAACAAATATCGCACTATTAAATTAATTAATCAAATGTTTTGTCCGTCACATGATAATTAACAGATAACAGAAATAAAACCCGATAATTAATCGTGTACCCTTAATCTCAGATCCCCTGCGTTGACTTGATCACCAGAGCTGGCTGTTCGATCTGTGGTCCTTCGCTGCTTCCTTTAGACACGATGTAACTTTATAATTGGATGACGTTATCTATCCACTAGTCTTCCACCACGTGTTAAGAGACTTTTATTTTATTTTTTTCCTTTATGTGAAGCATCTTAGAAGATTAGTCCTCGATGGAGAGTGTAGACCAAGTACTTGGACATAAACTCTTAACACCACCATATACCAATTCCCGACTCATCCGTTTCTCACATTGAAGATCAAGCAAAAGGTCTTTGAATTGACTCCACTTTTCTTTTCTTGGTTTTAAAGGAAACAACCGAAGTAATTTACACGTCAGCTTCAGCTACTTTCATATAAAATCCATTGATATTGATTCGTCAGAAAAAAAATCTTTGAGAAAATTAAAACCAAACGTATAATTATTTTCTCTTGCAATCCTTGTCTGAATGATTATGCGGTTAATCCAATCCCTGATTAGTAGCTATCTGATTCTTATGGTTCCCTGACACCTATCGGTTATCGGTCATTTAGATAATCACATATATAATTGATGTGACATTTGTGTCATCTCATAGATTTTTGTTGAATATGTGTTGTACTTGTGCTTCACTTTTTATACATGGAAAATTATTTAAATCATTTTAACATTCAAGATCTATGAAAGATTGTCAAAACCTGAGTAGATAAACCATAGAAACATATGCAAATTCTACAACTAAATTATCTTTCAAATGTATACATAAATCAAATTAAAAATACTCATTTTTAGCCAGCTATCTTTTTGATTGGAAGTTTTTAAGAATATAAAATATATCGTGGAGACACGGTTCCATAATTACGGCTTATGTAAAACAAATAAATAATAGAGTATAATTGAGAAAGAGATATACACTATTTTTTGTTGGCAACATGATTATACATAGTTTTCATCAAAAAAAAAAAAAAAAAATAGAGGCCTCATCTCAGCCCATTAACAGATTTGACTGAACAGTAATCTCTCTCTGATCTCTGCCAAAACCTCAGATCGGAACCACTGAAAAAAAAATCGAAAAACCCTAAGTTGCCAAGGATGAAAATCACCCGTTTCACTATTCGTTCCCTTAACGACATAACTCTCCTTCGTCCAATCGCGTCTAGAAGCCTCGCCACCAACGCTACTCAAGGTAAACACCATCCTACATTTCTAACAATTCCTCCTTTTTTCCCCCCCGTTCAAATTCTGAGGTTGTGTCAAACCCAAAGTCTAAGAATGGAATCGAACTGAGCAGATCCGAACCAGAATGACAATTTAGATGCGCTGTTTGGCGATTATACTGGCACCGATGAAAAAAGCAGTGGTTTCTTCCATCATCTCAGTAAGGCAGAGAGAGATAAGCGCGATTTCAATGGGTATAAGAATAGATCAGGCGGGTCGAGATACTCGAACTCGAATGGTGGTTTCATGAATAGAGACGACAACTTTGATCCTTCATCCGATGGTGTGGATGGGAAATTGAAAGAAGCTGCATTGATTTTCAATACCGATGAAGGAGATGATGGCTTCAAGGATACTTACTCTTTCAGGCCAGATTCTTACAATTGGCTCAATAATAATTTCCGTAGGGTATGTGTTACTCATTCAATTTTATTAAGGCAACTCATATGAAATTCGTTTTCTCTAATGTTGCATTTATCATTCACTCATTTTTATTTGTTTGTTGCAGGATATGAATTTTAAAAAGCCCATGCAAAATCTTAGACAGAATAACAAGTCTGAGATAACCACCGAGGAAGTTCTCAGGACCGCTGATTTCAGGGTGAGTGTTATTGGGTTACATATGTTTCAGAAGCAGTGCATCATGTGTTTTTTTTTTATTGGCTTTTTTTTTTGTACTCACGTTTGACATATGTTTTGTTGGACAGAATGTTAAGTTTCTTGCGCAGTTCATCACCGAAGCTGGGATCATTATTAAGAGGAAACAGGTCGATTTGGATGTTTCTTACTTTACTCTAACTTGGTTTCGATGATACATGTTGATGTTTTGCAAGTCCATATGATGAAATTAACCCTCTTTTTATTTGTCTCCTGTATAGACTGGCATTAGCGCCAAGGCACAAAGGAAGATTGCTAGAGAGATTAAAACGGCACGTGCATTTGGGTTGATGCCTTTCACAACAATGGGTACTAAGGCTTTTACATTTGGGAAAACCATGGAGAATAGAGACCAAGATTTCGAGTATGAAGTGCCTTTTGATGATGATGAGTTTGACGTTGGAAATGCTTGAATCCAATGGAATGGATCGGGTTAGTTTTCATTTCTTGGGTTTTGGTTTATATTTGGAATAATCCGGTGTTACCAACTTCAGAATTTTGGCTTCTCCCATACCAAACGAATTCGCATATGTATCTTATGGCTCTAGTTTGTTATATTCGAAGATCTGAGTCAAGACTGATTATTTATCATTGTGTTTTTGATTCAAACATCACCCCGTGTAAATGGATAGATTTTGGTTTCTTTGTCCTAGAAACCAAGTCGTAATCAATTATCATTTCATGCTACGTATGTCTAAGAAAAGAAAGGTTAATCCAAAGTTTAAGTTCCAGGAAAGAAAATTCATCTGGAACCCCTCTCTGTTCTCTTAATCTCCATGTATCTAACATTTTCAATTGTTTTCTTCTTCTGTTGGATCAACCTCTCGAGCCTATCCCTATCTGCATCTGGAAGTTGACATGGTCGATCCAGAGAAGGTACAACAACTCTAGATCTTTCGAGTAGATCCCGCTCTTTTTGTTCCGCAAAGCAAAGCAATGATCCTGCACATACTTCTTTAGCTGAAGAAGGCTTCTCTGGTTTGAACTTCTGAAGCTTTGAGTACTCAGTGATGAGATGAAACATGTAGTCATAAATCCGGTTCATGCTAATACTTTCCATGTAACTTTGTCCTCTTTTTCCTATTCTCTCAGCCTGTGAAAAAGAAACGCCTTGGTAATATGAATGATATCTTATAAATCTATAATTAGAAGAGAAATATGGAGAATTACATACATCAGAAGGGTTGGCATTGCCCCACTCAACAGCATATTTGATGGAACTACATAGATCAGTAGGAGAGACAGGCCAGTAGTTTTCCTTGGGAAGGAGGCCTCTGCTGAAGAAATCTTCATACTCAGGTGAGATTATGAGTGTCATGGAACCGCATGATAGGATATACTTTAGAGAAACTGACCATGCATAACCCTCTGCATATATTTTGTACCTTATGATACAATGAAACCCAACAATATTAGATCCTTCTCATATCCTCCATTCATATGTGATATATATATATATATATAACTTGGGGTGTTTCTTGGGACTCACCGGTGATTGCATTGGTTGGAGAGCTTGGATTGTTCAAACCCACCTTTGGCTTCTTCTTCCCAGTTCTATATTTAAAAAGACACATCAGCATCACTCCCACTAGGTTAAACCATCTATGAGGATTTACTTAAAAGGCATGTTAGAAGTGAACCTGGCGCATAATCTGTGCTCCCCATAACCTCGAATGGTTGCATTTCATGAGCTCCATTCTTATAGGCGAGACAACGTTGGGATTGCCTTTCCAGTAAGCTCTCGGTTGCTTGTTGTCCCAGCTAATTCTTCTAGATCCTTGCTTTATATCCCCAAACTCTTCTTCCCACGGCCTTAGATTTGTCTCCGACCTTCACCACAACACACTGATTCAGACAGGAGTTAAGTAAAGAACTGATGAGAAAATCGAAAAGAGATACTATGTACCAGCCCCAGAACGACCAATCCGGAAAAGGAATGTCCAAATGAGCTTCATTGGTGCAATATCGAAAAAGTGGAGGAGGAAACGACTGGTGCTCGGTCCGGTTGACGATGGGTTTGTCCATGCAATCAAACATCATGTCGACATCAGGAACCATCCCTGGATACTTGTTAAGCAGTTGCAGAATCCCCCAAATGGTAAACATCATTCTGCTTTGCACACACGCGTAATAGAGATCCACGTATAGCTTTCCCGATAGTATCACCACTCGAAACGCAGCATTTGCTTTGGCCATCTTCACATGCTCTTTAGTCACCCCAGTCTCTGCCCATGGCTCTAAGTCCCGGTGAATCCACCTGGATTTTCACCAAATCAATGATATCATCAACGGATTACGCCAACAAAAGAAAGGTTGATTCTTTCTGATTCATGTGAAACACCCATCAATGAAATTAGTTGGTTCTAACAAACCTGAAGAAGTCTGGGCAATGCGGTTGTTGGGTTAGACGTCTCGAGCTGGAATCTGACTGGAGACTATTTGGTTGGACAACGGCGTTGTAGGGACATGAGAAGTAGGAGCACTGTAGGATTCGGTAAGCCTGAGAATGTTTAGTACCCTTGGTGAAAGATTTGCGAGGGAAGACGTGCCAAGGCGTTGGTTCTAAGTTATGTCCGGCCAGAGTTTTTGTCTGAGCTACAAATTCGTCTACCTGCTCGACGAAGTTACTCAGTGAGACAAAAAAATAAAAAACAGAAAAGAAAAGAAAAGCTTAAAAACACAGAGGGACTTAGTCACGTTTTTGGCCCTTTAGATAGCCGAACACTAAAAGCTAATTCATAGAGAAATCTTTCATTAGATTCATTAATAACAGAGAAAACAAATTACATAAAAAAATTACTAAGAATAATAATAACTACGATTAATTAATGTCGTCAAGAGTCTGCAGCTTTCTGAAAAAATCTCACTGAACAAATATATTCAGGACAGAAAACAGCAAAAAATTATGATTCTGTCAGATCCAAATAGTAATTTGCAGAGTTTCGATATCGAATTGCTGAAAGAAAAGAATCAAAATAGAGATGTGAATGGAGGAAAGAGACCTTGTAGAGAAGAAGAGCGGTGAAGGAGAAGAAAGAGAGAGCAAGAACGCAGAGAAGGAGATAGGAAGGTGAACGAGGGGAGCTTTTGTGAGGGATACGAAGACGGAGACGAAGAACCATTGTTTCTCTTCTTTTTCTTCTTCTGCCAAACCCTTTTTTTTCTTCTGTTAAATGGCCTCAGACATATCCTCTGCTTTTCAGTTGGATATACAGTTCCCCGATCCATGCGGAACTTAACTTTGCTTTGCATCAGTTTGTTTCTATTTTAACTCTCTACATTGGAATTTATCTTTTCTTTTTAACAAACATATATTCAACAGAATATTTCTTCTGACTGTATGGCAAATATTGGTTAAGTCATACTGACGACATCTATTATCGTTAAAGCCAATCATCAAAACGTCCACAGTATAACGATTCTTTATTTATTTTAAGACAAGGATACATGTTAGTATTACAAGAAGTCTCCATCCACTCCAAATATGGACATGGACGCCAGAAGCGACAGTTATCGCAATTATTCTACATCACGTTACCATGTTCTTTGATCCACTACATACAAGGTATATTTACTTTTTCCACATCATAAATGAGTCGGAGTCACCATAAGGAGGCCACATATATTTACATATAATCTGTTTCTTTAGATTTGGATTTCAATAGTTTCCAACATATTTGTTGGTCCCTTCACTGGGACTGGTCCGGGTCGTCAGAGATGGCCTCATTGTGACTATACTGTTTTCGTCTGCTCCTGCTTCTAATGCAGTCTTCCCTGCTTCTAGAAACTTTAGAACAGCATCCTCTGCGTATTTGTTGCCTTCGCTTACTGTCATGTTCTTCCCAATGTCCGGATATGAGTTTAGGAGATGGTCACCTACGAGTTGGGAGGCGAGTTGAATCAGCTCCACCTGGAATTCTGAGAGCTTCGAGTCTTCTCTTGCTCCCCATGGCCTCAGTGGTAGTTTCACTTCAGGTAGTTTTTCTGTTAAAAGTCATCAAGGTCAGAAATTGATGAAACCAATCTGAAGTATACATTCTAATTCCCTGAGATGAATTAACATCAATATATCTACTAAGATCACCACTAATAGTTCTCAATTGTATAAACATTCAAGGCGTATCTTTCAATATCAAATTCAACCAAACTGCAACTGTCTATAAATGCTTTAACAAAGCTTCAATGAGATACATGATTGCTCTATGATGCATATGAAGAATGACCCTTATTAACGTAAGGATTCAGAGCCAAAAAGACCTGAGATCATGTATAATGGATTGTGAGACCAGGTAGAGAATGATACAGACCTGGACAATCTTGGCGTGGAGAATCTCGGAATTGAAAGTATTTCTCAAATGTGCCAGCCCATGCATCTCTCTTGGTCAGGAAATGCGAATTTAGGTTGAAGAGTTTCTTTACTGTAGCAGGTATAGAAGAATGCTCATATTGTGAATGTGGTGTTGGACCATCAGGTTCATGTATCACTGCAAATAAATCGATCCCAACACCAGTCTTATCAAAACAACAAAGAGAAACAAAAAGAAAAATATTCACACACACACACACAAGAAAGTAATATAACATGGTAGGAAAGCATCAGATATTGAAAAATGTAAAAGTGATTAACCAAACAAAAAATGTTATGTGGCAAAGAAATGAAATTAGTCCAAGCAAAAGTATGTGCAACATTTCAAACATCAAACTGACAATGAAATATTCAAAACCAAAGACCAATAGAAACTCAACTATTCAGCTTGTAAGAGCCATGATTCAACAATGATACCAAAACTGACAAATCACATACCAGTGGCCTTCTCTATCCAGGGTGAGATCAAGAAAGTGGGGACTCGAACGCCCAACCGGTCAAACTCAAAATAAAACGGGTCGGGTCCAATAATTCCGTCAGGATTAGGCACACCATTAACGGGAGTAGGAACGTGATCATAAAACCCACCATGTTCATCATAAGTAATAAGCAAAGCCATCTCTTTCCACTGTGGACTAGCCCGTAACGTCTCATAAACTTCCTTAACAAACCTTTGCCCAGCCGCCATATCGTGTGACGGATGATCATCATTGGCCGGAAAAAGATCAACATCAAAATATCGCTGTTCGACAACGGAATAGTTAGGAAGCTTGCCAAGCTTAGCATGGAGCTTGAATTTCAAAGCATAGCTATGAAATTTGACCAAATGTTTGAGCCTACGAAGAGATTTAAAGAAGAAAGTAGCAGGAATGTTTTGGTAGTAAATCCCAAAAGTGAGTCCATTCTCATCTAGAGAATCAAAGATGGTCTTTTGAGGAAATCCTCTAACGAGATCTTTCTTAACGTTGCTTGAGCATCCATGAGAAGTAGCTGAATGAACATAGAATCGATTGGGTTGAGTCGAAGTCGGTACTGATGCGAACCATCGATCAAATACTGCGAATTCGTTAGCTAACTCAGTGTAAACAGGTAAGACTTGGGGTTTGAATCCGCTCATAACGTTTTTCGCCATTCCAGGCTCCATACTCTCTGATTGCTGTGCGAATCCGTTCATTTTCGGGTCGCCGGATGTATCGTTTGACCCGAATATCTGTTCTCGGATCGCTTGGAATGAATGACCCGGATCCATGTCTACGAAGACGGCGTCGTCGGAGACGAAAATCTTCTTGGAATTAGGATCGGAGACATTAAGGGGATTTGACTCTTTTCCGGTTAATCCGTCGATTTCGGGTCGGGTCGATTTGAGCCAACCGAGGATGTGATCGAAGGAGCGATTCTCCATAACTACAACAACTATGGTCTTAATTGGTCCTTTGATCTTATGGAGTTCCCGTAAATTGTTGAAATCGAGAGACTGAGATGATGAAACCAGTAAGTAGCAGAAGAGAATTATAGTGGAAGATGCTCGCCGGAAAGCCATTTTACCGGTGACTCTATACCTGGAAAACCCCGATGCCCAGGGGATTTCTAGGGGAGAAAAAAATAAAGAGAAAGGGTTTATAAGAGAGGAGAAAAGGCATATACATACTCGAAGAATAACAATGGAGATACCACAGCATTCCAGAGGCGATGAGAACTTCCCTTTAGATTTAATTTAACCTTCCTTTTCAAACAAAAAAAAACAAAATTAGTACCCACCACCTTTGACTTTGAACAATTTTCAAATCAAAGGAACATTAAAAAGGCAATTGCAGTACATATTTACAATATTTAATAAAATCATAAAATCATAAAATCTTGTGTACATATTTGACTAAATAATATAATTTATCATATACTTTTAATTTTTAAACAATAATAGTTGAGACATCATAAATAATCTCTGAAAGAACGTTTATGGTCAGTTCAGAGACCGCTGCTTGAGAAGACTTCTTTAGTAAAAATAAAAACTTATTCATCTCTGAATGTCTAGAGACATAATGTAATACGAACAACCAGTCTCTAAAGCCTTGTCTAGTTACATAAAGTGTAATAGTAATACTAATGCGGACAACCAATACTATTATTACAAAAAGCCCATCAGACAAAAAACGAAGCCTTTCCTGTGAAAAATGGTGGAAGTTTGTCTTTTCTTTTCACTTCCCAATTTCCCAAAATAAGAACCAATACTACTACTATAAAAGCCCATTAACCACACCTCTGAATGTCACATCACAAATTTGACAAAACTAACAAACAGATAAAACTCGAAGACCTCCACATAGATGAATATACTTATCAAGTACCTTCTATCCGTCAAAAGACACAAAGTATAATTGTCCTCCCTCACTTTAGTTAACTTCAAACTAATGAAAAAGGAATAATCTCTGAATGGCTGAGAGTGAGGATGACTGTTACCTACTCTTATTCCTATCATTTTATTTTTTTAGTCATCACGTTGAAAGTTAAAAACTAAAATTATTCTGTCCTTTTCTTGTTTATTTCAACATTAGACACCGCAGAAATAAAAATACTCATTTGCCGTCTATTTCGTTTCTTCAATAAATAAATAAAAAAACATAAAGAAAAAAAAGAGTGAGAAGAGATGAAGAAAGCAGAGCTCATATTCATTCCTCTGCCGGAGACCGGCCACCTTTTGTCGACACTCGAGTTCGGAAAGCGTCTACTCAATCTAGACCATCGGATTTCCATGATTACCATTCTCTCCATGAATCTCCCTTATGCTCCTCACGCCGACGCTTCTCTTAGCTCGCTTACCGCCTCCGACCCTGGAATCCGACTCATCACTCTCCCTGAGCTCCACGATCCACCTCCGATTAAGCTTCTCGACACTTCCTCCGAGACTTACATCCTCGATCTCGTCGATAAAAACATACCTGCTCTTAGAAAAACCATCCAAGGTTTAGTAGTCTCATCACCTTCCCAAGGTTATGTCGCCGCCTTGATTCTTGATTTCTTCTGCATCGGTTTGATCGACATCGGCCGTGAGGTAAACCTTCCTTCCTATATTTTCATGACTTCCAACTTCGGTTTCTTGGGCTTTCTACAGTATCTCCCGGAACGACATCGTTTGATCCCCTCGAAGTTTGACGATGTCTCCGCAGAGGAAGAGTTACCGATCCCGGCGTTCTTGAACAGTGTTCCCGCCAAAGTACTGCCGTCTGGTGTCTTTGACAAACTCTCCTACAGATCTCTGGTCAAAATTGGCGAGCGATTACAAGAGTCTAATGGTGTTTTAGTCAATTCCTTCTCAGAGGTCGAGCCATATGCTGCTGACCATTTCTCTCGAGGACGAGATTACCCTCACGTGTATCCTGTTGGGCCTGTTCTTAACTTAACGGGCCGTACAAATCCGGGTCTAGCGTCAGCTCAATACGAAGATATGATGACGTGGCTGGACGACCAACCGGACTCGTCGGTGTTGTTCCTGTGTTTCGGGAGCATGGGAATCTTCCCTGCTCCTCAGATCGCAGAGATAGCTCACGCGCTCGAGCTCGTCGGGTTTAGGTTCATCTGGGCAGTCCGTACGAACATGGCGGGAGACGGCGATCCTCATGAGTCACTGCCAGAAGGATTCGTTGACCGGACAAAGGGCCGTGGAATTGTGTGTACTTGGGCCCCACAAGTGGATATATTGGCCCACAAGGCAACAGGTGGATTCGTGTCTCACTGCGGGTGGAATTCTGTGCAAGAGAGTCTATGGTACGGCGTACCAATTGCCACGTGGCCGATGTATGCGGAGCAACAGCTGAACGCATTTGAGATGGTGAAGGAGTTGGGCCTAGCAGTTGAGATAAGTATTGACTACGTGGCGGACGGTGATAGGGTCACATTAGAGACTGTGTTAGCCGATGAAATAGCCATAGCAGTCCGATCTTTAATGGATGGTGATAATCCTATTAGGAAGAAGGTTAAAGAAATTTCGGCAGTGGCGAGGAAAGCTGTTGGTGACGGTGGATCTTCTATGGTGGCCACTGGTGATTTTATCAGAGAGATCCTTGGGGATCACTTCTGATTATTCCTTTCCGGATTCAGAGTTATTATGTATTTTTAATAAATAAATAATGTAAGAAATGAATAAACGCCATTTGTGATTCCAAAGTCCATGACACATACAGTGCTCTGTTATAATCTTTGGGATTGGACCGCAGATACAAAAGTGTAACGTATATATATCAGTGTATGTCTAATAGTTTTTATAGTTAGACTTAGCGCATATATAACAAAAAACAAGAACACACGATTACGCCAACAAATTCACTTGGGTTCAGCAATGTACTGAAATTAGAAACCACTTAAAACCATTTAAAGAATACATTGTCTAATTGGAATTATTTAACACAGACACACTTTAATTGGTGACATGTGATGAGATCACGGGAACCGTCCGATCTTTGATGGATGGTGGAGAGGGGAAGAGGAAAGAGGTAAAGGAGATGGCTGATGCGGCGAGGAAGGCTTTGATGAATGGAGGATCGTCGTCTGTAGCGACGGCTCGATTCGTTGGAGAATTGTTGGACAATGGTTCTTGCTATTTCAAAGGTTGGCGTAATTCAACATGCTTTGGTTATTTACTGGGGAACATAATTAAAACTTCATACGTGTTTTCTTTACTAACTAAACCTATATGTATCTTCATGATATGATTATGGATTAATCAAATATTCAACTTGATACACAGACATACGTCAAAATATAATACTAATATTGATACAGACATAGAAACGCTCCTTTTTGTTTAATTATTTTGTTCGTATCAAATAATTCTGCAGATGCCTAGACAAGTTTTGGGTTTCCCTAGTATTTATTTGTTTATGATAAGTAGAAACTAAAATAAAACTCATTAAATTAAGGTTACGAACTTACGATAGTTTCAGATATCGAAAATGTGATTACAAATATGTTATTTGTTTTCAGTCAACTAGGACTCAGGTTTGAAATCAATTTGCTTAGACAGTTTAAGGAAAGGTTTGGATTGGTTAACCGAAGTAGTGGGACCCAATTTGTTACCTGATTCATTTATTAAGATAGCACTGATCACTCCCGATGGTTTACAATAGAACTAAGAATCAACTCGTCAAGGAATCGGTTAACGGCAACAAACGAAGATCCTCCGTCAATCAAAGCATTCCTAGCCGCCTCCGCCATCTGCTTCACTTTTTTCCTCGGCGTATTCTCACCGTCCATCAGAGATCGTATGGCTCCCGCGATCTCCTCAGCTTTCACTACCTCTCCGTACGCCGATACGTAATCTAAACGCAGCTCCACGGCTAACCCTAACTCCTTCACCATCGTGAACGCGTTTAGCTGTTGTTCAGCGTACATTGGCCACGTGGCGATTGGAACGCCGAACCACAAGCTCTCCAGCACCGAGTTCCAACCGCAATGAGACACAAACCCTCTGATCGCTTTGTGGGCCAGGACTTCCACTTGTGGGGCCCAATCGCACACCAATCCCTTATTTGCCGTCCGATCAATAAAACCATCCGCCAGCAGATCGTACGGGCTCGTTTTCTCCGTCGGATTTGTACGAATTGACCAAAGAAACCTGTGGCCGGTGAGTTCTAGTGCTCGAGCTATCTCATTTATCTGTTGTGCTCCGAGTATCCCTAAGCTCCCGAAGCAGAGGTACACAATTGAGGACTCTGGCTGGTCCTCGAGCCATCTCAGGATCCGGTCTCGGTCGGATGGGTCCAGATCCGGAGACGGACGATCCTCTATACTAAGAACCGGTCCAACAGGGTAAACCGGAGGATAGTTTTGAGGACGATGAGCAAAGTAATCAAATGCGTTTTGCTCAAGACATGTGAATGAATTTACCAAAACGCCCTTGACTCCAGATAACTTCTCCGCAATCTCTACCCAAGCCTCGTAGGACTCTCTCACGAATTGACCCGGCGGCAAAACTTTCGTCGGCACGGAGCAGACGTATCCGGGAATCGGATGTTCATCGTCGCCGGTGCTTAAATCGAGCTTGGAGGGGATACGGCGATGTCTCTCAGGGAGATACTTCATCATACCCAAAAAGCCAGCGTTAGACGTTAGGAAAATGTAAGAAGGAAGGTTAAGCTCATTTGCCACTTGGATTAAAGGAACACAGAAGAAATCGAGAACCAAACCAACGACCCGAACCGAACCGGATCCATCACGAGAAGAAACTAGAGTGGAAAGAACGTCTCTGGCATAAGGAACTGTTTTCTTGGTGAACTCTAGAATATAAGCCTCAGAGGCTGTAAAGAAGAGCTCCAGTGGTGGAGGGTTTTGAATATCAGGCAAGGCAACAAGACGGATTCGAGGCTCTGAAGCGGTAAGAGATTTAGCAAAGATGTGGGCTTGAGGTGCTAGAGGTAATGCCCAGTGGAGGATAGTGATGATATGGATGCGATTATCACGTTTGATGAGAGATTTAGCAAATTCAATGGATACAAGGAGATGACCTGGTGCTGGATATGTAACGAATATGATTTCTGCTTCTTCTCGCTTACCCATATTCTCTCTTCTCAGCTTTTTTTTTACTTTCTTGTTTTTGGTTTTTATCTTTTTCATGTATGTGTGTGTTTGATGCTTGTATATTTTGTTGGGGCTATACATTGATTAGAAGCTTTTGTTTTAAACAATAAAAAAATCGTTAGTGGAATCTCTGTAAGAAATATTCTTGCAAAATGTCTGGTTTATATATTTTACTATACAGCAAAGCGAACTCAGATTTATATTCTCACAGACAGTAATGACATTACAGACAAAACATGGATAAGATATCGAAATATCTTCCAATAAAGTAAACAATGTATCCAGTCTTTAATCTTTATTAATGTAAAACAGAGTGGTTTTTTTTGTCTTTTTGTTCGCTTGAATATTGCTTTTAAATAGGTAGAGAGACTACAAGAACACTTTAATTTACGTGACAGAGAAAGCTCACCACTTTACAGAAAAAAAGGAACTAGATGGAGAAAGATGGCCTGGTAACAACTAGCAAACATTATAATTTAGAACTTAAATCAAATTACAAATATAATCCACTCTCAGACTAACTCTATTTAGCTTATTCCCACGAGCTTTACCGAATTTTAAATCCCCTGATTTGTTTTCAGTCACATACCACTCTAGAGAAAGTCTGTCGAGAACTGATTTTTATTGCGGTTGTATCAACTATCCATTATTTTGTAGAGAAAGCCTTGGTTCTGATGCCGTTTTATTGAGCCGAAATTTTATTTGGGCCGAGTTGTGTAAATGGATCATCTTCTAATGAGCCCATATCTTAGTGCTACATTCTGAGATTCCAATTTTTTTAAATTGAAAAATATATGTTCAGGATTTTCCCTACATTTTTAAAAAGTCGCTAACAAAATTAAATAGGCGGTCAAGTGTTGTTTTCTCTTTAATTAATGTGATATTACTCACGTTTTTTTTGTTTGTTAAAAATAGTGTATTTGCGAATTGCGATTCACACTCTCTAACTTAAATTAATAACAAGGGAGAGTGTTAATTAGAGATACTAACTGATGAAACTAAAATATGGGTTTTCCCGAGTCTATGTCGGCAGAATTTGTACCCAATATTATATATCCAATCTTTTGTACTATGTATACTACCTTCAAAGGACAAGTCCAAGATGATTTAATGAATTTTGCAGTCTTGAATTGAATAATGAATATATATCAAACAAAGGAGTGATTGATCATGATCCTTTTTTAAGTTAGTTATGCTTGTTATAATCGTGGAAATCCAAACCAAAATTCTGACTAGTTTTCAAAATTCTATAAAACTTTTTAAGTAATTTGTCCTTAATAGGATGACTTGATCCTTACGTCAACCCACAAACAAGTTTAATAGATTATCACCACTCAAAATCCGCCACTTAGTACCAAAATTTTCTAATCTCTTCGTCTCTGTACTCACATTAGCTATAATGTTGGTTGTGTCCTGATTCAGATCATGGTGATTGGTGATTTCCGAATCTGATGCAGTGGTGACCCAACTTGTTCATATATAGGTCATTTAAAGTTGGTACAATTTTTTTTTTTTTTGACATCAAGTTTGTACATTTCTGTTTTTTTAGCAAATTATTTTGTTTATTTAATGTTAAGTTAATTAATAAAACGACGTGAGGAATATGACAAAGACTCAAATTGGTCTAAGATATTTTATTTTATTTTATTTTGGTCTACCTCCTTGTAAACTTATATCCGGAAATAAAAATGTCCTTAGAAGTCGCTGATATTATATCACAATATATACCAAAAATAGAATATTGTAAAAATGTAAACAAAACAAGAATTTAGGTTGAAAGAAGATAAGAGAAATGAGGGTAGCCTTTGCCGTGTCGCTGCTTCTGCCAGTCTCGCTCTCTCACTCTCAACATTTCATTATAATTTGGCCATAGCATCCTATCAAGAGCCACTACGTAAACTTATATTATTCTTTCCACTATACAGAAACAACTCATCAACGATATGTAACGAACGTCTGTTATAATAGGGTCGTATGGTGCATATCCTTTTGATAATTCTGATTGGTTGAGTCTATTCGAATAGTTTTATCTTACTACAAATGCATCATTTATTTTGAATTGACATATATAAGAAAAGAATATGTTTACTTATCGAAAATACAAAACAAATATTTGTTTAGATATGCAGATTTCTATATCAAATTTATGTATATAATAATACTATGAGTGCAATTTTTCTGAAAATCTCATAAGTAATTTATTGCATACTAAGTCGTTCATATTACTCAATTGGTTACTAATTACACATTAACACAACATGGTTAATCGTTCATTTTGTAATTAAAAAGACTACGATAAATTATAGTAGACGATGAAAAAAAATGTGATACATTTAATTAGCAGTGGAGCCGACATTGTATATATTATGTAATTGCAATCGGTGAACAACTTTTTAATATCACATGGTTCGTTTTATCCTTATCTGTTTGTTTTATATACATCCTCAAAATTCTTGACATTTAGCCTTTGAATCTCGTCTCGCGACTCTTTTGTTGATTGTCGAATTGCACATTAGCTATTAATTTTGTTCTATAAGTTAGTTTGGTCGACTGAGGGAGAGTTTTACTTATTATTATTTGTTTTTTTTTTAGTCGGCAGGAGCAAAGGTTTCCTATGGCTATTTTGTATTTTCTAATTTATATACGAAACAGTCAACTAATGCCCTACAAACGTAAAAAAGTACTTATGGACTCTTTGACGGGGGAAAAAATAATTTGAAGTTATTTGCAGTATGCAGTGGAAGTTACTGAATGATTTATGGAAGAAATAAGTTTCTAAAATTATTATTCACCTAATTGCCTCTACATAAAATATTTTAAAATCGTAATATTCAAAGGTTAAAATGCTACTCTTTTTGTTGTTGTTGTTACTACTTACTAGCATGATGGTGAATTGGCGATCAAAGCAGCATAAACTTCACGCGTGGTGGATCTCCGAATCTAAAGCAAAGCAAGCATAAACGTGAAATTTGATATTAAACATGAGAATAAAACAAACATGATACTGTAGAAGTACATCGACAATAGCATGGTCTCAATAAACAAGCAGAGGGAGATGAATCTAACCCAAAAAAAAAAAAACAAGAAATCAACACCTTCACTATCTTTAGACGTTGCTTTCCTTGGCGACGTCAACTTCCGTCAAGTTGGTGCTTACTGGTAATTATCACCACTCTCCGGTCACTTCTCCTTCCTTCTCCACCATCGCTTCCTTACCCACATCCCTTTGATTGCTAGTTGCTACGTTCCAACAAAAATTATTTTGTTTGTTTAATAACAAAGTTTCTACTTGCCTAACCTTTGTAACTCTATATTAAACTTTTTACCTTTTTGGACATACATACGCGCGCATATTGCGCAATATGCATGCATCTACAATATTATATAGTTAATTAATTACTACTTACTGGTTAGAATAGCTACGAGGTGGTGAATGTATAAATTTATGTCTTTATGCTATGTATGTATAGTTCGATTTATGGAAATCTGTATATCACTTTGACAAGAAAGTTAGGTATATAGCATTTGCATGAATTGGAATATGATAGCACATGTCGTTTTGAAGTAGTTTTGTAAAAGCTCACGAAAGCGTTAGATGACAATTTTATTTTCTCAATATTGCAACATAAATATCAAAAGGAACTCAAATTCTCATACTATCATTTCAGTTGCTCCCTCCCAAATCCGCTAATCCCTGTAGACTTTTAGTTTGGGTAGCATTAAATATGGTGATGATAACTTATTTGGTGTGAATATTAACCACATGACTAAAGCCCATATTATTGCCTTTTGTTCAAAGATATTATGTGTTTTGACTTTTGACTTTCTCTAAATACTTATTTTGAGCATTGAACTCACATTCAATGTACTTCGTGGTTTTGTGTAGTTTATTTTGGGTCAAGTATCTAGAACTACCTCGGACGACACTTCCAGTTTACGGAAAGCTCCAAGAGTCCAGAGTATCTATATTAGCATCTATAAACATCTAACTCAGCCACATTATATATCCGAATCCAAGACATTTCTATACATATTAAATTTATTGCACTAATTTTGGCAGTCAGATTGATTAACCATGCAGATAATTATATAAATGGCTAATATGTTTAATATGCATTTAGAGATTCATAAAACCAGTCAAGCTAGACCGTCGAAAGACTAGCTCATTTTAAGATTTCCAATGAGTTAAACCTAAACACTCATATATATATATATATTGATATTATGAACTTATAGACTTCTTTAGTTTGTTACGCGACCATATTCACTACAACATATTTTGGTAAGGACATATATACGAGAATTGTGATGAGTTTTTGTTTTGTTTTAAAGAAATTTCTAAACATTGAAGATGGATTGAAAACACCGAGTTTAAACGCAATAAACATTACCTTAATAAACAAAAAGGTCATTTCCAGATGACATGGACACGAGGACCCCACTTCCTTCGCCTACCATATTGCCAGGCTGTTATTTCCACACTCCTACTCAAATTTTTAATAAATAATGTAACGTTAATTACACGTGTAACTTTATTTGACTTGTAATATACAGTACTAATTAACTTTCCATTTTTTCATTTTGTCAGAAAACCATTAATCTATCGAAAAGCAGATCCGTACGATTAAAGTTGGGAAATTAAGAACCGTCGGATCTATAAGAAAAAACGCATATAATTCTCCGGTTTATCTCACTTATTTAATGGAACGGGTGCCTGTCCTCTTTGACTTGTAACCGGTATCTCCGGTAACCCTCTATGATATTCTGTTAAATATTACGTAAACCCTGCGATATTTTTTTATTTTTTTATAAAAAATATATAATTATCTCACTTACTAGTTTATTCCGTCTTTGATAAATCTTCATCGCGTTTGTATAAAAGCAGCTCTCTGCCTCGTTCTTCATCCACACTCTAGGATTATCCCGAGAAACTTTTTTTTTTTTTTTTTTATAGAAAATCCGAGAAAATTACCAGACAAAAATCTCTGCTCAATCAATTACTTAACTATAGAGTGAGTCTCTTCTCCTTTTTCCTCCTCATATCTATTTAATATTTATAATATCGGAGTTTCATTCATTTTCTATGGGGATTGTAATGATTAATTCCAGTGAGACTGCATGCATTTAACCAGTTTCTTAAGGATTTCTAATGTCTCCTATACAAATAATTGTGAAAATACAAAACTAAAGTGATATTGAAATTCATGTTTTTGATTTGCAGGAGGAAAAAAAAAAAAACATTCAAGACGAAAGTAGCTTGCTTGTACTCTGTTTTAGTCCATATTTATTGAGAGACTTTCAAAATTCAAGAAATGGGCGTGAAAGTAGCAACAACCTCCTCAACCTTTCATCAATGGGTAGCTCATCCTATTGTTCATCATTCCTCTTCCCTTTCCCAAACCTTAGCTTCCTCCACCGTTTCATCTCCTTCAAGACGACGTAGCATCGGTAACGACGCACGTTCTTTAACTTGTCGCTCCGTGTTGCAGAGCCACAGGCTTAATCCTTCTTCTTCTCTCTTCAGCACTTCTCCCACAAATCTCCGGCACACTAAGTCCTGTGAGCTCTGGGAATCAACAAGACCTTCTAAAACAACACAGTTGATTCGCAGAGCTTTTACCACAAACGTGGATCCGTTTTCGGAGGAAGAGTTTTCGAAAAAGATGCAGGAGCTAGCTCTCAAATTCCAAAACGAAGAGGACAATGAATCGGAGACAAGCAATAATGATTCAGAGCCGTCGATGAATTCCGTTAATGCTCGGTCGATGGATATAGTAGGAAGTCATCATTTCAGTATAATGGACGGTGTTGATTCATCGGAACCGCCATGGCCAGAGATGGTGCAAATGTCAAGCGTCGAGAGGAAAGCCAACAGCGTTGATCTTCCACTTTCGCTTCGGATTATAAAGAGAAAGATGCAAATGGAGGAAGGAGTTGTTAAACAAGTCGGTGAATCAGCTTGTTGCTCTGTGAAGAAAGCTTTTTCGTCAATGGTGTTTATGATTAGAGAACTACAGAGCTTCGCACTACACATGAGAGAGCTTCTTCTTTTTGAAGATTTACAAGGAATTCTCCATCGTGTCAGAAAAGAAATGCAAGCTTCCTTTGTTTGGTTGTTTCAACAAGTTTTCTCTGCTACTCCTACTTTGATGGTCTCTGTTATGATCCTTCTCGCCAATTTCACGGTTTACTCTATTGGTAACAACTCTGCTTTTGCCGCCGTATCGCCTCCCGCAGCCACCGTCTCTTTTACCTTTGAGACGACGGACCTAAGTGAGATTCAAGAAACGAAGCAGAAATTCGATTCTTCCGTTATTAAGACATTCTCTGTTTCTTCTCCCTATGGGAAAACATCTTTCGTCGGAGGTGGTGGTGGTGGCAACACTATCCCACCGGTGCAAAGTGGAACAGAGGGAGATGGATCTGATCAATTCAGAAAGACTCAGTTTTCATCATCATCTCTCGGAGGCACAGCCGCGGATTCAGATGTATCTGTGTCGGGGCAAGAAGAAATGAGACTGTGGAATTCGATATTGGAGGAAACGGAGAAAATGGAAGCTTTAGATCACGAGACAATGAAGCAGCTGGTTTCTCCGGTGGAGGCTCGAATAGAAGCAGAGGAGTCCATGGATCACTTCAAAACAGAGCTTCTCTACCAAACAGGGTTGTCTCAGGAGCCTGAAAACGTTCTCCTCCTTGCTAATTACGCCCAGTTTCTCTACCTAATCATCCATGATTACGACAGGTAATTAACATATGATCATCATTATATATATATAATAATCATGTTATTCAAAGTATATTTATATTTGATTTTGTTCTTTATTAGACTAAGATTATATATATTAGATTTAGGTCAGAAGTTAAGTATGGATCTTGCATCCAAATCTTGGGTTTTACAGGATGCAAGTGGATAGATATAAACTTGGCAATTAGGGAGCCAACGATATTATAAGCTAAAAATTGTCATAATCAAATCTCCCATAAGAACCAATCGGATAGGCTTATAATTGAGTGAACCAGTTCTCTTTTACCACTTAAAGAAAGAGGACAACCAAGTGAATATCTACATCTCCATTTTCAGAATAAAATAGGGAATAATATAAAATGATGTCACTCACTAGGGATTGTTCTCTTTCCAAAGAGTTTGTCTTTTAGCTTTGAGTCTTTTATTTTTTTGGGTTTGGGTTGGGTTCCCAACAAATAAAAAAAAAAAAGCTTGGTTGACAATGGAGTATACGGTGGAATTTTGAAGCTCTAAGTCTTAGATCACTGTTACATTATTTCTTAACCCACCAATAGTTTCGTTAGGTAATAATTCGCTAAAATCGGTACTTGCATGCAAATGGGCAAATCACTGTTTTAACCTAAAGATATTTTGGTGATCAGTATCCAGACATTATGTTGACATTTTAGCTTATGTCTATTTCACTAGCGGTTCCATGCTGGACAAATTTTCATTTGATGCTATAACAACAAGCCACTCCATTTATGTTCTCACTTACCCTTTCGGCCTTATTCAAAGTCATATATTATCTCTACTCTGATGAACGAAACCACAAACGAGCTGGATCTTTGTCTCTTTCTAACGTGGTTTTTTTTCTCTTTTTTTTTTGTTGGTTGGTTGGTTCGGTGAAAACAGAGCAGAGAAGTATTTCAAGAAAGCAGCAAAAGCAGAGCCAGCGGACGCGGAGGCGTTGAATAAATATGCGACGTTTCTGTGGAGAGCAAGGAACGATATTTGGAGAGCAGAGGAAACGTTCTTAGAAGCCATCTCCGCCGATCCAACTAACTCAGTATATTCCGCCAATTATGCGCATTTCCTCTGGAACACCGGTGGTGATGACACCTGTTTCCCTCTAGACGCTCCACCACAACAGAACACCACATGAAAAGTGTCACAAGAATTTGTGCATGTAAAGTGTATTTTGCCTAATACAATTACTCGTGTCATGTGGCAACGTTTTTTGTTTATATATGCGTACATATTTCGAGTTTTGACGGACTACAAAACCATGTGTCAAACAGTTTCTTTACAAAACTAAACTCTATCCTTATAAAGAAAGGATGTGGCAGTGCTTTGCGTATAGCAATTTTCTGGATGCTCGATAAAATAACTGTCCACTTTTTATATGTATACAAGTTTGACCATCTTTTATATTGTCCGTGTCATACATAACCATGCGAATATATTAGTACATTGTATGAATTCGCTCAATTTACATGATATAGTCATTTGTGAAATCAGAATCGGTTACAAACTTACAATAATGTCTCATAGAGTTAAATTATAATATCACGACAATTGCATAAATTGCGTATTACATTATAAACGTATTTTGTAAACTATCCCCTTTGACGAAAAATGTTTAAAATGCATTAAAACCAACAAAAGAGGTGGGCGTTAGGAAAATATGTGTGGAGTTTGTGAGAAACTAAAAAGCCTTCTCGATACATACGTTTCTTTAGATCTCTACAACACATCGGATCGTGAGATAAAAAACCCAAAATAGTAATGTGAACCCTCCAAAAGAACACGTCTCTCTTTCTTTTGTTTTAGCACTCACTATCAAGTGGACTTTGTGTGTGTTATCGTCTCCATGATAAACTTTTTGGGATGCACGCAGATCTGTATATTTTCACGTGAACTCATTATAATCTTTTTTTCTTTTCTTTACTTGTCACATTTTTCTGTTAGATGTATAAATAATTGATGTGGAAAGGTGTGAAAATAATGTAGAGAAAGATCAACGATAGCTTATCACGGAACACTGATCTCATATTTGTACACTTTTTTTTTTTTTTTGTTGTTGGCAAACTTGTGGATGTTTCTACAGCAAAATAAGATCAATAGTTTTTCTGCAGTTTTATCTTTGTGCAATAGTTTTATCTTTGTGCAATAGTTTTATCTTTCTCCCAACCAGTTTTTATGCATAGATTGTTGATTCAGGTCTAATATTTTTACTAGACCGAGTCAGGTAAGAATAATCCAAAGCATAAACCCATTCAATATCGATTGAAAACGGTTAATGCTCTTTTTATAAGGTATTTCGCCAAGGTGTACTTAAGGTTCCAAATTCCAATTTTTGACTCCATTGCTACATATAAATACTATTTCGTATAAAAAAGAATGTATTCCAAATTGAAACTATTATCTGCAGATCGAGAAACCTCTCAAGTTTATTGTCTGTGCTTATGTTTATTTGTCTTTCAGCCTCTGAACAATCCTCCACTCCGGCTTCGAAATACGCTTATGACATTTTAGCTCTAGCGAAGACCACTCCAGCAAATAAACCTGCAACACCAAATTATACATACACCATTGGATACACAAAATCATTCACCTGAAGTTTCAAAAATACATATAACAACTAATCATTGCTTGTGTGGTAGATGATACAAATGTGTAAATGTGTTATATTTACCAAAAAGTATGCTGAACAGATTTGGGAGACTGAGAGGGACGTTGAAGAGTACAAGACCAGCTAGTGATATTGGAACCTTGTTTAATGAACCCACCAGACTGCCACACAATAGAAAGAAAGTCATAACATTTAACACGAACTATAAAATCCAATCCGTTCTTGTTTTTTGGCCAAAGAGTAAGAGAGAGAGATACCTGTATGTTGTGGGTCCGGTTTGATGCAAGAACCACATTGAAGTGAAGCTAATGGCCAAACCAAGGAAGCCGCTTGCTGTTGCGACTACCCAGAACATTGCATCTTTTGTCACATCCCTGCCAGAGATTAAAACACAATGAACATTTTACCCAGCTTCCAAAATATTACACTTTTTCATTTGCCACTGTTTACTTCCCATGAGATTCTCTACTTATGTATCTTCCCATATGTAGTAGTCTCACGTCTTGTTATCAACACTAACAAATATCTAAATTTTTTACTATTTTTTACGTTTTTGAATGAGAAAAATACAGTAGAAGACTAGAAGTAGAAGCAGGAAACTTATAGCATATATAAGGACTTGTTTAAGTCATTATCAATGTGGGATGCAGATATTTCTAAGCGAGCTAAAGAATCAGCAAACTATATTACTAAGTTGACAGAACAACTAGAATATAAGTCGTCAGATGGGTAAGAAAATGACAAGATATTAATTTTATGGACAAAGTGTCACCCTGTTTAATAGTACTTACGTGCTTATTACGTATCTCCATTCACCCAGTAAGATGATCAAGATGATGCCAAAAGGTAGCGATAAGAGATTATTCAGCAGCACCATTGACACTTCATTAAGAGAGCCAGATTTTGTTGACTGCTTTGCTTTGTCCATGACTTGACGAAGAGTAAGCTGTGACAAAGAGTTTTAAGATCATTATGAAGAGTTAGAGAGATGCATCAAGATCCAGTTACTGCTTTCATAAGGGTGAACTCACTGAATAACTTGCGGTTAGAACGCAATTGGCAAGCTGCCACGTGTACCCTACTGCATCAAATGTGAGATCCGTGATACCTCCGCTGATTGCAGAAATGATCTGTATAGCAAACTCTTAGTAGGTATCACTTTGATATCAAAGAGGTATTGCCTACAGAAAGTAACTGGAGACAAAGATATTAAACTTACCATCATGAACATTGCAGCCCAAACCTTGTTGTTCTGCCTTTTGCGAAACATGTATAATTCCCCTATGGCTGTAATAATATTGGTCGCATTCTTCAGAATAGTCACCATAGCGACATTTATGTATTTCAAACTAGAAAAGAAATGTAGTGTTGCATTAGTCTTAACTGAAATATCTTCACCAATTAGTCTCCTGAATGATGCTGAAACCTTACCTGTACATCCCTGAGATCAGCATGCCCACAAAGATAACATTGACAGGCATCCATACTCTAATCAACTTCCAGTTAAATTTTTCCACTGAAACCACTCCAGATAAATCTAGCACAGCTACCACCAAACAGCTGATTAAGTTCTGAAAAAAAAAAAATTGTAAGGAAATCACCAAACTATATATCTTGTCAAATCATGATAAAGCCAAGGAAAAGCAATCAAAGCTCATGGATTAAAATATCTTACTTGATATAACATTAAAGAGATTCCTGCGTTGAAATTATAGCTGGAGAGGACAATTTTGTTCATAATAATCATGCTGCAAGAAGAGATGCAGTAAGCAGCTCCAGACAGGAGTGGTCCTGACTGTTTCATTGACCCGTGGTCACGTCTGTTATCTCACTAACTTAGTGTAAACGAAGCACATAAATCGCTTTCAGGAATTGAGAATACAATAGACGCATTAAGTAGACCTAGAAGAAGTTGATATCTGTAGAAGAATCGCAGAAAAGTTTTCTAGCGGAATCGAAGATACGAATGATTAAGAGTGAACACTCTTATCAGCGTGTGAATACGAATCGAGAGCGAAGGATTGCCAATGGCGGTTATAGGGAAGAGAGAAACCGGCGACGAAGGAGGTGAAAAGATTTTTAGGAAACACGCAAAGCGTAAGAGGCGAGGAAGAACGTGGGAGGATCCGAACGAGACTACCGAGGTAACCCTCCATGTTCCAAATCTCCAGCTACAATATTATTACTCTTTTATTTTGAGTTCTTCAAATCTACGGGACATTTTTTTTTTTTTTTTTTTATTATAGTCTGAAGAAATTCTGGGCTTCAGGCTTTATGCCGGAATCCATGGCGACTTTACTGGCGGGAAGATTGCTCTTCGTCGTGGCGAGTCGGATTTTTATATATTATTTTGGGCTTTTAAATTTGGGCTTTAGGCCCTGACAATGTGTATTAATTATATTTTGAGGTTTAGTACTTGCAAAGTGCAAACTAATCTTATGACAAAATAAATCACGAAAGAGATGGAATGTAGCATATGAATATTTTTTCAGCATAAATTTTGATAAGTTAGACTACTGTTTTGTTTCAGCATAAATTCACCAATACCTGTATATTTGCACTGAATCACTGATCACACTTATTACTACACTAATTGCACCATTCTATTGTCGACAAATAAAAACTGCACCAATTGATTTGGAAGCTATTGCTGATTTCAACTCGACGGTCAAGATTCATTTTATCGCACACTTGCCGACATACTTTTCTCCTCAGGATTTTGTTTCCATTGATATGAGATTTTGCATATAGAATTTGTAGTGGATCAAAATTAACAACTGGATGTATTATTATATAGACGATTAGTGGCAAGTTCAACTTTTAGTAGAGCTTGCATTTTGTATATAAACAAATCGAACACAAGCTGGAATTTGCAATCATGTCTAACTAAAAGATATGATATTCTTAGGAGAAATTACCATATATAGAGATAAGTCGTTTTAGCCATTTCGGTGGTGTCGTGTTCATCCAAGGTCCAACAACTATTTATCTAAATAGATCGGTACTTTTTACGTAACTTTACTGGATTAACTATTTTAAGTAGATTCTACATAAATAAAGTATTTTCACTGCATAGAACATAAAAGCAGAAGTCACACATAAATTTATACATTGATTACATGCAACTCTCACAACTCTCCAAGACAAAAGGGCTTGGGAATGATGAAAATTAAGAACTAGAGTTTGATCTGGTGAAGGAGGATGATGATGAGTTGATGAACTGTATGCAGTCTTCTATGGCCTCTGATCTATGGCTGTCATCATTGATTATGGGAACGACTGACGGCTGAGATCTTCCGGAAGAAGAAGAAGCAGAAACCTTTGACGGTGGAGCTCTTTTCTTCTTCCTCATCACCACCAGACGCAAACCTTTTGCAAATTTACAGCCAAGGTGCTTGATCAATCTTGCTGCTGTGACTTCTGTTTTCCTCGGTAACCTTAATCCGCAGCTTGTTGTGCAACCTGGGCTCTTACCATAAGGCGCCTTGATAGTGGGTTGCTTAACCGAAGCATTTCTCTGAACTGGTCTGGTGTTTGTGTTGGACCTTTTCGTCCCAGTAGCTGACATTTCAAAGAGAGTCAGAGAGAGCAAGAGAGGTTTATGAGAAATAATACGAGGATAATGAGAGATATATAAGAGATTAATGCTCAGAACTGTGGGACGATAGTTCAGGCAAATACGGGAAAAGCCATGATAACGATGTATTAATAACATTATTACGCGTAGGCCATGATTAAGCACTCAACACATAAACGCATAAACAAGTTAAAAAGTGTAGCTTCAAACTTATCTGAGCTACTATATAGAAAAAAATTTGTAGTTAAACGGATCTACAGAATTATAAAGATAGCTACGCCCAAGGGCAAAAAGAGAAGACTAGGTTTAGTTTTTTCTTTTATTTATTTATGGTCCACAGAGGGAATAAACCCATTGTTTAAGTGAAGAAAAAGGTTATTTTTTACGAAGCAACCATTTGATATCATTCTTCTGTGTATGTGTGCACATAACAATCTGAAAAAGTTTCTTTTAGACTCTAGGAGTGTCCATATAAACTTACCTTTATGGATTTCTGATTCCTTTCATGTATCTGGGGCTGAAAAAAAAGGAGGAGAAAAAGAAAGAACAAAAAACCAAGTTAGTGGTGGGCACAAGAATATGAGAAAGCATATAAGAACCAGGGAATGTCAGGACACAAATTGAAGATCATAATCTGGAGTATAGAGAGTGACTTTACATGTGAGAACATTCCAGGGAGATTAGAACAATAATTTCCGTCTGATAAAGTCAGTGATTAGATGTAAATGGCAAGAGATTGACTTACCTTTTTGGCAGGTTTCAAAAATGCCAAAACGGAAACGAATACGACAGCAAAACTGCTCTGTCGCATCGTCAAAACAAGAGCAGAATACATTTGGCAGCAACTATACCGTATAATACCATTTTACCCAAAAAAATGAGAAACGACATTTTTTGGTACTGTGAGAAGCACTGATTCATGTAATCAGACACACTTAATTTAGGTGATGATGAATAGAAGAATAAGAAAGTAAAACTCACATATTAGTACCATCAAAGAGGGGTTAAATCCACATGGTACTTAAGCAAAGTCTTGTGTCAACCTGCAAAAATGTTATGCAGAACTGCAGGACATAGGACGGTTCATGTCTGAGATAGAGCATACTACCATACCTTATCTGAGCATGGTAGAAACAATAAATGAACACAGAAGGGATTCCAATTATAACAATAACCTTAAGAGCCCTAAGAACCCTATAACCGATTCTAGAAGTTGAAAGAAACATTGCAAGAAGTTGAAAGAAAAGAAGTTAGATATGTTTTAGAAATATGTACAAAGGTAAAGAAGGTGTCACCCATTCTGTACCTCTTGTTCTCCAGACACATACGGAAACCAAATAGCGAGAAAGAAGCAACATATCAATTCGCAAACGAGAAATACATATAGACAGACACATATCATATATCCTTGAAGGAAAGTCACCAAATTCATAATTTTCATCAACCATTTATTGGTGATCTATAATAAGATAAGCAAAGCCTTATAAACACAACACACTTATGAAATTCAAAAACTTTTTTCAATCCTCAACATTCATGGCGATATTCACGGCCGTAGCTGTAGTTTGGCCTAGCTCCAAACTCGCTCTCAGACCTCTCTCCAGTAGCTCTCTCTTCCTCCAAGCTAAATCCACCCATTGCCTTCTGCAACTGCCTGTGATCATAAGGAGAGTAATCAACTGGTGCCGATGGGCCACTTGGCACTCCGTAGCTAGACAATCGAGAGCCAGCAGGAGGAGCCTGTGGCTTGTACTCATTTACTGGAAAGGTATCAACAGGAGCTGATGGCCCACTCGGCGGTGGACCGTAATTGGGAAAACGAGGAGGGGCTAAAGGAAGCGGCTTGTGATCAATCGATGAGAAGGCACCGACGGGAGCAGATGGGCCACTTGGCAGACCGTAATTGGAGGCACGATCGTACATTGAACGTGGAGGAGGAGGTGGGTAATAGAACCCGGAATAGTAGTGATCGGTGAATGGATAAGGAGACGGTGACGGTGAGAAGTCTCTGTAGTCACGCTGAGGAGAAGGAGCAGTAATTGAAGCTGTAGGAGGAGGAGGGGTAGGAAGGTAATAATGGTTTCCCTGAGGGACAGAATAGTAATCTTGGGGTTGAGATTGAGGACGTGGAGGAGGAGGCTGCTGCGGTGGAGGGATTGGTCTCTCTTTGATTGTGAGCCTCAAGCGTATCTTCCCCTGCGGTCGACCTGAGGGACGAACCAGCTCAAGCGAATCGATCAGTTCCGGAATTATCGCTCCGTCTGAGTCAACCAAGCGAGCCAGAGGAAACCTAACTGATCCAACGAGGGGTTTTTCCAGATCCGAAGAATTGGAATGAAAAATCTCGATGTTGAGGACCGATTCGTTGACGGATCGGGTTAGAGAAAGAGTGATCCGCTCGTTCCACACCGGTTTGATGGAGGCGGAATCTTCGGAGCGGCTGGAGAGACGTTGGTCTGAGTCAAGGTACAGAACAACGTAGGGTTTCAGGTCACCATTACGCCAGTTAACATTCTTCAGGTGCTTGGCCGAGATAACGGTAACGACCAGGTCGAGTGGCTCCGAAGAGGCCATGAATTACGCTGCGTTTTTAGGTAATACGGTGATGTTCGCGGCGGTCTTAGCTAACGTGCGCGCGTATCTATATATCTGTCTCAAAGTAAAGCTATCGACTTAAAAGTTTTTTAAACCCGCTGGATTAAAAAGAGGCTTTCTTACTAGTGACAGTTGGAGTTATCCGTAAGTTATGAGTCATAACACGGACAGGATATTAATACTCTTATATCCAAACATATGCTTATATTCTCACCAAGCACAAGATAGGATAACACTTTCAGTTTTCTTAACAACAAAGAACACAACAATGGCTTCCTCTGTTACAGCGCCAAACTCGCTCTCTTTCTTCTCATCTTCTCTATTTTTGTCTTCCTCTCACCAAATCCCTGTAACCCACATTTCCGTCGCGAAATTTGGCTCCGGTAAAGTATCGAAGCCGCTCTCTGTCTCATCGCAGCTAGCGACTTTACCAATCATCTCATTCGAAGGAGAGAAGGTCGGAGAGACTTATCTGGACCTCAAAACAGCGCCGGAAGATACTGCGCGTGCCGTTGTGCACCGAGCCATCGTGACGGACTTGCAGAACAAGCGGCGAGGGACAGCGTCGACGCTGACTCGCGGTGAAGTTCGCGGTGGTGGAATTAAACCATACTCGCAGAAGAAAACTGGTAACGCGAGGCGTGGATCTCAGAGAACGCCGTTACGTCCCGGCGGAGGTGTGGTGTTTGGGCCTAGACCGAAGGACTGGTCAATCAAAATCAATAGGAAGGAGAAGAAGCTAGCGATATCAACGGCGATATCGAGTGCGGCGTCGGCGGAAGGTGGTGCGATAGTTGTGGAGGAATTTGGAGAGAAGTTTGAGAAGCCAAAGACTAAAGATTTCTTAGCTGCAATGAAGAGGTGGGGATTGGATCCAAAGGAGAAAGCTATGTTCTTGATGATTGATGTTGATGAGAATGTGGATAAATCGAGTAGGAACATTGGAACGCTGAGGATGCTTACGCCGAGGACATTGAATCTGTTCGATATTTTGAATTCTGATAAGCTTGTGCTCACTCCTGCGGCTGTTGATTTTCTGAATGCGAGGTACGGTGTTGACGCGTTGGACGAGGAGGATGAAGATGACACGGAAGGTTAGTGCTTGATTGTGATTGTCTGGTTTCATTGTTTGAAGTTAGTAGACAAATAGAAGTGTTAATACATTTTCTTTGTGTTATGAAGGGTCAGAGGAAGCTGCAGAATAAGTAGCACCATTAGATCCAATTGTTTCAAGTGTGGCTTATGAGTTTAATCTTCTGTACATCTTCTTAGTCTCCTTGATGAGGAGGTCTTCTCTTTCCTTTTTTTTTTGTGGCATAACAAGAGATGTGTGCATTTCAATTCTAGAGCTTTATTAAAAGAGACCATCCCAAAAAAATTTCTATAGTGATTTGTTGTCCAATCCTCAAATGAAGAAGTGAAATTTGAACCATAAGATCTCAAAAACCTCTAGAGAGGGAGGCATCGTCTCTCATCATTACGAGTGGGTCGTGAGAAAGTTGAATTTACATTACGCCAGATACAGTATGTTGAACATATGCATTGTGACGAGTAGTGGTGATCACTCACACCAGTTTCTTACTAACTATTAAAAAATGTGGAATTTTGACTTCCGATGGGTCTTAATTTGTGGGCTTAATTAAGAATAGAGCCCAAAATTTTTGTATTCTAAAAGTTCTTGTTTTAGCTTCATTACTTATACCCAATGTTTTAAAAATCGCTAGGCGCTAGTCGGGCGGCGAGGATGAGTCTAGCGCCTAAAGAATTAATCGGGAAGTAAACGGGGATTAATCGGTGCGCTAGTCGGGCGGCGAGGGTGGATCTAGCGCCTAAAGAATTAATTGGGGAGTAAACGGGGATTAATCGGTGATTAGTTTTAGGTTATTTTAATATTTTAAAAATATATTTATCTATTATATTAAACTTTTAAATAATATTGTTTTTAAAATTATTGTAAATACATGAAAATGTAGTATTAATAATTTATTTTATGATTTTTATTTATAATTTTAACATAATTTATTATGAAACATCAGAAACTATCAATATAAATGTCTTAATAACAAAAAAAAAAAATTATACTTAAAAATTTAAAAATAATTGGATTATAGATGATTATGCCGAAAATAATCGGATTAGACGGGGATTAATCGGATTAGGCGGGGAGTAATCGGTTGACTGACTTTCTCGAGGGATTAATCATTAATCGAGGCGGCGAGGGTGGGTCTAGCGACTAGGCGAAATGTAATCGGAGCTAGACGGAGATTTTTAGAACAAGGCTTATACCTGTTGTTGAAATCTGATAGGTTCACTTTCTTTTCTAATAATTAAATTTAATAAAAAATAAAACATATTACAAATATTAATTTAATAAATGTGAGATACTCACCAAAGTTTTTCAAGGTCAAGGGAGGGAGATGCTATTAGATTCAAAATCTATGAACTCTAAGGGTCAAAATGCCAATTAGAAGTATATACTAAAACAAAAATCTTTGGTAAGTAACATGTCTAAGCAACTAATTAGCTACCCTTCCCAGTTCCCTCTCTTACCCGTTTTCTATTTTGTCTTCTCCGTTCGTATGTTCTGTACCATTCCCTGAGCCATGAGAAATGAAAAACTGAAAAGCCAAAACTTTTAAAAGGGAAGAAATGTCTAATTCTAAAAAAAAAACCTTAAATAATCTAATTTTTATTGACTGGTTGTTGTTTCAAATGTAAGCTTGACCTCTCTCTCCTCGATCGATTTTAGCTTCATCAATCAATTTGGCTCTTTAGAAAACTCCAAACCGCCATAGAATGCTTTTAATTTTAATCTCCATGATTTTGAGAAATAGTGTTGTTTAAACGATGGGAATTGATGCCAAAGATGTGGGAACTCTTTTCTGGAAAATTCTTAGTTTTTCCACCAACACCATTTATACATACGTCACAAAATACCCAAATGTTTCTGGTGTTTCTGCGGTTATCTTCCTCTTTTACATTTTCCTTCCTAGGCTTTTCTATTTTTTGCTCTACTCTTCTCCATTAATCGCCTGCTCCGTGTTTTATCTTCGAAATCAGCTGAGTTTCAAGCTTTTGAATAAAGGGTTATCACCATTTTCCCAAAAGGGATCAGAGGATGAGACAAGGAAGACTGACTTAAAGCATCAACGAAGTGTTCGACGAAATGCCAGAAGAAAAGTTGAGGAAGTTGGGAAAGATTGGGACTCCTCTCAAGCTAGCGAGGATGAGAGAGACAAAGTCATTTTAACTACTCTCTATGGGGAATTCCCCAAGACTAAAAAATCTACCAAACTCCCGAAATTTAAGAAAGACAGAGCCTTTCTTGTGGCCGAAGATTTCTCCTTTGAGCCTAGCCTAGATGAAGAAACTCCTTTAACCAACGGAATTGCTTCCATTGTAGATCCATCGGAGAGGTTAACGAGTGGTGGTGACGAAACTGAAATTGATTTTTCATCATCATCATCATCAGAAGGAGAAGAAGAAACTAGCCGTGAAGACAAAAAGATTGTAGCTTGGACCGAGGATGATCAAAAGAACTTGATGGAACTAGGAAACTCTGAGATGGAACGTAACAAGAGATTAGAACATTTGGTTTCTAGAAGAAAAATGAGGAGATTAGTCCTACTTGCAGCTGAGAGAAGCCTAATTGATATGGAAGTTCCTTCAATCTGTGTTGGACGAAACTATTTTGGTTTGGATCGAGAAGATTATATAATTGATGGGCTTCAAATGCCTGAATCTGCACCTTCTGTGTTATTACCAACAAAAAACCCCTTTGATCTTCCTTATGATCCACAAGAGGAGAAGCCTAACCTTTTAGGGGATAGTTTTCAGCAAGAGTTTGCAGCCAACCCTAATGATATATTCTTCTGCCGCCATGAGAGCTTTTGTCGCAGAATCTTTCCATCAGAAACTCATCATAACTCGAAATGGGAACCGTGGAAAAAGTCGATTGATGGTTGGCCTAGACCACTACAAGGTTCATGCTCCCATTATTCAGAAAAAGGTTGTAGCTTACTAAGTACATGCCTTATTGCTACACAAACATGTGAAAAACTTGAAGTCTTTGCTTAACGACAGTCAAACTTGCAAACATTTATCAGTTTTTTTTAATACTCAGAGCTGTGCTTAGGTTCTGCTAAAATTGTTCAAATGTCATTTTTAGGAAGGAGAAATCTCAGTCAATAATTTAAAGCTTTATTAATCTTCTTTCATCAGTGGTTGCATTTTAACTGAATTGAAGGAGTAATTCTGTTCTAGTTTTCTTGATAGGCAAACAATTGTGGATTTGTAGGATTGTAGTTATTACCTTTATATATCAAAAATGATTCTAAGTTCTACACTTATGATCCGTGGTCATGTAGGTAGCAGTGATGGATTGGTTGGGGAGAAACTTCCTCTAACAAAAGGAAATGATCTAACAATAGCAGAAGCAAATGATATGGAGTCAGAACACAGGGCAGAGATCGTTGTGAGTGATTCAATCTCATTGCTTTCTCCCGGAGAAAGGGAATTAGATTCCAATGTCTCTGATCAAGCAGAATCAGCTGGAACTTTCAGGAAACGAAATTGTGATGATCGTGTTGAAAAATCTCTTGTGGGTTTAGTACCTAGAAACACTGGTTCGCTCTCAAGTTCTTTAGCAGCTGATAGGCAAAGATATATGGAGAATTTTGGTTACAGATCAAGAAAAGGTCATAAGTTGACGCCATCTGTGGAATCTGATCTTCAAGTTGAATTTTCTGAAATTGGATCACCTCCCACTACAGTTGATGGGAATAATTCTTCTGATGACGACAAATCAGACAGCGCGAAGGAGACTTGTTTTAGTGGTGGGGAAAATGAGACCAAACAGAAGAGCATTGAGGATAGAACTGCAGAACCTCAAATGTTACCAGTGGAGAAAGTTCATCAAGATTCCAGTGAAACGAGTTCAATAATTTCTCCAGAAACTGATGTAGCCAAGCCATCTGAGGGTCTACCTGATAGTACAAATATCATTGAAAGATCTGAGGAAGAAGAGAGATCTAACTCCAAAGACTTCCTACTGGAAAGTTCTGTGCACTTGAACTCAAATGTAGTTTTACAAAAAGTTGAAGTGTGTTCTTCTCTGAAAACAGGGACAATCTGAGGAAAGTGAGGAAGCTACAGTTGAAGATTCTTCTTCAGATGACATTGTCCCTTTGTTTAACACTCAACAACCACAGGCTTCCGCAGTATAGAAAGTATATGTTTCCTAAGCAAATTTCAGAATGATCCTGTAGTTGAAGATTAATGCTTGGAATGTGATTTAGTACAGTTAAGTGATAATCAATTTGTTTGACAATATTTAAGATAAATATCCACATTATTTTCAGATAAATTAAATTGGGACATAGTTAACCAGAGATGTCCGGTTAAAGATTATGTGCATAATCAAAAGCTTAATGATGATAGTTAAAATACATGTGATTTATAAATGTCACTCTTGATATTTATCATGTATAACCAACGGTCCTCAGTAATTATTTACCAACTGTGAAGATTTTATTTTTTAGAAAAAGAATGATTTTGCTACCGAAATTTTTTCTTGGATTTGTGGAATGACTCTGTTCAGTTTTTTTTTTTAATTTATGTTTCTTTGAATAAATCTTTTTATTTTTTTCTGTGTTTTTCACACTCATTTCTTATAGTAAAATATTCTAGACAAACTTGCTTGTGTAATTATACGTCAAAAAGAAAATTTAATACGGTGGATAAAACGCCATTATTATCTTCTACTTAAAAAAAAAAGGGTAAAACCCGCGTATTTGATTTCTTTATCTCGATATTGATCTACACGATTTAACAAAATATTTTGTCAACAATTCGATATTGCTTTAAAATATAAAACGAAAATATCTTTGATATCAAAACACAATTTTGAAAGAAAATCCAAGATTATCTAGTTGATTTAGAGAATTTAAAGTGGATAGAGTCAATCCACTCCGAGATAAGAGTGATTTGCAAAATTTATCCAAAACCCTTGGACTCATCTATAAAAGAAGCGTATCTTCAGAGATTAAACCTTAATACAGATTAGTAAAATATTAAAAGAAGAGAACGAAAGAGAGAGAGCAGTAAGAATGGCTGTTGGTGTGATGAATATTGAAGAAGGTGTAACCTTCCCTGCAAAGATAACTTTTCAAGTATTTCTGTCGAGTATCATTGCTGCTGTTGGTGGTCTCATGTTTGGTTATGACATCGGAATCTCAGGTCTGTTTCTTTTTGTTAAGAGTTTCTGTTTTTTTTTAGTGATCAATTAATTAATGGTAATTTATATAAATAAAAATTTGCAGGAGGTGTGACGAGTATGGACACTTTCTTGATTGATTTTTTTCCACACGTGTACGAGAAGAAACACAGAACACTCGAAAACAATTACTGCAAATTCGATGACCAGCTCTTGCAGTTGTTCACTTCTTCTCTTTACTTGGCTGGAATTTTCGCAAGCTTTGTTGCTTCCTATGTTTCCAAGGCTTACGGAAGAAAACCCTCAATCATGCTCGCCTCCATTTTCTTCCTCCTCGGTGCCATCCTCAACCTATCTGCTCGAGATCTCGGCATGTTGATCGGTGGTCGTATTCTTCTCGGCTGTGGCATCGGTTTCGGTAATCTGGTATCATATCAAATCCTCTCTCTCAGTTTTCATCTAGGGTTCCTCTGTTTTCGTATGGGTTTGCTCTGTTTTTGTCTTTAGGTTTTTTTCTAACATTAAAACCAATACATTTGCAGACCGTCCCATTGTTTATATCAGAGATTGCACCGGCGAGAATCAGAGGAGGACTAAGCGTCATGTTTCAGTTTCTCATCACCATTGGAATCTTAGCGGCAAGTTATGTGAACTACTTAACTTCCACGATGAAAAACGGCTGGAGATATTCTCTCGGCGGTGCAGCTATCCCTGCTTTAATCCTCTTGATTGGATCCTTCTTCATCCACGAGACTCCAGCTAGTCTCATTGAGCGTGGTAAAGAGGATAAAGGCAAGCAAGTCCTGAGGAAGATTAGAGGCATTGAAGACATTGAACTTGAGTTCAATGAGATCAAACACGCCACAGAGGTTGCCAACAAAGTGAAAAGCCCTTTCAAACAACTCTTCTCCAAGAGCGAAAACAAACCGCCATTGATCTGTGGAACGCTGCTTCAGTTCTTTCAACAGTTCACCGGAATCAACGTGGTTATGTTCTACGCTCCAGTCTTGTTCCAGACGATGGGTAGCGGTAACAACGCTTCTCTGATCTCTACTGTTGTCACCAACGGTGTCAATGCAATCGCTACAATTATATCAATTTTCATGGTTGATATTGGCGGAAGGAAATGTCTTTTGGTAGAAGGAGCCCTTCAGATGGTCATTACACAGGTAATAAAAGAGTTACTTGCATCACAAGATACAAATATTTTTCACTTGGATAACAAGTTAATATTTTACGCAGATGACTATTGGAGGCATTCTCTCAGCGCACTTGAAACTGGTCGGTCCTATTACAGGCCATTCCGTGCCGTTGATTGTACTCATCCTCATCTGCGTTTATGTGTCTGGGTTTGCCTGGTCATGGGGCCCTTTAGGATGGCTTGTTCCATCTGAGATCTATGCTCTTGAGGTGAGGAATGCAGGTTATTTCTGCGCAGTGGCCATGAACATGGTCTGCACTTTCGTCATTGGACAGTTCTTCTTGTCGGCTTTATGCAGATTCAGATCCTACTTGTTCTTCTTCTTTGGATTGATGAACGTTGTCATGGGATTATTTGTCCTCATTTTTCTTCCCGAGACCAAAGGTGTTCCTATTGAGGAAATGGCTAATAGGCGCTGGAAGAAACACTCGGTTTGGAAGAAATATTTTAAAGACTAGATTTGTTTTTTTTCCAAACTTTCTTGTAGTTAGGGTTTTGTTTTTCATATTTTGTAGTTCATGTTGTTTAGATTCAGTTGGAGATGTTCATTGGAAAAAAAACAACTTATTAATAAATAGGAAACGCCGAACGGGTTACTTGGTAAAGTTTCAAACTTTTAACATAAGTATGTATTTATTTATTTTAACTTCTGAAATTTAGCCGGGAAAAAAGAATTTTAATGATTATTCACAATTATAGTTTTGGGGATTGAATTGGTTGAGTTCGGTATCAATATTTTTGAATATCTCGGACGAGATCTAATCAAACAACAATATATTCGAACTACAGGGATTAAGATCCCTAATACAGTGGCGAAAAGTCATCACAAACAAATTTGCATTAATAATTCATTCTAAGAAAAAGTGATCATGAATTAATAAATTGCTCTCTACAAAAACATACGTAAACAAAATAAATTCATGTCAATTTTAGTTGTCCAGTTAATTCTACTTAAAATACCTCTTTTTAAACTATACTATTATTTCTTATCAAAAAACATTTTTAAAAATTAGGTTTAGGACTATTTTTTTTTCTCTCTCTCTCTCTCTCTCTCTCAAGGATATAGATGAGATGAGAGAAAGAGAAAAAACCTCAGGTTAACCGGAAGTCTCCCTCTAGAAAGAATTCCGATAGACCATCACAAACCTAAAACCTTGTAGTAATATTTCCGAAGTTTAAGTTTTTGGTGTTAATTTTGAAAAAACAGAACACGAAGTATGATATTTTTAATGCCCTTGTAAATTTATCATAGTAATTCATAAAAACTGATAAAATTAAATTCTAAATCAATATCAAACTAACATAGCATTCTGTCATCAACTCCGAAACACAAAAGAGATTATTAACTACAATACACGTGAGAGATTGATGTCCACATATAAGTAAGCAGAACCGTAGAGACAGTCATGGGCTGACTGATCATTGAATATTGACTGTCATGGGCCTATGAGACTTGCTTCTACTCTCTTTCCCTCCATTCTTTGGGGATATGAGGGCTTACGCTTCCCGATACTTACCTGTATCTGGTTTCATTTCTGTTGCCAGTTTCTACAATACTCAGCGGTTTCGCCTCAACTGATTATATATCAGAATTCAGACCTGTCATACGTTCTGTAGTAACTACTTTCAGGTGTGTATGACCTATACTCCTTTGATAGTACGGCGAATAGGACGGGTCTCTTCCTCTGTAGTAACGCGACCTGTGGTAAGGTGAGTATGATTTGTCCCGTGCTCTCTCGTAAGGTGAGTAGGGCCTAGACCTGGACTTGTGGAACGAGCGTAAGATCTGCCTCTCCTACAGAAATAGAAGGGTGAGTAGATGACCTTCTCCTATGATGATAGCTTGGAGAATAAGATCTGCTCCTATCAGATAAATCGGACGCGATGGAATTTATTCAACTCGATTACATATTTTTTTTTTATTTTGGCAACTAGCCAATTACATTATTACGCATTCCTTCTCACAAGAGGCCCAAATATTTGTCGACCAATCATTTTATAAACCAGAGAATGCTATCTGTTCCCCCCAACTATTCATTGCCTACATGTAATCCTGCTTCATTTATCAACTTTAAAAAGATTCAACGATTGCTCATAAACTGCATAGATAATCAAGACGCCTTCATAACTGATACCTTTCAATAGACATTAAGAATCGAGTTGGGAAACATAGTTTCAAAGTTTAAAAACTCAAGAAGCAGCGGATAATTATTCATACAAAGTACAAAAAAAACCTCGACCATGTCTACGAGAAACCTTGCATCACAATTTAAGCGCAATAGTTCTCTATTCAGACGAACCAGCAATAGAAGAAACAGCAGCAGGTTCTTGAGAGGATCCTGAAGGTGCTCCAGACCCAGTAGGTGCAGAGTCTGGTGATGGAGCAGAGACCACACTTGGAGGTGGTGCAGCTCTTGATCCAGGACCAGGTTGCTGGGGATACTGGTAAGCCGCTGGAGGCGGAGCATAGTGGTGCATAGGTCCCGTATGATGATGGTTAGGAGGATACTGCGGCTGGTAAGGTGGTGGCATATATCCATATGGTGGTGGCTGGTATGCCTGGTGTGGAGGCATCGTGTAAGAAGAAGAAGGAGCTCCACTGTTCTCACTGGTGCTTGAGCCACCAGCCTCTTGGGATGAAATGACAGCACCCATTCTCTGTGGGTCCATTGATGGATAATAAGGTTTGTCTTGGTTGGGTGGTGGTGGGTGCATATAGTACTGCATTGGTGGGGGTTGATTGTGCTGCTGGGATATAACGGCTCGAGGTAGTAAGCCACTATGAGACACACTGCCCTGTTGGTTGGAACCATCTTGATCAGGTCTAGGAGCCTGAGGTCTTCCCCAGGTGAGTTTTAGCCTCTGACCATTGATGACGAGCCTGTTGGAGAGCTCTTGTGCAGCCTTCTCTGCTCCTTCTCGGGATGTGTATGTGACAAACGCACATGCTTTCTCAGCCAAGATTCTGATAGATTCAATTTCGCCATAAGCATAGAATTGGTCTCGTATGTCCTGCTCGAGGATTCTGGAGTTGAGTCCACCGATGTAGAGCGTTTTAATGCTTTCATCCTCCGGTGATTCCAAAGTGCCCATCTCACCAGCTTTTCCAAGTAACTTCATAGCAACAGGATCATTAACACTGTAAATGTGTAAAAGAAGATGAGAAGCAGATCAATCAAACTGTTTGAAAAAGATACTATACAACAAGACTAAATGAGAGCCAAAATAGCATAGTTCAGCCCTAGAAATGAAGAAACATATAATATTGAAGAAACATATAATATTCCACAAACATAGTTCAGCCCTAACATGTCAGTGGTTTCTAAATATAGAGTAAATGAAATGATAAATAAGAAAATAATAGCATAGCAGAAACATATAATATTTCACAAACTTTATTCGGGAAGATATCGAAACAAACATTTGAGAAGGCAACTAAGCATCATGCATACAAAAGAAAGTAGCTTACCCATAATAACGGTCTTTAATGTTTTGCTGGGATAGCTCTCCTGTTTCAGGCATCTCATGCCGGTATGGACATTCAGCACCTCTTGTACACTCACCCCTGATATAGAAACTACAAACATGTGCTTGGTTCCTTTTGTAGTATGGAGTTGTTCTTTGAAGCTTAAGAATAGTATCATTAGGTCGCATCTTCCCAAATGAAGATTCATAATCCAGCCCAGCTCTAGTCTACATAAAAAAAAGGATCAAAATAATTTCGATAAGCCACCATGAGAAAACTAGACTTAGTCATCAACCTTTCACAAAGGTTACAATAATAACATAGTCAAAAAAATCTCGAGAAAACCAATGTTAAATTATAAAAATATAAAAGGAGAAATAAATTGAAAATGGTCATACCTTTCGGTCATGCTCCTCAGCAAAGTACTCTCTGTTAACATCACTTTTAGGGATAGAGTCATGAGTACTAATGTTGAGTGCTGTGTCCCTGACCTGAACTGGAAGACCATACTCAAGATCCAGAAGACAAACTTGACATACATTTTTCAGCTTACAGCAAGTCTGACAAATTTCAGTTTTCTTGTATCTAGCATTCCGGCCAGGTCGCCACCTAAAAACCGTGAAAGGTCGTGTACATATCTTGCATTCTTTATCATAATCCGCTTTGGTCTACATATCACCAAACAAAACTTTAATAAGAAATTGCATCCCAGACTAACAATAAAGCCTTTGTAATACCTAAAAGTGACATTTCGATTATATTTATATAAAAAAAAACTTTTCAGGTGTAAGCTATGAGAATCATCAGATATAATCAATTTGAACTATAACTAGACGAACTTAGATCTAAAATCCGACGAAATTAATTAATAGCTACCTAAACCCTAAACCTAAATTACAAAGCTAGCCAATTCAATTTTTAACTGAAAACATCAAGGAACAATAGACTGAATAAGAGATGAGATCCGAAAAGAAGAGCATTGAAACAGAAGAATTTCAGATATTGTTTAGAGAGATGGAATCTAGGAATAACCATTCGAACGTAGGGATTGTCACCGAGGCAAGATTCGCAGATGATTGGGAAATCGGAGCGTTCCCATCCATCGGCTTCATGATCTCTCAGTATTCTATGAGCCATTCTTTCTCTTCTCCTCTGATTCTTTTCCTTTTTTTAGCGATTACTCATTTCTCGATCTCCTCTGCGAAGAGATGAAGGGGCTAAATTAGGGCGACGTCGGTTTGTCTTTAATATATTGCAAAATAACCTCGATACTTTCAACAAATATGCGATAAGCTCACATTTTATTTTAGCATCACAAATAAACACTCTTAACTTTTGTAATTGTCAAGGGTTTAGAATTTTTCCCCCAATTTGAAATCGTTACCCAAAATTTTATTTATTCGACTAAAGTTCAAACTGAAAATAGGATATACTCTTGAATAATTAAAAAACATATGATGATTTAGTCCAACAATCAAAACATATGATGGTTTTGTAAGGTAATTTTTTAAAAAAATTCAAATTTTGTCAGGGAAGAAATTTACATATTATACCTCACAAGTAAGAAAAATTCGAACGGTATATACGTCGACAACATTAGATATGGCGGTAATTCATCATCTTTTATTTACAATATAGAATCAGACTTCATTTTTTTACTCTCTGATATTCATAACCACATAAAACTTTTACCTAAGTTTCAAAACGTTTCGGCATAATCCTAGTTCAATAAGAGTTTTAAATTGAATTTTCAAATACTTGAAAAGATAACAAAATATTTTAATTCGTGACAACTAACTGAGCAATTTAGTAAAGAGAGACCAAGTGGCGGGAAGCAAACATCATTGAATGGCGAAATCCCGCCAGAAAAGAAAAAGCTCATAAAATTGGACTCCTTCATAAATTTCAGCATTCATTCCAAAAACCCTAACCTGAACAAAGCGATTTGGATTCCGAGGTTTGGTATTTTCAAAGATGTTGGAGCTACGTCTTGTCCAGGGCTCACTGTTGAAGAAAGTTCTAGAGTCTATCAAAGATTTGGTGAACGATGCCAATTTCGACTGCTCCACTACTGGCTTCTCCCTTCAAGCTATGGACTCCAGTCACGTGGCCCTGGTTTCTCTCTTGCTTAGATCCGAAGGCTTCGAGCATTACAGGTGTGATAGGAACCTCTCCATGGGGATGAACCTCGGAAATATGTCGAAGATGCTCAGATGTGCCGGAAATGATGACATCATCACCATCAAAGCTGATGACGGCGGCGACACTGTCACATTCATGTTCGAGAGCCCCAGTAAGTTCCCCGATCTTATGTTGTTGCTTACGAAATTTGTTAAGGCTTTTTTTCAGTTCCTGATTTGAAACTTTTGGTTAGACGTAGTTGCCTACTGATTTTGATACCTGTGTGGGATGGTTTGCAGCGCAGGACAAGATTGCAGATTTTGAGATGAAGCTGATGGATATAGACAGTGAGCATCTTGGAATACCTGATGCTGAGTACCACTCAATCGTCAGGATGCCTTCGAACGAGTTTTCCAGGATTTGCAAAGATCTCAGTACCATTGGTGATACAGGTACATTCTACTCTGTGTTGCATTGCTTTTTTTTTTGGCGAACTCTGTTGATGTTTCTATCTGAACAGAGACTAACGTGATCTTATTGTTGCAGTTGTCATCTCTGTCACTAAAGAAGGAGTTAAGTTTTCTACAGCTGGAGACATAGGGACAGCTAACATTGTGCTAAGGCAGAACACAACTGTAGACAAGGTATCGTTGTGCTGTTTGTTTTTGCATTGAACTATGAAAAGTTTTAACATATCAGATGTGGCTGATTCATTGAAGCAACTTTTTTGATTGGGGTTATCTTTTTGTGGTATTGCAGCCTGAAGATGAAATCGTGATAGAGATGAATGAGCCAGTGTCTCTCTCATTTGCCCTGAGGTACATGAACTCCTTCACAAAGGCAACTCCATTGTCAGACACAGTGACAATCAGCTTATCATCAGAGTTGCCAGTGGTTGTGGAGTATAAGGTTGCTGAGATGGGTTACATTCGTTACTACTTGGCTCCTAAGATTGAAGAAGAAGAAGACACCAAGCCCTAGGACCCCTTTGTTTCCACATCTTCTCCTCACCTAAGATGTTATTGTATGCTCCTCCTAGAGTCGGTTGTTTTCACGACTTGTTATGTTTTGTGACAACATAGCTCGCCAAAATTAGTTATCTTTGAAACTAAAGCGATTGATCAACAAACCAACTCCAACTTTGCAAGATAATTTACACACTAACTAAGCGTTTTTACCTAATACCTATATACTATATCTCTATGATCTAAACTTAAATTGTACAAGAACATATGAAAACGTATATTGGGTTCCATTAGACTTTTAAGTTCTAAACACAAGTTTTTTGACATCACTCTAGCTACATTTGTGTAGTGTATATAAAGTACGTCAGATAAACTTAGTATTACAAGTTTACTATATCTATTTTGGTTTCTTCTTGTTTATGTTACAACGAAAGCACTAGAAGAGCCTGTAAAATGGTGGACTGATCCAAAGAGCCTCTTTGCAGCACCAAAATGGGTGATTCTGTAAACCCCTGCTGATGCAGACTCGGGAATTCTCCATTCCACAGTGGCCTCACTCAGGGAGCTCAGCTTTTTAGGCCTCGACCACTTGAACCTCAGACATAGGTCATCATCGTCATAAACTGGGGTCCAAGTTTTGTCCTGTTCTAGTCTCTCAACCAGAGTAAACGTACCTGCCATCAACATAGTATAGTATCTCTTGTCAGCATCGAAATATGATCAAGACAACAAGTCACTCATTTTGAAATGATCTATGACTAAGAGGCAGATATAAGCATAAGCAACATCAGAAATTCATGAATCAATAGACAATATCAAGTCAGCTTGAAAAGTTCGGATTCCAGTATTTTTATTCCATAATTTTTAAAAGCTCCCAGTATTGCACCAACGCAATTCTGCCCCATGGTTAAGGTTATTATCTTTCACCACAGCCATAATAACAACATATAAACTCAGCAGGTAAGCACAAATGCAGTTTTCATTCTTCAGTCTCAATGTCAATGGTAACTTGTTTCAAGAAAAAATTCTCAATAAATAAAAATACTAAAATAGATAATAATAAATTTATTAGATATGAGTTGCCTAAAGTCTGAAGATACCTTCTGTCAATAGATCGTTTCTAGGGCAAGCTGATCGAAATACAACAGTCACCTGGTCGTTTCCCTTCTTCAAAGATAAGTTTTTGGGAACATCCGAGATTACATCCCCAAAACTGTCTCCGACAGGAGTTGAGTCCATCACGACTGGTGTGAGGAAGCTCAGCTGCTTGTCTAGGAGATCAGGCGGTTGAGGCCCCGGTTGAACAGGCATATCAAGGAATAGAGATTTGGAGAGTTTCTTAAACTCTTGAATGTAGCCACTGAGGGTGTGTGGGCCATATAACGTAGATGCACCCTGACAAATTCAACCATTGCAACACATACAGATTAAGAGGAAGAAGAAGCCGTTTATTCTAAAGAGTCAGTGTAATAAGCTTTTACCTCGTATCTTTGCACTTGGTACTCTTCAAAGGTAGTCACATACTGTGAGTAACCATTAGCCAACCCAGCTATAACAACATGAATCTCACCACTCAATTCATTATTACCACTGCTTTTAAGTTGTGTCTTCACTGCATCTCGGAGACGCCTTCCAGCCATAGTAGTAAATTCTGACAAGAAAGATAGACAGGAAATTAAGCATCGCATCATTAGTCATGGTTATGACGTGTAACAATCTGCAGATTCTCCACTACCTCCAGGAACGCTGAGAATGAAAAGTTGTCCAATACGTAGAATTTGCAATGAAAGAATTGACGGCTGGAATCCATGACAAGTTAGACTAGGGTCTTTAAAATGTAAACAAGACTCATGGAAGTACACATGTCTGAACTACTTACAGCCCAGTCATATGGCTTTGTCATTTCTCCAGTGTCAAGCAAGATAGGTTTTGGGTAGTGACAATTGATTTGTTCCTTGTCCGGTTTTTTAAGAACGCCCCCGATTATCCTCCAAAAAGGATTCCCCTGATTTATGCAAATGGTAGACTAGAGAAATGAAATGCATGGAAGCAATAAATACTTATTCGATGATACATTTACAACCTTGAGTGAATACCTTATCATCTCCTTGTGTAAAATCAAATGCTCCTGGTCCATCTGTGGTTCCAGCAGCAAAAGCAAAGCCCATTGCCGCAGGACATGTCTTTACAACTTCTGTGTTTCCATCTTTGTTAAGAAGTGTCACATTGAGCTGTGAGAAGTCAACATAAACATGACGGTAATCAACCTTTCCTTGTAGCTTTTCAGATGCTTTGTTGAAAAGATCCAAAGCCATTTTGAATTGCCTCTCACCAATTATACGTGTACTCTCAAATTCATCAGGATAGCTGCAATCATAAGCGCAAAACAGGTCAAGAGAGTTTACCTTTGATATATTTATGCTATCTTAACTTGTAAGACGACAGAAAGAAACAAAGACAGGTGAATACCCTGGTCCACGCCCATAGCACAGCTCATTTCTCCCACCACATGTACTGTGATTGAAATCACAAGGAAGACCAGTGTCAAGGCAAAAGGCTCCAAGCACATTCGGGCTAACATCACCACAGTTTGTTTGACAGAAAGCAGAAACAAAGCCAGGCATGTCCGCCTTCCTCAGAGCACTCCTCACCCGCCTTGCAGAACTTGAAATTCTAGTCGCAGGCTTACCAGGTTGCGACACAAAGTAAGATGCCAGCTCTAGCAACTCTTGATCTGCGTCAAACAAAACAAACTGGACATCTGGTCGTGTTTTATCTTTGTAGTGACAATGTACCATTGTGATGATGGTGTTGTATACTTACGGTTATCCTGATGATTCTCCATTATGCTTGAAACTCTTCTAGGTATCTCATCGGAAATAAACTCTTCAGAGTAGGATCTTTCAGCAGTAGCCTGTTCAAACCAGTCCTCCATAAGTCGTGCAGCAGTGCCCTTGTTGTCCCCACTGATCAAAGAGTTTGTACGACTCATGGAAGTCCCATGGGTAGCAAACCAATTAAAACTACCTACTGGACCCCATTGATCATCCATAAACTTCAAAAGAGTCATTTCTTTATCAACATCATACTTATGTTTTCTCCTTTCTTCTGAAGGATTATTAAGATATGCACTTGGGCTGCGGTTAACACCAGCATCCAAGAGTTCACCTGTAAGGTAAGTCCAAATTAGCCTTATGAGAACAGCAGTTCAGAAGAACAATCCTGCAACACATATGCACAAAATCTAGGCCAAGAGTAAAGGAAACCTTGAGAATTTGAAGTAATAAACAAAAAGCAGGATGAAGAAGTTAAAAATATTCAATTTCTGAGAATTATTTCTGATGCATAAAGCATCTGACTATTTTTCATTCATCAGTTTATCATGTAACCATCAAAACTTGTATGAGATTCAAGAAAATAATCAATCTTTCAGAAAACAGGAAAATTTGCCAGAGAGAAGAGGATATAAGTGAGTTACCATTGTTGAGAAAAATTGATCCAGGACGAAGATTTTGATGAGCTTGTATGATACTATTCTCAATTCCATCAACAAGGGCATCAAATGACTGACGAACAAATCCAAGTGATGTAATGATATACACCACATACTGTAGATAGCCCCCTGGACCGGCATGTGTGTGAATACCACTAATGCCAACATTATTTTCTGTATATAGGTTTCCATATCTGCAAAAGACAATTTACTCAATTATCCCACCTCGATCATAGTACATACTGAAAAAAATACTTACTCTATTTCATCCAATATATCTTACTAATTTGTGAAGCATGAGATAAACCTCTTCAGGTTGAAGCTAGTATAAATAATATTACTAAAAACTAAGGCTAGACAAGCTAGGAAAAGATAAGGTAGGTACCTAGTCTTGAGTCTCTCGATAACTTTTAATTTAACAATTTGTGAAGCCATACAAGCATCAAGGTTAACAAACAGAACCCTTTTCCCTTGTGGATCAGAGACAATGAAAGTGCGAGCGCGGAGCCTGAAGTGAATACCAGATGCAACTTGCTCCATGTTAGCATAACCCATCATATTAACATCAGCCGCGGGGCCAGTAATGTCATAGCTTCCCAGTCCAATCAAATACTCAGAGTGAGAGTCAACTCCTTCGGCAGTGAGCAGAAAGAGAAGAGTCGATATGAAGAAGAAGATACTAGGAGAACAAGTGGTCCATAATCTGACTAAAGATGGCTCCATCATGGTGAAATTTCTCAACTACTTAAGCATTACCTCCTAACCTAAGTCATTAAAAAAAACATTCTCTGAGCAGACAAAGCTGGGAAAGCAAAATCGCATGCCAAAAAGGAACATCACAAAGCATAGACGATCACAAACATCAAGGAGAAGACATATCAACTGAAATCCGAAAAATTCAGTTGGGTGTAATAAACGTGAAGGAAAACAATATAAAGTTGATAAACATGTTTTTCTCTAAAAAAATAACTAAAGCCGTTTTTTCCCCCAATTTGTTACAAACAAAAGACTGACAGAAAGCTGAAGATAATGGAGAATCAGCAAGATACCAAAATTTAACATGCAAATTAGTTAGTTATAAAAACCACGGCAGATGAGATGAGCAACTAATATGTAACCTGATCGGATTATTCTAAAAGCAACTGGAGAGAAAAGTCCGGTGGAAGAAGAAAGGAATATAGTGCGTCAAAAGTAGAGAGTGAGGAGGCAAAGGAGAAGGAGAAGGAGTCGGAGAGTAGAAGCAAAGAAATGAAATTGGTGGGAGCGATAGATGATGACTCATTCGTCAAGGATGTTTCAGTTGACTTTAATTAAGTCTGAGATTCCTTTTCAGTTTTGGGCCAAAACCTAATTTTGAATCACTCTTTTGGGCTCAAATCTGAATTGAAATTAATATGTTTTAACTGTGTCACTAATGTTACGCTATTGGAATTAATATGTTTTAACTCTGTCACTAATCTGTATAAGAACATGAGGTCCAATCTACCACTCTGTATATATTTATAACCTGGTTGATATTACAGCCAAATTAATAGAACTATTTCTTTCGTGGTTAAACCCAAAAAAAAGAAGACAACAACTAAATAAATAAATGGGTGTCCCCGATTTCACCTCCTGAGCACAAACTCGTAGTCGTAACGTAAAGGGAAAAGAAACAGAGGACACAGAAATAAAAATAATTAATTTCAAAAACATTTCTCCCAATCTGGATCCTTTAAGCTTGCTTCAAAGGGTAAAAATTCAGCTCGTCCTTTGATTTCATCTTCCATCGACGTTGACGTGTTTTTGTGTCTGAATAGGTTGATCGGACGCTAGGATTTTGAGAAACAATGGCGAATCGAATAGATCACGAGTATGATTACTTGTTCAAGATCGTTCTAATCGGCGATTCTGGTGTTGGAAAATCTAACATTCTGTCTAGATTCACCAGAAATGAGTTTTGCCTCGAGTCCAAATCTACCATTGGCGTCGAATTCGCCACCAGGACTTTACAGGTCCATTTTTCTCCCTCGAATTCTACACGATCGATCGTCTTTAAGATAGATGTATCATCGCATTTGCATCGTTCGATAATTGTAGAGATTCAAAGGTTCCTTGTTTTTGTTTTGAGAATGAATGATCATCTTAGGGCTTTGTTTGAAATGTAATTAGGTGGAAGGCAAAACAGTGAAGGCTCAGATTTGGGATACTGCAGGTCAAGAGCGTTATCGAGCAATCACAAGTGCATACTACAGAGGAGCAGTTGGAGCTCTACTTGTGTACGACATAACCAAAAGACAAACTTTTGAGAATGTCCTGAGATGGTTGCGGGAGCTTAGAGACCATGCTGATTCCAACATTGTCATCATGATGGCTGGAAACAAATCAGATCTGAATCACCTGAGATCTGTTGCTGATGAAGATGGTAGCTCTCTTGCTGAAAAGGAAGGATTGTCATTTCTTGAGACATCAGCTTTAGAAGCAAAGAATATAGAGAAAGCGTTTCAGACAATATTGTCAGAGATTTATCATATCATAAGTAAGAAAGCCTTAGCGGCACAAGAAGCAGCAGGTAATATTCCGGTTCCAGGGCAAGGGACTGCGATCAATATATCAGAGTCATCTGCAACTAACAACAGAAAAGGATGCTGTTCTACCTAGTAACTAACCAACCTACCTCCAACTATAGCAATGACTAATTCAATCGCTTTTGATCATTTATACCACCACTTGTTTTGTTATTGTCTTAATTTCAGCAGCTGAAACAGCAGCATAGTTCCTTATTGATTTATGTTGTTGCTAGAGTTTGTTTAGTTGTATTGAAACTGTGATGATAAATTCACATCATTTTCCCAAGAAAGAAAGATTTTGCTTAAATTAAAGAAAAAGAAAATAATAATAATAGGGGTGACAGAGTGTAAATTTGTGTCAGTCGTGGCGACTCGTACACCTCATTCTTCCTCTACATCTTCTTCCCTTCTCTCTCTCTCTCTCTCTCTCTCTCGTTAGATCCAATCCATGGCTTCCCTCGTCGAATCCGGTTGGCAGGTATTCTCTCTCCAATCTCCATACTCCTCCTCTTGTTTCTCTTTCCCTCGTTTTCCGGCGATTTCTTCCTATTTTCCCCGTCTTCGATGGTTTAAGTTGTGGTTACACGCGTCTTTTATACCTATTTGTTTTGATAAATCGGATTAAATTTGATGCACTACTGTTTCAGATCTGAATTTGACTTTTCTACTGCCAATGATGATCTGATTTCTAGTTTCCGTTGTTTTTTTTTATTGGACCTCAAAGCAATTCGTATGAGACCTATACTATACTATACTAGCATAGTCTCTCCAATGTTAATCGAGTCGTTCGATCGGTTTCACTTACGGACTTTCCAATGATCAGGATCAAAAAACGCACGCCCTTAATCTCATGGATTTTCCAATGATTGGACTTTGAATCTTTTTTTTTTTAGTAGCTTTTCTACTAGAAGAATTGAACAGCAGCACTCTAGTTATTATACATACTGTGCATTTTTCTTTTACCACTAAATTGAATTTTTCATGATGATCTCTAAGTATTTTTCTGATATTACCTTCCATCCATCAGAATGACTTGTTTTTATTTGGTGGTTGATGCAGTACCTTGTCACACATTTCAGCGACTTTCAACTCGCGTGCATTGGGAGTTTTCTCCTTCATGAAAGCGTCTTTTTCTTATCTGGCCTCCCTTTCCTTTTTCTTGAAAGGGCTGGCTTTCTCACCAGCTACAAAATTCAGGTTTTTTACTCTTTCCTTTTCTCATCTCTCCTACTCTTTCCTATCTTTCCAATTCTACCTCTCTTTCTTCCTTTTATGATCAAATTATTTTCTGCTGCTGTTTTTCTCTCCTATGCAGACAAAAAATAACACACCTGCAGCCCAAGAAAAATGCATTACTCGCCTCTTGCTTTATCATTTCTGCGTTAACTTGCCCCTCATGATAGCCTCCTATCCTGTCTTCACAGCCATGGGAATGCGAAGCACTTTTCCTCTGCCGTCCTGGTATTATCAGGTTTCTTTAGTGCTGCAGCTTTTTTCCTTTGGGTTCTGATGTTTAACTCTTCCAATTGGCAATAAAAATTTAAAAAAAAAAAAAAAAAAAAAAGTGTCAGTGTTGAGCATCATGAAAGAACCTGAGCTTATGTTTGATCAGGTATATAAGACCCTCTTTGGTGATGCTCCTGCAGGAAAGAAGTGTCTGCCCAGATATTATTCTACTTCATCATTGAGGATTTTGTCTTCTATTGGGGTCATCGGATCTTGCACTCTAAATGGCTCTACAAGAACGTCCACAGTGTGCATCATGAGTGAGTTACACTGTTCACCATTTCTTTCCAATCTTGATATTTGTGAATGTTAGCTTAGATTGATTTCTACAAGGCCATCACTTTTTGATATCCCAGATATGCCACACCATTTGGTTTGACATCAGAATATGCTCACCCTGCTGAGATTCTATTCCTGGGTTTTGCTACCATAGTTGGTCCAGCTCTAACCGGCCCCCACCTGATTACTCTCTGGTTATGGATGGTACTGAGAGTGCTTGAGACAGTTGAGGCACATTGTGGTTATCACTTCCCATGGAGCCTCTCAAATTTTTTTCCTCTGTATGGAGGGTAAGATCATACATCTTCTTTAACAAAAATATAATCACACCTCATCTAGCCTGCTCTCTTGGACTTAAATATATACTAGATTGTAGTAATGAATATTTTTATTTTTATTTTGTAATTTGGTTATAGTGCTGACTTCCATGACTACCATCACCGACTGCTCTACACAAAGTCTGGAAACTACTCATCAACATTTGTGTATATGGACTGGTGAACCTCTGATCTATTTGTCTATTTGCTTTCAGAAAAAAAAGATCCTAACTAGTTATCCTGATATTTAAATAGTCCAGTGCATTAATTCGTCTTGGTGTTATTCAGGATCTTTGGTACTGACAAGGGCTATAGAAGACTAAAGACTCTAAAAGAAAATGGTGACATGAAACAAACGTGAAATTGCCAGTTTGGATTGCAGAGTACATTTGTCTCCGGGGAGGTCTTATTCTGCAACCTCTCCTTTTCTTTTAACATTTTGCTTTCGGGTTGCTGCAACTGTCCTGTGCCTTAGTTTATTATGTGTGACTAGAATTGCTACTATTGTGGCATCCTTGATAAACATTTTGTACTTCAACTCAGTATGTGTTTAGGTTGAGTTCAAGCATTTGGTATGAGTATCTATTTTGAAGCTTAATATTCTTCTTCCATTCTTCTTAACCGAAATCAATTTAGTTGCTGCTACCAATTCATTCGTTCACAAAAGGGGTAAAAGTAAAACATGTGGTCATTTGCTGACCCGGCTCAAACTTCGAAAATCGGGTTCAGTTGTGTGTGTGTGTTTTAGCTCAGAAAAGGTTTGTCTAATTTTTAGGTAGGGTGGGTTTCAGATGAAATTTTATTTCGACGGAAATATCGATCCAAAATGTGTTTTGGTCTGTTGTAACTTCGTTACCGTCCGGATAAACTCTGATATGACAAGTAAGTTGATATTGACATTCGATCTGAGCACTTAGCAGTGATGATGTTTTAGATAAAACACTCCGATATCATATAATTGATCTCTCAATCAATCAAACAGATACCGACAAGTACAAAATGAGCAGCATCGGTCCTTGGTGGGTAACGTCCTTTTTCCGTGGTGTAGGGTTTCATTGTTTACATCTTCGACACGTACTTCCTCTTCCCTTATCAGATCCTTTTTCTCACTTCATTTCCGTGGGATTTGAACATCTTCTACCTCAAATAAGGCCCACTCGTTGTATAGACAAACAAAAGAGAATTCCATGTGATATTCTTTGAGAACACCACGCGTACACGAGCTAATGGTTTGCTAAAAAAAAAAGCAAAATAATACTTTTCATTTATTAAATTCTTAACTTATTCCACCTAGACGGTGACACATTTCGTATTCCTGTTTTGTTTCTTCATTACAAAATAAAATAAAAAAGAACCCGACCATACCCGGTTTAACCACTTTCAATTAAACCGAGTTTATTTTTTTCAAAAAGTGCTTGTTTTATTTTCTCTTTTGGGTTGGGAGAAGATCTGAGCTAGCTTAGCCCCAGTGAAACCTCACACACTGAACCCAAGGAAAAGAATCATTTTAAACAAACAAAAAAAACGGTGGAGTAAAATGATGAGATTAGTGTCAAGCAACGTGTCTCTTTCTTCTTCTTCGAAGATCAACGATGACGACGCTTACGTTGTCACTACTGTGTTTTGCCAACGCCAGCTTCGTCAGCAATACTGAAGCCTCCGTACATGCTTTGTCCGTGATCTTTCCTTTCTTCCCGTTCTCCTCCTCCTCCTCCTCCTCTCTCCTTTCTTCACTCCTCCCCGAAGTTTGAGTGTGGAGCTCTCTCCGTCTTACTCCTCCTCCACGACTGCTTTTTCTGTTCAAACACATGCGCACCAACGCACACGCCGCCTCGTTCGTCACTACATCCCATAACCCATCGCTCGCTAGTATCAGAAACTCATCTTCCTCCGTCCGATCTGTCACCGTTACTTCCGGCTCCGAACTCACGTACGGTTTTAAATAGTTGTCCCCTATAGCTCGTGACATGGCTAAAACGCCTAAGACTCTTGGACCATCCCAGTATATCACTCGCCCTCCTGCTTCTTGGATTCGATCCAGCTCGTCTGGACGATTAGGCTATTTTATTATAAACATGAAAACATCAGAGTTAACTTAGATCCACAAACACAAAAATAAAGTCAGAAAAGATCTCCAGAGAGATAGAGACTGACCTTGTGATCTGTGGATAGAGGTACTGCTTTACCATTCCGGCAAAGAACTGCTCTAGAGTCGCCGCAATTCGCAACAATTATTTTCTCACGCGTGATGATGGAGATAACGGCGGTAGATCCAACGGCGTCACAGTCCGGCGTTTGAAGCTCACATCTACAATTGGCGCTCATCACAGTTTCTCCCCAACGAACAACTTCTTTATCCATGCGCGTGAAGCTACGCTCCATCATCTTCTTCCATTCTTCCTTTCTATCAGAGAGGGCTTCTTCTTGAACTAACTGGTGAAGCCTCTCTTTACACCTCGACGCAACCTACAAAAACGACGCCGTATACTCCATTCAGGCAAACCACAAAAAAATTAATTATATATTCAAAATTTTGAATTTCAAATTGAAACGGCGTCGTACGTGAGAGCATCCATGGCCGTCGTAAACCCCAAAATAGTGCCATCTAGTTCGAGAATATTCCGTTTGTTTTCGTACAAAAGACGGATGAGTCGCAACCGCATCCTCCATATCTCTTCTTCTCCCGCAAACAGATGCGACGCCGTATCTCGGCCTCGGATCCCTCTCTTTCATAACTGCATCACTAACAGATGAATTTCCGCCGGAGATTTCGTCATATCTGGCAATCTCTCCTCTACGTAACGCACTCTCTTCCGCTTCTGAACAACCTTCACGAGAGCTTCGAGAAGGTGATGCACAGTCCATAAAATCGTACACCTCTTGTCTATTACGCTTACTATAAGTCCCCTTCGAATCGACCTCCACCGCCGCTGTATCCGACGTCGGATTCTTCTCTGCCGGACACATCCTGAATCGCTGGACACCGACCCTCCACTTACGGCTAGACCACGACGGCCTCGATTCACAAGCCGACGCTTCGTCTTCGTAACAAATATCCGCCATCTGCCCCCAAAAAAAAAAAAAAAAAAAAAAAAATCTCGATCGTCTCCTTTAGATTTTCCGCAAACGAATCTGTTGCCGACGCAAAATGAAAAATCTCTCTCCGATTATGTATTTATTTATTTTATTTCAAAAGGAAGAGTCGAATAGTGCTTTTTTTTTTTTTTTGCTTAGACCATGCAATAATCACGTTACAAGGCGGGTCAATTTATACCCACGCGCCTACCGCTTCACAAACATTTTAAAATTCCCTCTTTTTTTTTAATTTTTCCTGTTTTCAAATTACTTTTAACTTTGATTTTTCTCCAACGCCTTCTAAAATCTTACCTCTAGCGACGTGACGTATTGGTCTTGTGCCTTAATAGATCAATCCTGACCGTTCATCTGGTCACTACCCTCGCTAGAAATGGAACACGTAAGCATTACTATCAGGTGAGATATACGTGGTCCAATTAAATTTCAACAGAGAGGAAAGAGTCTGTTCCTTTCCCTGGAATACCTTTCTTCTATATGATCTCTCTTTCTCCTTACAGATTAAAGATCTAATCACGAAATTTATACGACTAATTAATTTAAAATAATCCCATTTACATTAAATTTGATTGTACTTTAGCCTTAATTTGTTATTAAATCAGGTCAACTTTGCAAGACTAACGAATTAAGTACGAAATATGTGGCGACCTTCCAATTAACGAATTTATATACTGCTAACTAAAAATTAGGTTACACTAGACACGTCAACTTTCATATGCTAAATTCTAAGTTAGATTCTAGTATATGTTTTTTAAAAGAGTTCTTTAGTAACATTTTTAACAACTTTACGTACAAACCATCCTTTTTATTTTGAATACTTCAAATATATATCGCGCAACTAAATATTACATCTGTTTACCTGTTAGCTCTAGTTACATTCATGATTACTTAAATAATCCTGAAGGTAGTCACTGACTCATTATGATATTTGAAGTAGAAAGTTTTAGAAAGAGAAGGACACGTAAGTGTGTCTTGGAATTAGGAGTTTTAACTTTTAACCGTTAAAGGCAGATGAGAGAAAGGCTTTTGGGTGAAGTGGCCCAACCATTTACCTCTACGTTTCACTTTCGTTCCACCCCGGCGAGTGGGTCCCTCTCTCCTTTGTAAGAGAATCTAAGGGCTCCCCTTTTCTATACCGTACACGTGTTACCATCGTAGTAGCTCTCATGGGTTCCTTTGTGATATTTTCTGTTTCCGACGGGTAGCTATTTTTTCTTTGTTTACAGTGAAGTTTTAGGTCACTTTGTCTCTCACTCTCAAGTCTCAAGTCAATTATCAAGATCTATGCTCTCATTTGGCTTAGTCTTCTTGATCACAAGTTTATTACATCCACTCCCATTAAAAGCAAACATTCATTAATGAAACACCTACCTACAATTTTCTTCTTTTTTTGCCATTGTAAAACGTATGATGTAGTCGATCTCATTTAAATGTTATAATTTCAATGACGATTGACGAATCAACAGTTTTGCTCCGCTTTGTTCATCTAGCAACACAGATTAAAAAGTGGGATTTGGGGGAAAGTAAATACATCATTGTAAAATAGTATTGGAATCTCAAACTCATTCAAATGCAGATTGGATGGACTAAATGGGGCCTCGTTCGTGCGTGCACCCACAGATCCAAACATAGATCATTGTAATTGAATTGACTCCCAACACCGAACCTGCTAGAATCATTGGAAAGTGATAAACTCATTCAGTTTCTGTTTTTGGAATATAGTGTAAGAGTTATCATGACCCCATTATTATAATATAATTTGATAAAGATGGTATTATTTTAGTAGAAATATCAAATGTTTAGTGTGCATGGTGGCGTGCACCTCGACTTAGGCCTACGGTACATTCATGTTGTTATACTTACGTGATCATTTGAAAAAAAAAGTCTTTTTGTTGCAGCATTTCTCGTTTATTTTAAAATTCCTTCAACTTTTTAACTTAAATTAAGAGTTTGGAATAAATGAAAATAAAAGGTTAAGAAACAAACAAATAACTAGTTTACATTTATTAAAGTAAAAAAAAAAACTAATTTACATTTATTACATCGTGACAACTAGCTAGTGGTGGTGGAAGGTCGAGAAGTTGTTTCGGACATTATATGGAGTACAATTTTGAAATAAAAAGTCGTGAAACATTTAATGAAAATTTGGGGGTATTAATTAATATATACTGTATAGTGCAAACTAAACCCGTTCGGATTATATCATAGTTTAAGTCTACAAGATTATATTAGCTTGATTGATTGTAAAAGAATCGTTTTACATATTCGCTGAAGTTTGAAGTGTCCTATATACACATAAATCATAATTAATGCGATACCCCCAGACCGGTCCAATATTATTAAAGGCCATAGAATTATTGTTAATATCTTGCAAAAAAAAACAGTTATAGCAGCTTTTATTTCCTCTTGAAAAAGTCTTGCGGCCAAAAAATAAATAAATATGAAGAAGATGTCAGAACTGACAACACAGAAAAGAGCGTATGCATGTCTTTATGTAAAAAGATAGATGATGGTCTGGATCAGGATAAAACCGAATTGTTTTGGATGGGAGGACAAAATACTACTTTTTATTTTATCATTGTTGTTAATAATAAGGATGACACCACGCAAAAATCTAGTTCAGGCTATTTAAGTTTCCTTTTATTCTATAGGTCATATATAATATGCCGTGATACTTTAGATGCGTTTCAAGAAAAACAGTACTACATTTGTCAAAATCGCTCATTATCGTTGAAACTAATTAAAAATCATATATCTTAAATTCCACTAATTAACTTTTGTATAATTGAAGGTGTACGTCATCGGGTTTTCGTGGCTACTTTGATCAACCTATGGTTTGAATTAAATTTTATGGAAGATATCATCAAAAATTTAAAGAACTAAGATTAAAATTACAAAATACAAAGGGTATAAATGAAAATATGAAAATTTAATAGGAAATTTTCAAAATTTACCGGGGTAATTGTCCTTAATGGTATGGCTTGTTAAATTTTTTAGGCTCTTAGCTTGGGCTTCAAACTGAAACCTTTTCCCTTAAAAACTTCTCTGAGATTTTTAAGCACATAGGTTTTTGGTCGAAAGAAAGAAACACGGACGAGAGAGAAGAAAAGACAATATCTCTGTTTATTATATAGGCCAAGATGATAACGTACCAAGTCTGGACATTGAAACTTATTAATAACGTTGAAATTTTGTTTGTTTTTTTTGGACGTAGGATTTAACCTTATGGCTGATACGAAAAGCCATTGATAGAGAGACCTCCATCGACACAAATGGTCTGACCAGTAATATAGGAAGCTGCAGGCATACATAGAAAAGCCACGAGCGAGGCCACTTCTTGAGGCTCCCCGAAACGCCCCAACGGCTTTCTGGATATTACCACCTTCTTTAACTCATCATCATACACCTAAAAATTATCATCAAAGTCAAGAGATCAGCAAAATCAATAAAATAGAGATGTTTCTTGAAGGAAAATGTAGCATAGTTGATGTATCTCACATCTGCAGCCAGAGGAGTTGCAATGACTCCAGGAGCTACAGCATTAGCCCTAATCCCGTCACTAGCCCACTCGCATGATAGATTCCTTGCTAACTGATTCATCGCAGCTATATGCAAAAGAACAATAACACATTAATTAAGGCCTCAGACTCAGATTATTTCAAAATCCAATTTATGCATTTGCGTTAACATGTGAAAGTCAATTTTCATTTCCCACATGTTGAAGAAACGAGCTTATTTTTCCCTTTTTATAAGAAAATAAATAGAAATATGCTTTTCTATATTTGTAAAATACTACACTAAATTAAAAATAAACTCAAGTTTGGTCTAATTATTTCAATTTAATAATCTAAAGTTAAATAATAGGAAGAATTGGGTAAACAATAAGAACCACCTATCTTTTGATTTTTCCTTCAGTCCAAGAGAGATCATTTCGCTTTATTCTTGATTATTAGTATTCAATAATTACTGTCCTGTGTTATATTACCTTTGGTTGCAGAGTAGATGGAGCCGACAGTAAGGGATACAACTCCAGCAACAGAAGACATGAATACGATGCTCCCACATCCTGAAGCCTTAAGCAGAGGATGTGCAAGCTGGCTCAGATGGTAAGCAGATTCTAAGTTGGTCGAAATATGAAACAATAAATCCTCTGCTGTGTAATCCACGGTTGGTTTTGGCCGAATCGCTCCAACATTGTTTATCTAATAATCAAAATATTACAATAATCTATCTGCTTTAGCTTTGAGGTTTTGAGAAATGATAAAAGGGTATATAAAGATTAACTTACGAGGATATCGAGCTTGCCACCAAAGACTGAGGACACAGTCTTCATTAGTTTATCTCTGTCTGTTCTACTAGATGCGTCACAAACTGAGCCAGTGACTTGAAACCCCTTCTTTTGCCATACGCTTAAACACTCGTTAAGCTGAGATTCAGTTCTGGCACAAGTATGTATTACTGCTCCAAATCCTGCAAGTTCCTCTACTACAGCATGACTGTTTGATTCAAGAATCAGAGATTTCATATAGTTTTATGCTTTCAAGATATATATGGAAATATTTGTGGCTGAATCAGGATTATATACGAACCCAATGCCTTTGGTTCCACCGGTGACAAGTGCGGTCTTGCCCTGAAGGCTCCATCTGTGGCTTTGCTCTGTTCCAGCCATTGCTCTGCTACGGCGAAAGAGCTCAAATGGAAGTGAAAATGTGTAGAAAATACGTGGAGCAAACACCAAGTTCATATAAGATAAGGTACAAAATTTGATCATCAATCAATATTTGAAAATCAAAGGTAAGATATGATGGGCCCGACCCATCGAATATCGCAGACTCCAAGGTTTCATATCTTAAAAGACAAATGTGTCCATATCAACGAATCTTCAGCCCGTATCTGTATTAACAAGTTATTCATGGAAACCAAATTTCACTACTCCCATTCTAACCTCTCTGCTTCATATAAGCTTGAGTTAATTTAGTTTTCACATAATGAAGTAACCGAGAGGTTCAACGAGAAAGAACGAAAACACATAACTGAAAAACATTCACACAGCATAGAATTCTTAATCGTACAAGTGTTTCTAAGTTTAGAGCTTATGCCTCATAGGAGAAGCCACTAACACCGAAACCTCCATCAATAAAACTATGCATGCATGTCCTAATGATGTTCTTGAGAACATAGTCTCAGCAAATTTCTTGTCATCAAGATACTGAAAAATCCACATTTAAAACCAAGATTTAGATTTGAAAGAAAAACCTAATAGGGAAAGCAAACGTTTTTAGTTTTCCTTTTTGAAAAAGAGTAGTTGCAGTGACCCAAGGATCTAGCCCAAATGGTGTCACTCGCCCATTCACACACAACAAGTTTCTTGCCAGTTGATTAATGGCTCCTATATATACATTATACATCTAAGAAAGCTTAGATGTATTAAATGATTGGAGAACCGAACCTCCTAAACAAAGTACGTGTCTTCTTACTCACACGTTGCACTAGCTCATGATACAAACTGTAGAACTAGCCCAAATCCGTTTTTACAATTGGATTTATACTTGTGGCTTATATGAAAATTCATTGACAGAGAGACCTCCATCGACACAGATGGTCTGACCAGTTATGTAAGAGGCTGCAGGCATACATAGAAAAGCCACGAGCGAGGCCACTTCTTTAGGCTCTCCGAAACGCCCCAACGGTTTACTAGAAATAGCCACCTTCTTGAACTCTTCATCATACATCTAAAGATTATCATCAAATTCAAGAGATCAGCAAAAGAAAGAAAGTGAGATGATTTTTGAAGGAATTATAGTATAGTAATTAGTAAATGTATCTTACAGTTGCAGCCAGAGCTGGAGTTACAATGGCTGCAGGAGCCACAGCATTAGCCCTAATCCCGTTGCTAGCCCACTCGCATGCCAAATTCCTTGCTAGCTGATTCATCGCCCCTATGTATATATACCACACATAACAATAACACATTAATTAAAGAAGAGGAGAAATTGATATAAGGCAGTTTAAAGCTTTTTAAAGAAATTGTTCTTTATTATTATCTGTAACTTGATTTCGCTTAATTCTTGAGTAGTTAGTAGTGTTCAATAATTAGTGTAGTGTATTACCTTTTGTTGCAGAGTAGATGGAGCCGATACTAAGGGATACAACTCCAGCAACAGAGGACATGAACACGATGCTCCCACATCCTGAAGTCTTAAGTAGAGGATGTGCAAGCTGGCTCAGATGGTAAGCAGATTCTAAGTTGGTTGAAATATGAAACGAGAAATCCTCTGCTGTATAATCCATTGTTGGCTTTGACCTAATCGCTCCTACATTGTTTACCTAATAATCAAAAGATTCTATCAGTCTGCTTCAGCTTTGTGATTTAAAGAAATGATAAAGAGTATATAAAGATTAACTTACGAGGATATCAAGCTTGCCACCAAACATTAAAGACACAGTCTGCATTAGTTTCTCTCTGTCGGTTCTAGAAGCTACATCACAGACTGAACCAGTGACTTTAAAACCCTTCTTTTGCCATTCGCTTAAGCACTGATTAAGCAGAGATTCATCTCTGGCACAAGTATGTATAACTGCTCCAAATCCTGCAAGTTCCTCTACTACAGCATGCCTGTTTAATTCAAGAACCAGAGATTTAATAAAGTCTAATGCTTGAAAGATATATGGAATTGATTGGGAGCTGAATCAGGGTTATATCCGAACCCAATGCCTTTGGTTCCACCGGTTACAAGTGCGGTCTTGCCACGAAGGCTCCATCTGTGGCTTTGCTCTGTTCCGGCCATTGGTCTGCTATGGCTAAAGTGCTCAGATGGGAAGAGAATACAAGTTGTTTGATCATCAATAATGGAGATATAATCTAATGTTTTAAATATCATCAATCAATAATTGGTAATAGATGTTGGGCCCGACCTATCCGGAATATGTCAGACTCAGAGGATTCAACAAGTGTTTCTAGGTTTAGAGCTTATAGGAGAAACCATTAACAGTGAAACCTCCATCGATACAAATAGTTTGTCCTGTTATATAAGAAGCTGCCGGGAGACAAAGAAATGTCACCAACGAGGCAACCTCACGCGGCTTACATGCACGCCCCTATTGGGGTTCTTGAGAACATAGCCTCCGCAAATTTCTCGTCATCAAGATACTGAAAATTCCACATTTAAACCAAGATTCAGATTAAAAAGAAAAACCTGACAGGAAAAAAGTTTTTAGTTTTACTTTCTGAGTAAGAATAGTTGCAGTGACCCAAGGAGCTACAGAGTTCGATCGTCCTAATGCTGTCAGTCGCCCATTCACACGGCAAGTTTCTTGCCAGTTGATTAATGTACATCATACATATAAAGAAAGCCTAAATGTGTTTAGTGTTTAGACATAGTTGAACAGACATTAATGACTAGTCATCAAAATTGTTGATCTATGAACCTCTTGATACACCATATATGGAGGATGTGCCAGAGACAATCCCCGATACCGAGGAAATGAATACAATATTCCCATTTCCCGAAGCTTTAAGTAAAGGATGTGCCAACTGGGAGATATGGTAAGCAGATTCCAAATTGGTAGTCATTAAACTTGAGAAATCTTCAGAGGTACATTCTTAAGTTGGCTTTGGTATGAACTTTCCAACATTGTGAATATGCATAATGGCGAGCAATGACAATGACTAAGACTGACCAATAGTTACTCGACACGTCATGTTAAGAATTATACGACTCTAAAAACTCACAATTAAAGATAGGTTCTTACTTTAATTCCTATTATTGATTTATTTTTTTAGTTTTTAATCATAAAACCCCACTAAAAACCCCTAAAAATTCTCCATTGGACCTGCTCTAAGGCTTCCAATATTGTTTCAAATGGAACGACTTATAGTGGCAATTGTTCCACTTATTTATTTTTATTTTTTTTGGACAAGGACTAATGGTGGCAAATGGCAATAACTCCAATGTAAAAAGCAGACGGTTGACCAGTTGTACAGAAATATGGACCATCGTTTTGTCACTGCCAGAAATACGTGGAAATCATGACACGTGTCCTTTAATTTACGTGGAATTTTCCGTATTATTTCTCTCGTTTTTTTTTTGGGCAGCATTCTCATTGTTCTTTTAACATTTAATTTAATAATGGTGCATTTGAACAAGATCCTGGTTCCATTTTTATTTTTATATATTTTCCAATATTTATAAGGTGAAGGTTCAATTCTTTTTTTTTTTTTTTATAAAGTTGATCATGTATATGTCTAATAAAAAAATCACATGAGTTACAAATATTTAAGACGGAATTATTACTTTTTACACTATTTCTTATTCGATTAATGTAAGATGCTTTTGTTTATAAACAATAAACTGCTTTTTTTCAATTGTATCTAGCAGCTAATGTGATTTTGGTTAGGTTGTTGGGTGCACGAACTAGGCCTCCATCTGATCCTCTTCATTTGCATGTTAATGAGTTTTAGATCTCATTAATACTCACATTTAGCCGGCTGTTGAATGTACACATTTGTTAATTAGTTATAGTTATGACATGTATCATATCAATGATTTGTTTTTGTTTTTTTTTATACAACCATATAGGTATAGATTCTTACTTGCACGTATAGTTCCCAAAATCCTTGTCTGGATCTATTTTTATAGTATCCTGGTCTGATAAGTTAAAATCCATCTTCACATATCACAAGTTAGGCCGTACGACTTCTTATCACGATCAGCTAAACTAAGAATTGAACAGTTCAACAATCTACTTCTTTGGAATTGAATTTCTTTTCTGCTAATACATTAGTTCCTTTAATTAATTACTTGAATTTTTTAACAATATATGAATTCTAATTAAAAAAAACGTTTGATGATTTTCTTTCTGCCCACAAGCAAATTGTAGCTGATAAAAAAGTCAAATTTTGAACTTGCAGCTGATTGGGTTTCTTCAAATAAATATAACTTAATACTAATTAAGTTTAAACAAATGAATGGTGGAGAATTTTTCCATGAAGCCTATATAGTAGAGAACAATTTCGACAAGCAATTTCACACATAGACAGATACACAATCAGTAACACATTTCTTCGTTTAGATTTCCCATCAATGGAAATAACTTTCAAATCAATAGTTCTCTCCATAATCACCCAATTATGCCTCGTTTCTTGCGTATTAAGTCAACAAAACGAAACCGAATTTCTTCACCACGGATTTTTTGAAGCCAATCTACTCAAGTATGGGTCCTCCAAGATCCTCCCAAGTGGCATCTTGGAGCTAACAAACAGCTCAAGGAGGCAAATGGGTCAAGCCTTCTATGGCTTCCCCATATCTTTCAACAACCCTATTAACTCATCAAACTCACTTTCTTTTTCCACAAGTTTCGTTTTCTCAATCGACGCACCAGGTCATGGTTTAACCTTTCTGATCTCGCCGTCCATGGATTTCACCCAAGCCATGCCGAGCCAGTTTCTTGGTCTCTTCAACACTTCAAACAACGGAAACGCCACAAACAGGATTCTTGCGGTCGAATTTGACACAGTGAAGTCAAACGAGTTTCTTGACATCGACGATAACCATGTGGGCATCGACATAAACGGTTTGGTCTCCGTTGAATCTGCACCAGCTGCATTTTTCTCCAACAAGCAAAGTAAGAATATAAGCTTAAAGCTTTCTAGCAAAGATCCGATTCGAGCTTGGATCGAATATAATGGAGGAGAAATGCTTCTCAATGTCACATTAGCCCCTTTTCAAACTTCTAAACCTAAATTTCCTCTTTTGTCAAGAAAGATAAATCTTTCTGAGATTTTCATGAAGAAGAAAATGTATGTCGGATTTTCTGCATCCACAGGAAACATTACAAGTAATCATTATGTAATTGGATGGAGCTTTAGCAGAGAAGGGAAAGCACAAGATTTTGATCTTACTCTACTTCCTTCACTTTCAACCTCGTCGCCATCTGATTTTGATGACTTTGATCCCAGTTCAGATCCTACTCCGACTTCAGAAAATGTGAGGCCTAACAGCAACAAATTGATCATATTATGCACACTTGCAGTAATGATCTTTCTGATCTGATTGAACCAAGAGACAAACACATTGGTCTTAATTATGATATATGTATTAGTTTCCTGATATTATTAATATGAGAGATCAATAGAAGCAACTCTTTCTAGTAATATTGGATGCCGCGTAGTTACATCGTCTCTAAACCTTTGGCAATTACATTAACTGTGTTGGCCTGTCAAAGACAAAGTTTAAATTTCATTCTCAACTCTTTTTACTTCATAAGATTTTAGATCATTTAGCTATAAACAGAATGGGTCAGGTGGAGTAACTTGCTGGTTTTTGTGCAAGAGTTCACACGTGTGCCAGAGTTCACTTAAGCATTCATTGAGCAGGGTTTGGTCTCTGGCACACGTGTGAACTCTTGCACCAAAACCAGCAGGTTCCTCCACTATCGCATACCTGAACATAAATGTCAAAGTCTCAAACTTCACGCATGTTTGAGTTTGAGAAAGAAATAAGGAAACAGAGCATGTTTGGAGGACGACGAACCCAATTTCCTTGGTTCCACCGGTTACAAGAGCGGCCATACCTCGAATACTCCAACTGTTTATATCCATTGTAGAATTAGTCGAGAAATAAAATCTATATTTAACGGATATCAGTGCAACAACACATGAAGCTGAGTTCTATAATGTGCGGTGATGAAATTAAATGGAATAGCGGAGTTAACGAGGATACGATAAAGTCAAACCTTATCTTGCATTGACACTACCAAAAATGAATCGTTCTCTCATCGTCGGGGTCGGGCCCTAGGCCTAACATCATGAAACATGGGCTAGGACCGGCTCTAGGCTAAGCATGATAAAACATGGTTTAAGATTCTTAAATTTTAAAGATCAAATTTAGTAAATAAATGACCCCTAGTTTTTGTAATTTTGTTTTTAATAATGTTTAGGGCCCATAGTTTTTTCTGTAAGATTTCTAAGTGCATTCTAAAATCGATAATATTATCCAAAAAAAAAATCGTTTGATATTGGGCAAGGTTGTCTAGACAAAGAATACCGCAATTTTTTTTAATTTAACTATTTTATTAAAATACCCTAAATAAAATGGGCTTACAATAGCAAATTTACGGGGCCTAAGTGGCCCAGAAAAGAATAAAAACGAAAGAGAGAGAACCGCCGCAGACATCGTCCCCAAACGATCAATAATTTTATTATTTTGATCCGATTGGAGTTTAATTTCTTATAAATATTTGTCGATCTGGAGTGGATGACATCATTTGTGGAGAACTGCGGATATAAATTGACCATTTTCGGATTATACGATACTATGTTACCACTTTTTTTTTTTTTTAATTTATTATCGACTATGATTACCATTCATGTATCTCTTTTTATTAAAGGGGGAAAAAATCTAATACGTGGGGATGATGGCACGTGTCCCAGTTGCGATACGATCTGATCCAAACCTATTTATATTGTTCGCTGCTTTTCGGTCTTGTCCGTTCCATCGATCTCTGATTTCTCTTCTCTTTCTCTTTCTCTTTCTCTCTCTCTCTCTCTCTCTCTCTCTCTCTCTCTCTCTCTCTCTCTACGCTTTGTCGCCGATCGCTGCCCTACTCCGTCCTACCGCCTCCGCCAAACCCTAGGTTAGCCTTACGAGCTTGGATTTTTTTTTTCTGGGTAAATTACCTTAACATGTTGTATCTGATAAAATCAGATTCCCGGAGGACGAATTTGGTTTATCGCCGGAATAAGTTAAGGAAATTTGATAATGGCTACAACTACGACAACGAGTGCTGTGTATATCCATGTTATCGAGGATGTCGTCGACAAAGTCCGTGAGGAGTTCGTTAACAACGGAGGTCCCGGCGAGAGTGTTCTCAGCGAGCTTCAAAGTGTAAGCTTTCATTCACTATTTTCTTCCTTGGCTCCAAATCAATGGAAATTTATATCTTTAGTGGAATCGCTGTTGTGGGTGGCTTGAATTTGTTCCCTTGTAACTAGGGTTTTTGGGACTTCATCTCTTTTGGTTGCATTCTTTCGACTTGTGTTTTTTTTATATCCGAGTAGATTTGGGAGACTAAGATGATGCAAGCTGGAGTCTTAAGTGTACCAATTGAGAGGTCGTCGGCTCTGAAGCCAACACCTGGAGGTCCACTCACTCATGATCTCAACGTTCCCTATGAGGGCACGGAGGAGTACGAGACTCCCACTGCTGAAATGCTCTTCCCCCCGGTAATTTTACTTACACTAGTCTTCAGTCTCCACTTTTACATATGAAACTTTCTGTATCATTTGGCTTCTGAGATTCTTTTGTGATAACCTTTTTTGTATTGAGCCTGGTTTTATTTTTCCGTGTTGAGCAGACACCATTGCAGACTCCCCTTCCAACGCCGCTTCCGGGTACTGCTGATAACTCCTCCATGTATAACATTCCTACTGGCTCAAGTGATTATCCAACTCCTGGAACTGAGAACGGAAGCAACGCTGATATCAAAGGAAGACCCAGTCCGTACATGGTGAGCTATTTGTATAGTATTAAAAATGCTGTTGCGTTCAACTGCTTATCTAACTGCTTTCATAGAATTCACTTTGTACTTTCTGATTTCTATGGTTTACGCAAACTGAGGATATGTTCGTTTTTGCAGCTACCACCTTCTCCATGGTCAAATCCTAGACTTGATGTCAATATTGGTAAGTACTAGTTATACTAGCACTTAATATCTTAGTGAAAAGAAGAATCTCTGAGTTTGTTGCTTGGGATATAAATTTCTTACCTGCTGTTAGCTTATGTGGATGGCCGTGATGAGCCTGAGAGAGGAAACTCTAATCAGCAGTTTACGCAGGTACTTCGACTTCACATCTAAATCAAGAATTTAGATTTTTGGTTTGGATTCAAATCTTATTTGCAACACTAATGTGATTGTTTAGCTAGTGCTCTTCTCAAGCACTTCTTCATTGTACATATATTTAAAGTCGTGTATACCTGAACTATGGAACCTATTGTCTATAATTGGAATTCGCCCAGGACTTATTTGTGCCATCCTCCGGGAAACGAAAGCGTGATGATTCTTCAGCACGTTATCAAAATGGTGGATCTATCCCTCAACAAGATGGTTCAAGCGATGATGTCCCTAAGGTGTGTGTGTATAACTTCACATTTTTACATTTTCATTTGAAATTGGTCACATGAGTAAAACAGATTGCCCTTAGCTTCATTCATGTCTTATCAAGTAAGCTAGTAAGGGAAAAGACAAATCTTTGGTTTCCACTTAACAAGTTTGTGGGTGACATCCAAAGAAGATGCATGATTACAAAACTGGTTAAGTTGCATAAAAACAAAAACGCATCTATGTCTTTTAGCATATGATGTGAACCACTGTTCTTAGTGTATTGAGATGTCTACCATTTGATTTCTCCCTCTCTCTCTCCCCACTCTGCCTAAAAATCATGAGAGTATTTGTGATTATTTTTTTTCGTTTAAGAATGATGTATTTATTGAAATCTCAGTGATACATCTTATCTGAGCATAATGTTACAGGCAATATTTGAGTGTGATTTCATATGCTCATCATCACAGGTTCCTCAGGTTGATGGGCCAATGCCTGACGAGCCCTATGATATTCTGTCCACACCAAATGTAAGAATGCTTCAGCTTTTCATTGATTAGTCAAAATTTATGTGCATACCTACTTCTTTGACATGTCTAGAAATCGGTAACCGGAATCTCTAACTAACTGATATTTTCTCACCACCCATCATAGATATTGAACTATATATAAATATAGTTGACTTCTTAGACTTACAAGCGTGAGAAGAGGAAGGAGATTCTTCTCGTTTAAACTTCATGTTGCATTTGGATTCACCATCAAACATACAATAGTTACATTTGCTAACAATACATGATTTTCATTTACTGCGTTGCAGATATACAGTTATCAAGGACCCAATGAAGACTTTAACGAGGCTAGAACTCCTGCTCCAAACGGTAAGAGAAGCCAATTTAAACTGTTTGAGTGTGTTTTAGAGCAAGTAAATGAGTACCATTCTGTTAAAATCCCTCTTTGTTAGAGATCCAAACAAGCACTCCTGTAACTGTACAAAACAATGTCATTGAGGATGATGAAGAGCTGTTGAACGAAGATGATGATGATGACGAGTTGGACGACCTAGAAAGTGGCGAAGATTTGAACACACAACATCTTGTTTTGGCTCAATTTGACAAGGTAATGGCTCTCCTCTTTACACAGATTTCCAGATGTGTATCTCTGACGTGATTCTAATCACAGTAAGACTTGTTTGGTGTTGTAATTTAGGTGACTCGCACAAAGAGCAGGTGGAAGTGTACTCTGAAAGACGGGATCATGCATATAAACGATAAGGACATTCTATTTAACAAAGTAATCTGAGCCTCCCTATTAAGGTTGGAGCTATACTGGTAACGATAATACTAACTTACGCTCTGTTTATCTTTTTCAGGCAGCAGGCGAGTTTGACTTCTGATCTAGACAACCGCAATGCTTGTTGATCTTCAATGTCCAATGTTTTTCTTTTTACCTTCTGATTTAGACCGATCTCTGAGAGAAAGACATGATTTTAATGGGAAAGTGTACTCTGGCTTGTTGTACAAAAGGAACAGATTTTTGCGGTGGAAGAAGGGCATATCAACTCGGACTTATACATTTCTATCGTCTTTTGCACAATGGAAAATTAACTTCCCAAAAGTTGGAACTTGCTCACACTCTATCTAGATATGTCTTATAACAGCATCTTGAGAAACACTTCGATTCTGAAACATGATAACCCACACTGTGGATGAACTACAAGCACGAACTTGGCCTGAAACGTATTCAAGAGAGCCATCTGGTTCCCATGGTCTGCCTTAGCCGAATATTTCCACCCTTTCTTATGGTCCATTGGCGGTTGAGATCCATTCTCCTCAGTAGCACCCACCAGAAAACATGAAATCGTGCCCTTGACAAGAGAGACAAGAGTGATGAATGACAGCGGTGAAAGCAGAGGAATGACTGCGGTTGCAACTGCATCATCAGTGCAGAAAGAGTAATGTGAAGAGGATAATAAACGTGAGAGAGATTTTTGTCAAAACTCGTGTTATTTTAAACATTAAATGTATACATAGTTCTTTGATTGTATCGTCATTAACATGGTATCCTATATAAATTCACCCTAATATGTACCATGATTGAAGTAGTTTTTTTTTCGCGTTTGAATTTTGCTTCTCATTAAATTGACAAAAAAACAAACAGAAATTATAGTATTTTTGCAAAATTTTATCGCTTGAAATTATCAAGAAAACCTTCATTAAAAGAATCCAGATCCAGTCCAGTTCGTCCTATATATTCCTTGTATAAAACTCTTTCTCTCTTGAGCCAATAGCTAAGCCTGAACTCTCAGATTCCCCAGCTAAATCAAATAATATTCCTTTTTATTACTAATAATAATTCTGATGGCTCTATCCTCACGGGAGAGCCCTCTTCTTAATCCTCATGCTATTAAAAAAAACTTTTTTTGGAATGTCCGTGGACTTAGCCGAGCAAGCATGAGACTTTTTGTAATTGGCTCAAGAGCCATAGGAAACCCATATCAAAAATCATAATCTGGACCAGTTAATGACTAAGCTCCGTAGTGGGTGAAAGATTTACATCTAATTATTTGTCAGGTGAAGATGGCAGGATCAAGTCCAACTTATCAATGGAAGTAACCTCTAACCTGTGAAGTGAAAATGCATGCATAATACTCAGGAGTTCATTTATACAGCAGTGTACGCTTCCAATACTAGGGAAGAAAGAGTAAACCTTTGGGATCTTCAACACTCTTTGGAACAGACCATGGATGATTGGAGGAGACTTTAATGAGATAGTTCATCCAGTCAGTGGAGCATTCACTGCCTGAAGTCAATACTTACAGTATTGGCTTAATGCGGACAGAGAGAAACGCCAAGCTGCATCGAAACTCATTCAGGTCATGTGTTTCTGACGATGCGTCACTCAACGTGATCCGTGACTTTTATACTTTACTTGCCCTGCTTCTATTCTTATTCAATTGGGTTTAGATTCAAATTAGGATCCATTTGATTTATGCTCTTGGGGTGAATGGGCTGGACTCTAACTACGGCTTTTGTTAGGCTTGTAATATTTTTTTTACATTTCTCATGCGAAAACCCTTTTTACAAAAAAAAAAGAAATAGAAAGCTACCATAAAACGAGACCGACTTTAGAAATTGAGAAAAACATTAATTAACATTGAATAAAACCCGAGTCTATAAATAAAAATAGTATCGTAATTAACATTGTATCCTCCTAGTTTTTGTTACTAGGGTTATAAATATTACATCTTGGGATCTCTTACTCTCTCTCTAAAACCCTAAAGAGTCTATCTCAGCCGTCAATTATCTATAAAAGCTATTCCATAGTCCGGCTCAGTTTTTCACTTTCTCTTCTGATCGTTGTTAGGATTCGTAGGATTTTAGTATCTGGGTTCGATTTGTTTTGCCATATTGATCGTGGGTTTTGCTTGTAAGGTTATGTTATCTGAAACACGCAAGAAGACTGATGCTGAGCGTAAAGAAGGATCTTTTGGGGTTGATTTGAAAGAGATGGGAATTTTGATCTCTGAGCAGCGCCCGGGACAAGAAGCCGATGCTCTTGAACGAGAGCTTAACTTGTATAGAAGTGGCTCTGCTCCACCGACGATCGACGGTTCGCTCAGCGCTGTCGGAGGGCTTTTCGCCGGAACCGCCTTTTCAGAGTTCCGTGGGACTAAAGGGTTTGCTTCTGACGAGGAGTTTAGGAAAGATCCAGCTTATTTGTCTTACTATTATGCCAATGTCAACTTGAATCCGAGGCTTCCTCCTCCGTTGATGTCTAGGGAAGAGTTGAGGGCCCTCAAAGGTAATAGCACCCGTTTAGCCGGTATTGGAGAATCATGGAAGGTGAATGGGACTGGTGCTAATACCAGTGACAATAGATCTCTCTTCTCCATGCCACCTGGATTTGAGCCTGACAAAACGACTTCTCCTTCTGAATGGGGTGGAAATGGACTGATTGGTTTGCAAAGTTTATCTCTTGGGGGAAAACAAAAGAGCTTTGCAGATATTTTTCAGGTTTGTCAAAGTTGTTCTCCTTGCATTTCTTTTGGTTGATTCGTTTTTCTCTTTGCTGTGAAGCCACTTTTGATCTTGCAAATACCTTTTCTCGTTTGTCTGATGCTTGGATTGTTAGCATCCTGTCTACTCTTTCTGCTTATATTGCGCTTCACTGACCACTTTGCGGTTGAGCTCTAATCACGTCTCTTAGTTCAATTTCTTACCAATCTGTTACTGTTTCTTGAAACGTCAAGTCAGTTTTCTCATATATGCTATAGCTTATGTAAACTTGTTTAATTGCTTCTGTTTAGGATGATCGGGCCTATGGACCACCTGCTACGCAACAGCCTTCACGTCCTGCTAGTCGTAATACCTTTGTTGATAATACTGACTCTACAAATGGACCACAAGCCATTGGCGCGCCTTCTTCATACAGCTATGCAGCTGCTCTGGGTACTGCTCTGTCTAGAAACACAACTCCAGATCCGCAGGCTGTTGCTAGGGTGCCTAGTCCATGCCTTACTCCCATTGGAAGTGGGAGAACCAGTTCCACTGAAAAGAGGAGCATAAATAACCGCAGCCCATTCAATGGTGTCTCGTCTGGTCCTTCTGATCTTGTTGCTGCTTTGTCTGGCATGAATTTTTCGGCCAATGAGGGGCTAGATGAAAGGAGCCAGGCTGAGCAAGATGTTGAAAGGGTAAGAAATCATATGTTTGGACTGCAAGGTGGGCATAACGAAATCAGTCAGCATGGGTTCTCAAAAAAATCTGATCAAGCGCATAAGGCTACAATTTTTGAAAGGGGTTCACATTTTAAAGGATCCTCATTTAATGGAGGAGGTGAACCAGCTAATCCATACCATCCTGATAGCCAAAATTTGTCATTTTCCAATTATGGTCGGAACATGTACCCGTTAAACCCTGATGTGGCTTCTATGATGGCCAGCCAACTTGGAACTGGCAACCTTTCGCCTATGTATGGAAGTGTTGCCACGGCATCTGATCTAGGGTTATCTGGAATCGACTCTAGGCTTCTTGGAGGAGGCTTTGGATCTTCTGGTCAACATCTCTCTGAATCAAATAATCTTGGCAGACTTAGTATGCAAAGGATGGGAAGTGCTGGTCTTCAGTCGCACCTTACTGACCCAATGTATCTTCAGTACTTGAGGGCAACTGACTATGATAGTCAGTTCGCAGCTCTCAATGATCCTTCAATGGATATGGGATTTCTAGGTAATTCATACCAGAATATGCTAGAACTCCAGCAGGCTTACCAAGGAGCTCAGAAATCACGTTATGGTCTTCCATACGAATCTGGGAGCTCTAACTACCATGGCTATTATGGTAGTCCAATTTCGAGTATGTCATATCCTGGCAGCCCGCTGGTTCATCATGGTATTCCAAATTCTTTAGTGGGACCTGGTAGTCCCATGAGACGAAGTGATGTTAATACCCGGTATCCGGCAGGAACGAGAAACTATTCTGGAGGGGTAATGGGAAGTTGGCACTTGGATGATGGTTTTGGATCTTCATTGTTGGAAGAATTCAAAAGTAACAAAACAAGAAGCCTTGAAATTTCAGAAATAGTTGGCCATGTTGTTGAGTTCAGGTTAGCATCTTTGGTCCGTGTAGTAATGAACCCTTTATGGTGTTAATTGTCTCAAACTTATACATCTTTCTGGGTGTTTTGTAAATGCAGTGGGGATCAGTATGGAAGCCGGTTCATCCAGCAGAAACTCGAGACAGCTACAACTGATGAGAAAACCATGGTTTACGAGGAAATCATGCCACAAGCTCTTGCCCTGATGACTGACGTTTTTGGAAATTATGTAATTCAAAAGGTATTAAAAACTTCTTCTTACACATTGAGTTTCTTACGATTTAGATAACAGATTCTAACAGGAAAGGTTATATGCCATCTTTTTACAGTTTTTTGAGCATGGACTCCCAGCACAGAGGAGAGAATTAGCTCAGAAACTCTTGAACAATGTTTTGCCTCTCAGCTTACAGATGTATGGTTGTCGTGTTATCCAGAAGGTATACTTAAGTTGGCATGGCTCTTTAAGTCTGTTTTTGGTCTCTCAGTTCAGTAGGTTTGACCTGTTGGATTGTATCTTTTTAGGCAATTGAGGTCGTTGATTTAGAGCAGAAAATCAAGATGGTAAAAGAACTTGATGGGCATGTGATGCGATGCGTACGCGATCAGAATGGGAATCATGTGATTCAGAAGTGCATTGAATGTGTGCCTGAAGAAAATATCCAATTTATTGTGTCAGTATTTTTTGGTCAAGTTTTAACCCTCTCCACTCACCCATATGGGTGCCGCGTTATTCAGGTTTTACTTTCTATTTATTGTCAGTATTGACAATAGTTACCTTTTATTTCTTGACAAACACTTATTGCTTTCTCTGGTCTTTTATTGCAGAGGGTATTGGAGCACTGCCATGACCTGGATACTCAGAGTAAGGTTATGCTAGAAATCCTGAGCTCTGTTAGTATGCTGGCACAAGATCAGTATGGAAATTATGTTATTCAGGTTTGTGGTGATATCTGTCTCAGTAACAATTCTAAGCTCTTTTCTTATTAGTTGCTCACTCTTACATTATGTTGTATACAGCTATATTTCTTAATAACTATTCTTACCAACGTAAGCTAACAATTATTAGCTTTGTTCTTATCAGTTGCTCAATCTAATATTATGTTGTCTACAGCATGTTCTAGAGCATGGAAAGCCCAACGAGCGTACTATTATAATCAAGGAATTAGCAGGGAATATTGTGCTGATGAGCCAACAGAAGTTTGCGTCAAATGTTGTTGAAAAGTGTTTGACCTTTGGAGGTCCAGAGGAACGTGAACTACTAGTGAATGAGATGTTAGGTTCCACTGATGAAAATGAGCCTCTTCAGGTTAGTAATCGAATCACTATGTCTTCAAGCTTGAAGATCTAGCAACTAGGGAAAGATAATAAATTTTGCATGCTTTTAACCTTGTCTGTATAGGCGATGATGAAGGATCAGTTTGCTAACTATGTCGTGCAAAAAGTACTGGAGACCTGTGAAGACCAGCAACGTGAGCTGATACTTTCCCGCATTAAAGTGCACCTAAACGCTTTAAAAAAATACACATATGGAAAGCATATTGTTGCTCGCGTTGAAAAACTTGTTGCTGCCGGAGGTACAGTTTTCTACTTCCCTCTTATCTACCTTTCATTTTCTGGGGCACAAAACTTCCATAATTTTATGTAATGTGAAAAGGTTTTATGATTCTTTTCTACTAAAGAAATGACCTTTCTAGGTAGAGTTGTATCAAGAAGTCTCATTTTATGGTTTAGTTCTTTCTTCTGTTACCTGAAATGCATTTGTTGGCTGCAGAGAGGAGAAGTGCTGCGCAATACCAGGCTCAGATGACTTAAAGCTACAAAACGGGTTGTACAGCTAACTAGTGTTGCTGGCTCTGCCATAACGTTTATGATTTAGGTAAGAGCTAATCAAGAAATCTGTGAGAAATGAGAAGGTAGAACCAAGTATCTCTGCTCTTTGTTCTCTGCAAAATATGTATATTATTATTTTGTAGTTTGCTATTTTATATGTAGAACACCATGATCCTCCTTGAGAGTCAAATGAGGGATTTGAGTTTTAGATTTTTCTTTGCATGTACAAGGAATGGTTTTTATACCAATCTGTGGAGGAGAAATATGTTTATGCTTTTTAGGGTCTCCCATGTAAAATCTCTTGACTCTTAGCTTTTATTAGTTTCCGTCTTTATAAAATCAATAAAAAACCAAAATCCGACAAGTAAAACCGAAATGAAGCTTTAAATGAAGGATTTAAGATATGCTTAGGTAATAATCGCATCTAAGCGTTTTAAGCAAACTAGGAGGTTGTGCTGTTGTAGTAGGAAAACGAACACAGAAGGCGTTGTGGACCTTTTATTTTGGCCTTTTACCAAACTAAAAATACCTAAAAAATCGTTACCAAATGGAGAAAGACAAGAAAAAGGAAGTAATTTTTTAAAAACTTTTAGTTAATGACCGTTTCAAAGAAACAACCTTTTTCTATTTTACTTCACAAGTTCCATCGTAACCGAACCCTCCTTTTGCGCCATCTACAACACGCACAACACCTCTCTCCTTTTTATTCTCCTCTTTACGTCACTCCGTCATGCTTTTATGCTCATTGGCTCGATCTTGTTCTTGACTCTTAAACTTAATGGAGAACAGTGTGAATATGTTTGGTAAGAGTGAGTCCCCAAGATCACCGACTAGGCTGCAGAGGCAAGCACCCACGGCTCTGCATCTTGACCGTATTCCTGAGAATCCCTTTTTGCAGCTGTCTTGTACTGATGCAGTTTCTAACCGCAGCTATTCCTCTGCTTTCACCTCTCTTTGTTTTCCAAATCCACAATCTTCTCCCTCTAGACAAGGGGAAGATTTCATGTTCCTGGTGGGATTTACTGAAAAGAACGGATCTCAGCCGTCAATGGACAACAAGGAAGGGTGGCAACATTCGGCTAAGCCTGGCCATAGTGACCAGATGGCTCTCTTGAATATGTTTCAGGCCAAGTTCGTACTTGTAGATCAATCGGAGTAAGGGTGTTAGCATTTAGGATGGTATTGATGTTTCAGAATTTAAATGTTTTTTTTAATAGTTCTGTTATTGACGCATATCTCTCAAAAGATGATGTAATAAGATATAGATATATTGTAACTAAGACCTGGATTTTGGAAAATTAAATTTTCTTTGAAAGATGAAATAAATTTATGAAACAAGTCAGCGTTGATACGCCCTTCTTTGGCCGGAAAAATCTGTTATTTTTGTACAACAAGCCAACCAGAGTACACTTTCCCATAAATTATCATGTCTCTCTCTCTCAGAGGTCGGTCCAAATCAAAGGGTAAAAAGAAAGACATTGCACATTGAAGGACTCTGAAATCACTGGATGCATTGCTGCTATTGACAAGATCAGAAGTCAAACTCGCCTGCTGCCTGAAAAAGTAGACAGAGCAAGTGTTAGTATTGTTGTTACCAGAATAGCTCCAACCTTAATTGGGAGGTACAGATTACTTTGTTGAAGAGAATGTCCTTATCGTTTATATGCATGATCCCATCTTTCAGAGTGCACTTCCACCTGCTCTTTGTGCGAGTCACCTAAATTATAACACCAAACAAGTCTTACCGTGATTATATTAACGTCAGAGAAACACATCCGAAAACCTGTGTAAAGATGAGTCATTACCTTGTCAAATTGAGCCAAAACCAGATGTTGCGTGTTCATATCCTCACCACTTTCTAGGTCGTCCAACTCATCATCATCATCATCATCATCTTCGTTCAACAGCTCTTCATCATCCTCAATTACATCACTTTGTACAGCTACAGGAGTGCTTATTTGGATATCTAACAAAAAGAGGGATTTTGGCAGATGATACTCATTAACTTGCTCTAAACACATACAAACATTTTTGTTTGGCTTCTCTTACCATTTGGAGCTGGAGTTCTGGCCTCGTTAAAGTCTTCATTGGGTCCTTGGTAACTGTATATCTACAAAACCGTATATGAAATTCATGGAATTAACAGCAAAAATAATTGGGTGATGGTGCAAAAATAATTTTGATAGCAAATCCAGATGCAACATGAAGTTTAAACAAGAAAAATAATAGATTCTCCTTCCCTTCCTCACACTTGTAAAGAAGTCAAATGTGTTCATGTTAGTAACAGATTCTGGTTACTGAAAAGCTGACACTTTCTTACATTTGGTGTGGACAATATTTCATCATAAGGTTCAGGCATTGGCCCATCAACTTGAGGAATCTTCGATGATGAGCAGATAAAATCTGATGGGATTTTTCTATCGCCAACATAGGTTATGTGGAGTACATCAAACTCAATGTTTCCCTGCAAAATTGCACACAAATCAGATGTATCATTGTGATTTTAAAAGATACATCATTCTTGGGAGAAAAATATAATCAGGTGTTACAAATACTTTCACCATTTTAAGCAGAGTTAGGATTTTATTTTTATGCAATCTAACCAGTTTCCTATCTATCATGTATCTTCTTTGGGATGGCAGTCGCAAACTTGCGTAGTGGAAACCAAAGATAATTCTTTTTTTACTTTTATTTTCTCGATAAGAAATGAAGGGAGCTAAGAACAATTAGTTTTACTCATGTGAGCTACACTAAATGCAAATGCATATGTGAAGTTCTAAACACACACACCTTAGAGACGTCATCACTTGCACCATCTTGTTGAGGGATAGATCCATCATTTTGATATTGTGATGAAGAATCATCACGCTTTCTTTTCCCGGAGGATGGCACAAATAAGTCCTGGGCGAATTCCAATTATAGATAATAAGTTCCATAGTTCAGGTATACACGACTTCAGATATATGTACATTGAGGCAGTGCTTTAGAAGAACACTAACTAAACAACCACATTAGTGTTGCAAATAAGATTTGAATCCAAACCAAATATCTAAATTCTTGATTCTTGATTTAGATGTGAAGTTGAAGTACCTGCGTAAACTGCTGATTAGAGTTTCCTCTCTCAGGCTCATCACGGCCATCCACATAAGCTAGCAGCAGGAAAGAAATTTATATACCAAGCAACAAACTGAGACATTTCTTTTCACTAAGACATTAAGTGCAGGTATGACTAGTACTTACCAACATTGACATCAAGTCTAGGATTTGACCATGGAGAAGGTGGTGGCTGCAATAAAAACATATCCTCAGTTAGCGTAAACCAGATAAACCAGAAAGTACAAAGTGAATTCTATGAAAACAGTTAGATAAGCAGTTGACGCAACAGCATTTTTAATACTATACAAATAGCTAACCATGTACGGACTGGGCCTTCCTTTGATATCAACGTTGCTTCCATTCTCAGTTCCAGGAGTTGGATAATCACTTGAGCCAGTAGGAATGTTATACATGGAGGAATTATCAGCAGTACCCGGAAGCGGCGTTGGAAGGGGAGTCTGCAATGGTGTCTGCTCAACACGGAAAAATAAAACCAGGCTCAATACAAAAAAGTTTATTACAGAAGAATCTCAGAAGCCAAATGATAGAGAAATTTTCGTATGTAAAAGGGGAGATTGAAGACTATGTAAATAAAATTACCGGAGGGAAGAGCATTTCAGCAGTGGGAGTCTCGTACTCCTCAGTGCCCTCATAGGGAACATTGAGATCATGAGTGAGTGGACCTCCAGGTGTTGGCTTCAGAGCCGACGACCTCTCAATTGGTACACTTAAGACACCAGCTTGCATCATCTTAGTCTCCCAAATCTACTCGGATATAAAAACACAAGTCGAATTAAGCTCCAGAAATAAGGCAACCAAAAGAGATGAAGTCCCAAAAACCCTAGTTACAAGGGGACAAATCCAAGCCACCCAAAACCGCGATTCCACTAAAGATATAAAATTTCCATTTATTTGGAGCCAAGGAAGAAAATTGTGAACGAAAGCTTACTCTTTGAAGCTCGCTGAGAACACTCTCGCCAGGACCTCCGTTGTTAATGAATTCCTCACGGACTTTGTCGACGACATCCTCGATAACATGGATATACACAGCACTCGTTGTCGTAGTTGTAGCCATTATCAAATCTCCTTAACCTATTCCGGCGATAAACCAGATTCGTCCTCCGGGAATCTGATTTTATCAGATACAACATTTTAAGGCAATTTACCCAATAAATTATGGGAGTTAAAAAAGCACATTAGGCTTACCTAGGGTTTGACAGGAGGCGATAAGACGGAGCCTGGCGGCGATCGGCGACGAAACCTAGAGAGAGAAGAAAAGCGATCAGAGATCGAGAGGAGCGATGAAGACAGAACAGCAACGAAGAATATAAATAGGTTTGGATCATATCACATCGCAACAGGGACACGTGCCAGCATCCCCGCCATTGAGATTTTATTTTCTTTTTAGTTTTTTTGCTAGATATTTATTTTCTCATCAGACAGACACCCACCATCTTCCAATTTCATACACAATAATTGTTTTGTTTAAATTATTCAAATATAGAATTAACGTAAAATTTGTATAATAATATTTTACAAAAAAAAGTCATATATTGTCTCTCGTCACAAATCAGATAAAAAAAATCGGGTTCTTCAGTTGTTCACTTGCTATGGAAGGACCAAAACGCAACCGATTTAGCCGGAGATAAGGCAGATATTAAATTGTTGGTTATGAAAACGCGAGAAAGTGTTGTATGATTCTTTATATTGTGCCCTGGAAATGCTTCTGATGGCTGCAGAGAGGAGAATCGCTATACAATATCAGCCTCAGATGGCGTAAGACTGCATAAAGTGTTGTACAGCCAACTATTTTGTAGCGTTTATGAGTTAGGTAAGAGGTAAAACCAAAGAGCTATGAGAAATGATGAACAGAGGAAAGAGTATGTACATTCTATAGTTTTCTGAGGGCTTTTATTAATACGTAGAACTGAAACATCATCCTTCTTCTTGAGAGTCAGATGAGAGAGAGAGAGAGAGAGAGGTGGGAACATGGATTGAGATTTGAATTTTATAAATTTTCTTTACATGCACAAATAATGGTTAAAGACCAGTTTTAGGGTCTCTCAGTCTTGTAATTTACTTCCTCGTATTTATTTTGAGAATTTGCGCGGATAAGCTCTATTTGTAAATGATCCTTGCGTTCTAATATATGATCTCTTATCGCTGTAACCTAGTGTTAATTGGACATCCATAATACATAATGGTAACAACAATTTAGAAAAAAAAAACAAATTAAAGATCTCTAAAAACGTTTGGTAAAATAGAATTGAAGAGATCTAAAAATGATTTTTCCCCCTTTCACAAGAGGAATTAAGTGTTTTATTTTATCCTTTGTTTTAACTTTCAACTGCTAAAAAATGTCATGCCGAAAGCTAGCTTTTCTCTCGATCAAAACGAACAGTCGCTAAAAACTCTGATTCCTGCTTAACCACTTGGTAGTTGGTTCTGCAGATTCCACCGTCAGATTATCAAAAGTATTCACACTGACAAAATCCAACGTATCTCTTAGCGCCACGTCATTACTTTTCCGAACTCGTTTTCCCTTGATAAATCTGTGTAATGTTTCTGACACTGTTCACTTTTTCTACCTTGTACTTTTGTGTTTGGTTTCTCACCTGAGAAGTCTGAGTTCCTTTCTTAAAAAAAAATATCGTCTTTTCGTATATTTACCTTGTTATAATTTCTCCATACGATAATTTTTTCTATTTTCATTTTTGTAATAATTGAAAGAGGTTTTTCAGTAGATCTGTAACGTGATCACTTATTTTCTGATTAGAGTCCAAAATTCTTATGATCATGACATTATCGTCAGAGTCAAAAAGAGACAAAGATCGAGTGGTTCATAGCTTTCCATTGGATTCTTCAATATCTAAAAAAAATCCCGTTCTAAGAGAGAAGATTAATTTCATTCATGTCAGTAACTCGGAACAGTGTCCAAGTACGTACATTCTTATACACGCTATAGTAATTCTATCTTAAATTGTTCTTTAAATATATATTACTATAAGATTATTTTGGCTGCATATATAGAAATATAGGTTTGTCAATAGGGAATCTTCCTTCTATCAAAGAGACAAAAAAAAAAGAAAGATATATTATACTGCCACAAGATACAAAATAATGAATAAATAAAAAATAGGTACTCTAAAGTCTATGATAGAACTGAATACAAACCATATGAAGCCAAAAATAAAAAGCAACTCATATTTCTCCAAATCAAAAGATATTTGTAACCCTTTTAAGAATTATTCTGCTTTTAATAGGATTTCCCCATTCTAAGAGGGTTTTGTCGTACTAATTCAGTTAGTCAATATAATAAGATATGGAAAAGGAAGTTATAATATTATATATTATAATTGGTGTTGGCAAGTTTAATAATCTTGTAGCATCATGCAACTTTATTGACCACATTATTATCATCAGCATAACTGTTAATTCATGACATTAACTAGACCCCATTATCACTAAAAATAATGTCTGAAGTCTGATCACCGTTATAAAAAGAACATTAAAATTGCAAAAGCCATATGGAGCCAGAAAAAAATAGTAAAAGACTATGTGAAAAACGCTCAGATCTGTTGACCCAAAAAAAAAGAAACCTCAGATCTTTGACCCAATAAATTATCATTAAAATATTTCACTATTTTTGCCAGACAATGAAAGTGACTATTCGATTTAATCCTAACAAAATAATTGTACGTCTCGACACATCGACCCTCCAGATTGTGGCATATAATTTCATTTATAAAAAAAAAGGTTCGATGTTTTCAATTTTGTGCATCAGAGTCAGACGACACACTTTTAATAATTATACCTCTGTAATACATGACTCTGTCTTATCAATTAATAATATATTATCAAAAAGAAGCTCTTCTTACAATGTACTAGTATGGAAACTTGTAGCAACCTAAAGTAGAGAATCAAACTGATCTAATCATTCAAAAGAGGAATAAAATGCATGAGATCTATATCTAACTAGGAATCTCCATGTTTATGCCAGCAAACAAGCATAGCCACACACCTTCTCATGATGTAAAACCTTCCCTTCTGTTCTTTGGCCAAGCTACTGTACTTTTGAGTAATTGAAGACGATCCTTTCTCTTTTTTTGAAGAACTTCTGGACATTGAAGATGAAGAAGAAGGGACCGAGCATTTAGTGGATGAGCTCCGTACGAAGACAGGAGCTTTTGTGGAGGAAGCACTTGTTGAGAAGCTTCTAGAGAACTTGGATTTTGATGAAGAAGATGAACACGAAGCGGCTGATGTATCCTTTTTCGACAGCTTCCACTTCTCGTCCATGTCTGTATTGCAGAGAGAAAGAGAGATAGCGAGAGAGAGAGAGTGAGAGCTTCAGAGTCAGATGGAGAATCTCTGTTTTAATGTTTATTTTGATTGTGAGTTTGTGGTGATTGAGCCTTAAGGAGAGAAAGTGATATAGAGGGAGGGAGAGAGAAAAAGGGAGGGGTAGTGTCCCTCTGCTTATATCCTATATATACTATAATGACTAAAACTTGGTGGAAACATTAAGGCTTGACGAGGTATTAATTTAACCAAAATTCATAATTAATAAAGTCGTACTACACTACTACTAAGTACTAACTAGTTCGGCTGCGTGTAATCCTAATTACTGATTATATCTATTTTACTACAATAATTGGTTTGAGTTTTGATCTTAATAAGCTTTTTTAAAAACGATTTCCTTCTTAATCAAAAATTTAAAATTTCAGTCATCTACTTTAAAAAAATCGTTAAGCATCGGTGTCATTTTAAAATTGATTACTTATGTTAATGAATCATCTATACATGAATAACATATACATATAATTTTATTTAGTACAAGGACGTTTGTTTATATAAAAATCAACTGTCACATGAGAGAGAGAGAGAGAGCTCAATAAATGGTATAAGTAAAGCTGGCATAGTGGGACATGAATCACAAGAGAATTTGTAGCGTATTACTGTTTCTAAATTTGTAACAAAATTTACAAAAACCGTCTAAATTATAGGCGCGGACTTGTATAAATAAATCAGTGGTCTACAACTAAAACGAGATTTTAGAAATTGAAAACATTAGTATATTTTTGAAAGAGTGTCATTTGGGAGTGTTTGAAGAGAAAGGGGCAGAGAGGGACGGGGTAAAGTGTTTCTTACGATAAATAATTTGAAAACGGGACCAAGACTAGACAGCTTTGGTCTATTAATATCCACATGTTTTTTGTTCACTTGTGTTTTCAAAACAGTATGGGTTTCTCGAAAATAACTCACTCACTTAATTACAGTATATATTAACCTTACGTCGTACTTTCTCTCATTTTCAGTTGCTGAACTTTCACGTTTGTTCATCCTTTCAACACAACACACAGAGTCTCATGTCGTACAGCGTTAGAGAACAAAGTTTAGCAACAAAAATATGTATTCGGATAATAATTTGCATTGTTGCCTCAGCATGTGATGCAGCCAGATATTTATTTAAATAATTTATTTATTTGTTATGATTTATTTTTATTTAATATGTTATGATTTATTATAAATAATCCTTTTAGAATCTTATATTGTATTTAATTTAATAATTAATTGATTAATCTAAAATTTATAAAGATGTTTTCATAAACCACTCACAAATCCAAGAGATTTCAAACTTTCGCGAATCTTTGAAAAGAGTATTCAAACCATACTTATCCGAGTATTCTTATAACAGATAATAATTTGATAATAATTTGCAGTGTAAGGATCCAACTCATTTATGTTTTTATTTTGTACCGAAAGCAAATTAAATATGACTCGATGATGACTCAACATATTGCTAGGTTTTGTGTCAGAATTCTTGATTTAGGAGGGCAAACAAATATTTCCCAAGTAGCGGACCTTGTGAACCAAAAGAACAAAAGAGAAAGACACGAGAAGACCGAAGAAAATACCGATAATAATATTTCATTCGTATACGAAGATCAAAATAAGAAGTAATCACGCTTCGATAAGAAGAGGTGAACGAGTATCCCTGAGTCCTAGCCTCGGACATTGGAAACATTATTTCGTCATCATTAAAAGAAAAAAAAAGAAAAGGTCTCACCATCAACTTTGTAAAAGCTTAATGAAAGATAGATACTTAACTAGAAACTGATGTTGGTAATTGATATCCTTACCAAAGATCAATATACAAATCTGAAACCATACCAGATTTTAAAGGCTTGTAACATGTAGATAGAAATGTCAATTGAAAAGGATGATTATGATCCAAATTTGAAATATTCCCCATACAACTGCACATCAGCGGTCGTCCATGAGTTCCCGTTGTAATTACTAATCCGCGTGACATATGAACAACCGACCAAACATATATTGATCACTACCAACTTGAATTGGCTTGTCTCCGACTGAATTTTGACTGTATATAACAATTATTAGCCAGATATGCAACACTAGATATGCCCCGCTTCGTTTTGTAGTTGATGCCACTATGTTTCTATTTATAGACACAGAAACAAACAAACTATAGCGGTTACGATATTTAAATGCGTCCATGACTACAAATTATATAAAAGAAAAAAAAACATTTATGTAAGTCTCTAATCCGACAGGAAACAAACAAAAAAGGAAGATAATCAAAAGCTTACACAGCATCATCACAAAGATTATACAAACTCTGTTTTGCGTTATCCTATACATCACAAAAGGCCAAACCAGTTGACATAAATCGCCAAGCGTAGGCTTCCATGATATGCACATATGTACACATACATAAACCGCATTCAAACCCGAACCCGATTACATAAAAAATTTAACCAATATACGTCAAAAGATGATTCGCCATCTAACCGCAACTAACTTGCCGTTTAGAGGATGCCATAAACGAGAAGAACAAGTCTAGATCCGGAGGCTGAAAGTATCCGTTCTTTGGCGGATCCCTCCTCTTTCCAAAGAGTTGCGATCTCATCCTTCTCACCGGCGGCGGACACGGTGGAGCTGCTGGTATCCGGCAGCCATCACGAGTCGGCGTAGTGCATCCCATCAGATAGTCATCATCAACGGTCACCGTGGCTCCTTCGTAGCTATCCATTTCCTCTGTTCTCTGACTCTGCTATAGAGTGGAGTCATGATTTGATGGCTTCTTTAATCTTTATTACTCTAGTTTTGGAATGACGTAGCTTGTTCTGGAAGTTGCTAAGTTTTTGCGGTGTACAAACTGACACGTGGAGGAAACATGCTGCCACGTGCCCAAGCGTAGGTGTATATTCAGGTTGGAAAAGTTGCCACATACACACTTAAGTCGAGGCTCGTTTATAATGTCGCTTTACGTGAAATGAGGCCCATTTATTGAATAATTGTAGGGCCCGGATTTTTCCTTTAAAATCAATTAATAATAATAAACTGGAGCTGAGGGACATGAACCGAATACCGAACCAAGTTTGAGATTTGAAAAACCAAGAACCGGTTCGTTTATAGAGGAGACCAAACCGGATGAAATTATCCACGGAATAACATATGTTGGAGTCTGAAACGCGTTGGTGTCTTGTCTCCCAAGCAGTTTAAAGTCACAAACATTGCTCATTCAACAAACATATAAAAATCCTAATTTTCGTTGGTTTCTCGATCGCCCACATCTTCACTTGCGAAAAAATTATTCCCCTGTATCATTCCTCTGCTCAATCTGAGACGAAAGTTTCCATCTTTTTCTTTTGGGTTTGATTAGATCTCCGATTTCGGTTTCTATATATTTATGCGAGCTCACTTTTGTTCGTCCTGATTCTTTCACAATGATTTTCTCCAAGCTTGGTTCCTCTATCGCTCGATCCTATCGTTCTAAGGTTCGTTTGATTCTGACGCTTATTCCAGCTGCTTGTTCATTTTTGTGTGTGTTAAATTCCTTATTTTTGTAAAAATCCTGGTGAAATTAGGGATTGGTGTACGGTGGTGGTGTGAGGTCGGCGATACTAAGCGAAGGGAGGCTTCGAGCGCCGCCAGCTCTTGAGGCAGCCGCCAATTCGGTAGATGGTGGATTAGGGTTTCTGAGGCGGCACTTTGCTTCTTTCGCTGCTCGGAATGGACTGGGCACCAACGATTTGAGCCGCGTTTTTGCTAACCCTAGATTGCGTCGGTTCTTCTCTAGCGGAACCCCAAAGAAGAAGAGTATGCATCAAAACCCTTTAAATTTTGAAACGGAATCAAATGAGTAGTTCATATCTTGGTTTAGTTCTGGAGTCAGATATAGATGATGTAATTGATGCCCATTTGTGTCTGGATTCTCATCTGTGGCTTTTATGCAGATTACGAGAACTACTATCCAAAAGATACTAAGCAAAAACCCAAGAATGAGCAGAAATCCGAATCCAAAGGTGACTCTTTGTGTAACATTCCCTTTCGTTTCGATGTCGAATCTATATGGGGCTACGCAATATAAATTGAGTTAACCAGTTGATACGTTTGGGAGTTTGGGGTATCATATATCATCTTTTTTTTTGATGGTTAGGCAGGAAATTATAGGCTTTACCAAGTGAAGTTGTTTGACCAATAAGGGCATTCATAATGGTATAAGTTCTATTGAGAAACCAATATGAAACTTGCTCATCTTTACCCACTCTTTCCGTTTACCTTAGTTTTGGCTTCCCAATACTCAAATTTGCTAGCTTTTATAGTAATTAGTAGTATCAATCTTTCTTTTGACAACTTTTCCTTCTGAAGGGATTATGAAAGTTTGTAGTAACTGGATATGTATTTGTTGCAATGCAGAGGGTTCAAAGAAAACTGAAAACGAGAATTTTGGGGACATGTTCACAAAGGAATTCCAAAACATGTTAATTCCTCTGATGGCCATTGCTTTTATCCTTTCTTCTTTCTCTCTTGGTTCCCGAGAACAGCAACAGGCAAGCATGTTTATCTTGTATCTATTTATCTAAATCATGTTATCTTGGGAACTTGGGACGTCGGCATGAGATATGTAGACTAATTCTCCGTGTTGTATCTGTTGGTTCAGATTAGTTTCCAGGAGTTCAAAAACAAGCTTCTTGAGCCTGGTCTAGTGGACCACATAGATGTTTCTAATAAATCAGTCGCGAAAGTCTATGTGAGGAGTACACCCAAAAACCAAACTGAAGAAGTTGTTCAAGGTCCTGTTACTGGAGTTCCTGCTAAAGGACGTGGTGGTCAGTATAAGTACTACTTTAATATCGGCAGTGTTGAATCATTTGAAGAGAAACTCGAAGAGGCCCAAGAAGCATTAGGCGTTAATTCTCACGACTTTATTCCTGTCACATACGTATCTGAAATGATATGGTACCAAGAACTGTTGAGGTTTGCACCGACTTTACTTCTCTTGGGTACGCTAGCTTATGGAGCAAGGCGGATGCAAGGTGGATTGGGAAGTGTAGGAGGACCTGGTGCGAAGGGTGGCCGTGGAATTTTCAATATAGGGAAAGCTCAAATAACGAGAGCAGATAAAAATTCCAAGAATAAGGTTAGCATTTCAATCGGGGTGGAGTATTATAATTAATGTCCTCATTTCCCTTTCTTAATGCTATTTGGATTTGCAACTAATCGTTTTTCTTTTTGGTTTTTGCCAGATATATTTTAAAGATGTTGCGGGATGCGAGGAGGCTAAACAAGAGATTATGGAATTTGTGCATTTCCTTCAGAACCCAAAGAAATATGAAGATTTGGGAGCCAAAATCCCAAAGGGTGCGCTTTTAGTTGGCCCACCAGGGACTGGAAAGACCCTTTTAGCAAAAGCCACGGCAGGGGAATCAGCTGTACCGTTTCTTTCGATATCTGGCTCAGATTTTATGGAGATGTTTGTTGGTGTTGGACCTTCCAGAGTGAGAAACTTGTTTCAAGAGGCTAGACAATGTGCACCTAGCATAATATTTATTGATGAGATCGATGCGATTGGCCGTGCCAGAGGACGTGGAGGATTCTCTGGTGGAAATGATGAGCGTGAAAGCACTCTTAATCAGCTGTTAGTTGAAATGGATGGATTTGGTACTACTGCTGGAGTTGTCGTGCTAGCTGGGACTAACCGGCCCGATATTCTTGATAAAGCGTTGTTACGGCCTGGACGGTTTGATCGTCAGATAACCATAGACAAACCTGATATTAAAGGTCGAGATCAGATATTCCAGATTTACTTGAAGAAGATCAAACTTGATCACGAGCCCTCATATTACTCGCAAAGGCTTGCAGCCCTCACTCCTGGATTTGCTGGAGCTGACATTGCGAATGTCTGTAATGAGGCGGCTCTTATTGCTGCCAGACATGAAGGAGCAACAGTTACAATGGCGCATTTTGACTCTGCCATCGACCGTGTTATTGGAGGTCTGGAGAAGAAAAACCGGGTATGTGCTTTCGCCTTATCAATAAAACTCAGCTGTTTATAGTCTTATGGCCAAATTTATTTATATATGGTTTGTTCATTGTCGCTCTTACTGGAACCTTCTCGATAGGAATCTAGGATATATCTCAAGTTTGAAACCTAACAGTTTGGTGAAAAAAAACAGTATCAGCTAAAGATTTTTCATCATATTCCCTAACCTGAATGTTCTACAATCTTTTTGGTGGTTTCATGACTACAGGTAATAAGCAAGCTGGAGCGCCGTACAGTTGCATACCATGAATCTGGCCACGCGGTTGCTGGGTGGTTCTTGGAACATGCGGAACCATTGCTAAAGGTGACTATTGTTCCTCGTGGCACAGCAGCCCTCGGATTTGCCCAGTATGTTCCAAATGAAAACTTGCTCATGACAAAAGAACAACTCTTTGATATGACTTGCATGACTCTTGGCGGCCGGGCAGCTGAACAGGTGAAAGTTTCTCTCAACTCCAACCTTTGGTTGTGAGACTGGTAGTGAAAGGATACAGATAAGAACAAATCCAAAAGTTGTAGTCATACGAACTAAATAGACCCAAAACAGAAATCATTAAACAAAGCTCCTTATGCTAAAATAGAAAAGCAAAGCACTTTAGAAAAGGAAATTAAAAGGTAGGAACCATAAATCAGGAAATGGAAAGAATATATATACAATGACATTCTACCTGGTTGATAGACAGATGAGAAAAGTTAGTTGAGTTGTTTCCTCTTATAGAATTCAAGAACTCTCATAACGGTTTCAGGTTTCATACAATCTCAGTTCATTTTTTTTTTGTTTTTCAAGCTGTGAATCCTGTTTCTTTGGTGGGCCATGAACGCAGGTATTGATAGGAAGAATCTCCACCGGGGCTCAAAACGATCTGGAGAAGGTGACCAAGATGACATACGCACAAGTGGCTGTGTACGGATTCAGCGACAAGATAGGATTGCTTTCATTCCCACAACGGGAAGACGAGTTCTCCAAACCGTACAGCAACAGGACCGGTGCGATGATAGACGAAGAGGTTCGAGAATGGGTGGGAAAAGCTTACAAGCGGACAGTTGAGCTGATTGAGGAACACAAAGAGCAAGTGGCTCAGATCGCTGAGCTCTTGCTAGAGAAGGAGGTTCTGCATCAGGATGATCTCACTAAAGTATTGGGTGAGCGTCCTTATAAGTCGGGTGAGACAACGAATTACGATAGGTTTAAATCTGGATTTGAAGAGACGGAGAAGAAGAGCCAGGGGGAATCTGTTCCGGTGAAGCCAGTGGAGGATGATGGAGCTCCACCGCTTGAGCCACAGGTGGTTCCGACATAGATGTTGGAGACACCCAAATGTTACCATTTTGTAAATTAATTCGAAGGCAATAACAAAACATGCTACTGTATCTTCCTGTTTTAGCACGGAGGGGAAATTTGTTCTTTCTGGAAAAATAACATTTTTACTTTTTCTTGCCTTCTATAGATTGTTAAGCTTTCAACACAGTAGATTAGAAGGTCACTGTATACAGAAAAACTAGAGAAAATCAAGTAAAACCAAACAAAGAAATGTAGATACAAGGCTTGGGATTACAGAAAAACCTTTGATAACACAAAACAAAAAAAAAAGTTAGGAAGGGACCCAACAAGAAGAAGAGAAGAGGATGCGACCTTTCCAACCTTGCAAGAACCAATTACAATCTTCATCAATCACAAAGTCTTTATGGTAACCCCATTTCTTTATCTTTTCCCTAAATGATTCCACAAGCTCTGCCTCTACAGGCTTTTGCTTAAACCCAGCTCTATTCATTCTCACTTGCCATTGCTTATAAGTCTCTGGTCTTTCTACTCTATCTACTCCTTCACAAGCTATCACATTCATCACTTCTCTTCCGTAAAACTCTCCTTCGAAATGTATCCTCTCTGGGTCTTCTCGGGACAAAGTCGAACCAAACATGTCGAAAAGCGCCGAGTAGTGAAACAGAGCTTCTTTGAACCGTGTAGTGAAGAACGGAGCGTTGAAAGATCCGTTAATCGTGGAGCTGAGGAAAACGTCAGGGTTCATGTCTCTGATCAGTTTTAAAAATCCGTCTCTTGGGCAATCTTCTTCCCCTGGAGCCACGTCTCGGAGGTTCTTAAACCGAAGACAGGTATTAACCGCAAGAACTTCGTTTGGTCGGATCTTGAACTCTTCGATCCGGATTGTTTCCCAGTTCTTAGATGCAATAGCATTGTATTCAAATGAAATACCAAACCGCTTGCAGTACTCTGTCAGTCTTCGACCCGTATCCTGTATTCTTTCCGTTGGACGAAAACCGTGTTGAGGAAGTTCAATGCCTGTGATCCGTAGTTTCCGTAGACCGGTTTGGTTCTTTGATAAGTGCTGTATAAACATCGGCCATTGGAAACCATAAAGGATTCCAAAGTCGATTATATGAAGAACGGAAGCATTCTCGGCAGCATCAAAAATCATCTTGTTGGAGAAGAAATATATCAAAGTCATGAATGGAGATGCAGACAAGAAAGCTTTGTAGGATTTAAGAGTTTGTGCAGCTGTTCGTTTCTTCGAAGTAATCGAATCGTAATAACTCTGGATCTCAATTCCGGTACTACCTTCAAGACGGGCCTCAAGCGCATTGGCGAAGAAATGAGCTAGTCTCTGTGATGGATCACCAAGAGGTGAACATTGCTTCCTTATCTGCCTCAGCAAATCATCAGCTGTAATCTTATCCCCTGAGGAAATCGATTGAGCACATAGACTAAGAAGCGTGCGAAAATCAATCGCTTGACTCTTTTTTTTCGCACGGCCTCCTTCTTTCTTACCTTGAACCTTACTTGAACCATTATCCTTCTCGCTATCTTTGATAACCAGCGGATCGTATTGGCAATCAAGAAGCAAAACCTTATCAAACAACTCTGTTAATTTCCCATCTTCCACATTCACTGCAAATTGCTTACTACTCCTAGTTTCCTCTAGATCATCTTCGGGTTCTTCCCGCTGGTGATGATTCTTCCGAGCCCTCGAAACACCAGACCATCCTTGCTCTTTTTTCACTGGAACAAGTCTTTCCTTTTCAGTTTCGAGATTGAAGATCCATTGATCAGTATTGGGAAGAAACTTGCTAGCTTCCTCTAAGCCTCTCTTAAACTGCAGAACTGAATCTGCATCACTAAACATACTCCTGACAAGAATCTCATTCGCTGGCTGCCTGAATTGCCCAGCTCCACGCAACATGTTTGACCCTTGAGACGACCCAACAGCAGAAACACCAACACGATCATATAACAGTTCTTGAGTATCTATAGAATTAGCTCTAGTTTCAATTCGGACGCTAGAATTACTAGTCCAATAATCACCACTACTATTACTACTAGTACTAGTACTACTAGAAGTAATGGAATTAGGAAGGTAAGATTGAGTTTGGGAATCGCTGATGACTTGCTGCAACATTTGTTCAGTTTGTCGTAGAGCAAATGAATCGTAATACATAGATTGCTTCTCCGCGATACTCTCGTCCATAAGGATCTGGTTAACGTATTCCAAAAGGGCATTTTTAGAATCGAGCTCATCAGCAGGAGGAGAATAGTAATGATCTTGAACTTGCGTTGTTGTCGGAACCCAAATGGAAGACTGATGATCGATGCGGAGATCGAAATCGCTGGAAGAAGGAACGCCAAATCCAATATCGGGAATCGAGTTTGGTAAGAAACTCAAATCATAATAGTCGTAGCCGTTGACCATTCCAGAGTAATTCGATTCCATCATCCAATGAAAACTCTCCTCGACTAGAATTAGGTTCTTCTTTTAATGAAAACCCCAAAACCTACAAGAACAAAAAAGATTCAGCAAACGAAACAAGAACCAGATGAGAGAAGTTGAGATAAAATTGCTTACATGTGAAGGAGGAGTAGTGGGATTAATCAACAACAACTAAGTGGACAACTAGGAGGTAAAAAAAGGCATTAACTCATTTAAAGATCATTATGTTTAAAAGGAGATTTCGATTAATAATAGCCTAATGGGTGAAAATAAATGTTGATTGGGTTGGTATTGCGCTATGCGTGAGAGAGTAGCAGCAAGAAATAATTAAATAAAAAAAAATAGTGAGAGAGAGAAAAATAGGAAAGCAACAATTTTCCCGGGAAACTCAGACAAAACCAGTCTTGCGATTCGTCCGAGGAGTCAAAACTATTATTTGTCGGCTCTTCTTTTGGGATGACTTGTTATTCATCCGTGGGCTTGGGCCCTTTTTTTTTTTTTTTTTTTTTTTAAGTAATCGTCATGTTTAATACTTCTTTTATGGGTAGTGGTTCACATTTGAGGGTTTATTTATTTATTTAGTGAGAGTGACTATCTCCACATTCCCCATTAACTTGTATAATTCATATGTTGACTTTAATTACTGAATGATCCATAACATATTTAACAACATAAAACAATGTATAGTTAAAATTTAATACAAAATTAGTCTTTAATTTCAGAGTGGAAAACTGGCCCACCCATTAAAAAACACATACGCCTCTGACTTCAATCATCCTTTTGCTCGTGGATAGGCTTTTAACCTTTTATGCATTATCTGTGTGTGAACATGAATATGCCGACCTATTAGGATATTTATTGTTTTTCTTCATGTATACAATTGTATTGTATTTCTTATTTAAAAATTTGTATAGAGTTCTGACTATGTTAGATACTATTTTCATGTATGTATAGTAGTTGCGATCGTACCGTAGAAATAGTAATTATAATTATGTGAATCACAAAGTTGATGTTTTAAATGATTTATTTATTCACACACGCTATTTTCGGATTCTTTGACAGTTAACACTAATATTATTATTTAGGTTACCATCGCTTTGATTTTTATATCAAAATTGTGTACTTGATCAACAAAAAGTCAAAAGTATTCCGCACAAAATAAATATATTTATTTATTTGATTCCAAAAGCTTTATATCTAGTTGACAAAAAAGGTAAAAACTTGGGGAGCAAGATTATTTAAGGTTCCTGATAGGTGGAGTTGATTATTTGACCAGTGTGAAGTTATTATCCAAACTAAAATTGAGAACAATAAGTGACTAGAACCATTGAACCTCAACAATATATTTTTAAAAAATGGTGAAAAGGACCCCTCCAGATCTGATATCACAATGTCATTCTGACATATATTGCGAGATTCACACCATATAATAATGTACTAGCTAGTAGTACATGAAGACAATACTTTGTATATCATGTCAGAAAAACTCGAAATTGAGTGGATGTCACGTTTGAGCAGCATATTTTTCTGTCTCCAAATAAAATATCAAACCTTTTTCGCGTTATAAAATTATCTTGGAAATAATGGTAGGGAAAGTTGGATTTATGACTTCTTTGATATTGAAATTACGTTTGTTATTCAATCAGTAGTTGTAAAACTTAACATCAAAAGTTAAAAACAATTGTATAACCTTTTTTAAAAAACCATATAATAACCGCTGACCAGTATTGGTAAGAGTTCATGGAGTTTTTCTAGTTTAAGAGGTTTAATTATGTCGTCCTGATTCATGATTGTCTTCTTGGCCAGGAATTTAAGTTAAAAGTATAGTTTTAAACTTTTAATAGGACGATCTACCTTTTCCAAGCTTTTGTTCTTTGATATACACTAACACGAGATGCATTAGGAAAACAGTAAATCATTAGAACCCATCACTTTCTTGAAAACAGTAACACGAAATGTCACACTCTGCGAGCCTATAGATGCAATATAGCTTTATAAAACAAGTCTTTTGAGAAAAGAGCAGCTTGTTTTGTCACAAAAAATTGCATGAACACAGCAAAAGATCATGCAAGTGAGTAGTAAGTGTTTCTCTTATGCTATACTCTTACACACGCTATGTTACAGGCATATAACAATACTCTAGTCTCCAAGGAACCCTAACTCTGAAGTTAATCTACTCGTGTTGGCGAGAGACAATCAGCAGAAAAGCCCTACACGATACCCAGTTACTTAGGATGCAACAATGAACATATCTATGAAGAAGAAGGAACCCAAACAGATGAAGCATACACGATTCTACCTTTCCATCCTTGAAGCAACCAATCACCATTTTGATCAACATCGAAATTTTTATCGTATCCATTTTCAATTTTCATCTTTAGATTCTGCATCAGTTCCTTCTCTAGCGGAAGTTGTCTAAAGCCGGCTCGGATCATTCTCGCCTGCCACTGCTTATACGTTTCTGGTCTCTCCACTCTCTCTGTTCCTTCACAAGCCACAACATTCATTATCTCTCTCCCATAAAACTCTTTCTCAAACATCAGCCTCATCTCGTCAACCCTCGTTAGCTTCGAGTCGCACATATCAAACAAAGCCGAGTAATGAAACAACGCTTCTCTGAACCTCGAGACAAAAAATGGCGCGTTGTAGGATCCGCTTAGGATGGCCGGGATAAAGACATTCGGGTTTACTTTTCTTATCAAGTTTAAAACCGCATCTCTAGGGCTGTTTACCAAGACAGTCTCATCTAGAAGGTTCCTGAAACGGAAGAGAGAGTTTACAACAACGAACTCTCCCTGTTGTAGTTTTAAGTCCTCGACTTTGATCGTTTCCCATTTCTGAGCAATCGCATTGTACTCAAACGGGACACTGTGTCGTTGACAGTATCGAGCCAAGCGATGACCCGTTTCCTGTACTCCTTCCGCTGGTCTAAAACCACGCTGAGGAAGCTCTATACCAGTAATCCGAAACTTAGGTGGACCACCAGGTCTGTGACTGAGGCGATGAATCACAGAAGGCCATTGAAAGCCGTACGATATCCCAAAATCTATTATGTGGATCGCGTTGGCGTTTGCAGTCAAACGCATCATGCTGTGGTTAGCAAATATGATAGCAGCTTTCTTGAACGGACAGACAGAGATGTATGTCTGGTAAGCCTTCAACATGTCTGCTGCAGATGTTTTCTTTGAAGACAAAGCGGTGTAGATCTGTGTACCAGTCCCAGCTAAGCGTGCTTCCAGACTATTTGCAAAATAATGAGCCAATCTTTCTGAGCCGTTGCCTAAAGGCGAAGAATGCTGCCTTATCTGTCTTAACATTTCATTGGCAGTTCTACGATCATCCACAGATAGAGCTTGTGCACATAAAACCAAAAGCGTCCTCAAATCAACAGTATCTTTCTTAGAATCATTACTATGATGACTATTAGCAGTTGATTTCTTCACATGCGTCTTCGCTCCATTTGACTGCGCCACAATTTGCTGTGTTGTCTCGACTTTGGCAGGTTCTGCTGGAAACTTCTGGTCAATAATGCATACAGGTTTCTCAGAGCCACCAGGCCCACCACATAACAAGATCTTATCAAACATTTCAGAAAGCTCGGTTTCTTCAACATAAACAGCTGATTGCTTATTACTTCTTTCTTCAAGGAAATCTTCATCTTCGTCGCGCCCATGGCTTTTCTTTCCAGTTGATATGCTGGGAGGAGGAGGAGCAAAGCTACGATTCTCTGTCTCATCCTTGTTCTCCGTCTTAACAAAAACCTCAGAATCACTCTCCTTAGATCCCAAATTTCTCGGGATGTAATTGTCCACATCGATAAAGAGCTGAGAGGATTTAGGAAGGAACTTACTTGCTTCCTCCACCCCTCTCTTGAACTGCATAGCCAATTCACTATCTTTGAACATACTTGAAACCAAATCATCGCCAAAACCTGACCCGAAATCCGAACTATTACCACCAACGCCTGTGACACCACTGTTGGACCTAGAAGTGGACTGGAAAACAAAATTACTAGGGATAGATGTCTGCAACCAAGAAGGTTTATTCTCCAAACCATCAAAACTCCATTGTGAATCAGAGGAAGTGGTAGTAGTGGTGCTAGCGTAATCACTAAAGCCACCAACTGAAGAAGAAGTATCAGGGCTATTAACATCAGCCACTTTTTCAGGGTAAGCTCGATGGTCCACAGAAGAAGAAGAAGAAGGGTGTTTCTCGCCAAGGGCCTCATAGAGAGATTTTTCAGCAGCTTGAAGAGCCAAGGCGTCATGAAACATACAAGGCCTCTCCCCCATATCCTCCTCCATAAGCACTTGGCTAATATACTTCAAAACCGAATCAGAGAAATCAGCGTCATCAGATGTGGAAGATAACGGATCTCCTCCTGTTGCTGCAGTGTTGGGATATGACTTTGGAGGATCCAAAGATGCGAAATCTAAGAAAGGCTCGTCTAAGTAGAATCCATCGGCTAAAACTAAGGTTTCATTTGACGCAGGCAATACAAAGTCACTATTGAAATCGAAGCCGTCAAAGGATTCAGGGAATTCATCTGGGTAAGAACCCATCGATCCAACTAAAGCTTCTCAGAAAAAAAACTCAAATCCAGAGTCTCTAAAATCAAATAAAAGTCGAATCTTTATTCCTGATCAATCAAAAAAAAAAACAGACCACTGAAGATCAGACAAGAGAGCATAAAACGATAAAGCGGGAAGACTTGAAAAGAACAAAGCATACCTGATGTGGGTAAGATTGGGCAACAAGATGACAAGGATGAACCTTGAGAGGTGAGACTTGAGTAAGAGGAAAACGTCAGTGTACGTGGTGGAGAGGAGACGGAGAGAGAGTTGAGAGAACAAATTACAGATAAGAACTAATTTAATTGTTTTCACTCTGAAGATAATAATATATATATATATATATATATGCCTCTCTTTTTTTCTTTCCAAATCAGTCGATGAGGAAACTTCGTGGGTTTATCCAAATCTTTCCGGGTCGGACCAATTTTCACTATTTTTTTTTTCAATTTTACTAGGTCTAGCCCTAGGAGCTGATTTTTCAATTTATGGTATTAATTTTATACAATCATAAGAAGCATGAAGCTTTATATTAACAACAATCTTTTCGCTTAGTACTGTTTCACATATTATATTATTTTCATGAAAATTTCAGTATTAATGACTATTAGTCTATTGACGTAAAAAAAAAACTATTAGTCTATTACACTATTCAAGTCCAAGACTTTATAATAGTCTAATTATTGTGTAATTATTTGAACTTAATCCGCAAATTAAATGTTACAAAAAAATTAGCTACACAAAGTAGTTAATCAATGGATAAACATACCACCCAAAAAATATAACTCAGTATCGTAATAATTAAATCAGCATTGGGTAAGACCTTGTCGTACATAAAACTTTTAATATGTTTCTTTCTTTTTTCTTTTGTTGACCAGAACTTATTCATTCGACTTTTCTTCATACAAAAAAAAATTATTCAATTTTCCTGCTCACTCTTTTTTCGTTGACTCGGTTTATGTTTATTTCCGACTGTAATATCCGTTCTATTTAGTATCGCAGTGGGTATACTAAACGAAATTGACAACAAAGATTATGACAATTTGTTAGTATGAAATGACAATACGGAAAAAATAGCTCCATAAATATACAAAAAATGTTAGACAAACAAAATGAACATAGGATATCCATAGAATATCTAAATCAATATATATATATATAATGAAAATTTAACATTTTTGTATCCTAGATTTGTAATTTACGATCACATATATTTTTAAATTGAACTACAAAAATACTTAATTTCTAGCCGTTTTAAATTGAAATCTAGACTAATCTCTAAAATTCAATTATGAAAGCGTTTGATCATTTATATAAAATTTATTTGGAATACCGTTAAAACAAAGCATTTTCATAGTTTGGTTGCATGTAATTGCCTTCATAGTTTCATTATAACAAAACATTTTTCAACATGTTTGGAAAGTGAGAATTATACGCGATGGATCCGAATTGTCTTTGCGTGGATGATTCATTTTTCGCTCAAAATTTTACCTAAATATAGACCTTCCCATAACCCCATTATTGCTCCTTCCGATCATAAATTTCTAACGTTAATTGCACCTTACTTATTATTTTCATTGTCACATTCGTCTAACCGTGGCCACATGAACACATCCAAAAACAGACTACTCAGTCATAAGCCTCCAACGGTTGATAAAGATATGAGATCACGAAAGTGACATCTCCAATTATTTCCTTCAATTGATAAATGAGTTCCTAAAGAATCTTCCATCATATATTCTTTACTTTGTGTGTGTCCAAAAAGCGTGTTTTGCCACTGAAAAAAGTCGCATAGCTATTACCACAGAAGGCCAAAGTGCGTAATTATTGGAATGTATATTTGGTTCAATTTCATCTTTTCAACTCTACCCTTTTTGTCAAGGAATCTTGTCTCATTTTGTGTTATGAGAGAGCAATTTGATGGTTTTTACATCATACTATAACTGAAAATTTTATTTTAACTTTTTAATATATCCAAATAATCTACCTTGCACACAAATTCTCAATGATGTTGCCTGTATGGAATCTTCCTAGTTGAAATGAGACCTCCAAACAAATAATTCACTTTCTTCACATGCAAAAAGTATCTCACTCAATCAACTAAGTTTCAAATTTCAGATAAATTCTGTTGATATACGAAAGATTTGTTGACAAAGTCGTAAATTCGAATAACTTGCGAGACACTCTATGTGCGGTTTCCTGTAATACAAATATACCACAAAGATCTCAATTATGCCAAAGGCAACAAAAGGAAGAAACCTCTTATTATATAACCAACCATTGTGACAATTACACCAACTCACATATTTTCATCTCTATCTTCTTCTTCTTCTTCACCACAATAATTCCTTTTCCATTTTACACGAATCTTCTCAAATACATGACATAACAAAACAAACAGAACAAAAAGTATATATGAAAAAAAAAAAAAAAAATCCAGGTTCACCTCCCGAACGTCCACTTTCACGTTGCGAAGATATCACTTCTTCCCCGGACTATAGACCAAGGGTTGTCTCGAGCTTCTGGGGTTCCTCTAGCAACTGGTGCTTCCCCTGTTGCTGGGACCAGTAGGCATGAGCCGTTAGTACCCGGTCTAAGAGCTCCTGTGGAACTGGCTCACCTCTCCTTTGCTGCGGCGATATTCTTGCTGTGTGCACCAACGTCTTCCACTTGTCCTACCATTCACATCAAACCCAAGGATAATTACTTTTTTCACAAGCAACAAGAGACTGAGATGTAAAAGGAGAGGTTCCTATTCTACCTTCAAATCGACATAAGTCCGGTGCTTAGCATTATCAAAAGCTCGCAACTTTACATCACGCCACCTGCAGATAGATACGCAAAGCAATATTATAACTTTCACGGACCAATTATTGATGGAAATTAAGTCTTCTACTTTGTTGTAACACTAAAAATTTGATTACCTTCCGGTCCCAAGTCTCTCCACAGCTTTAACAAGAGCCTCTACTTCTGCAACAGAGAAAGGTCGACGGATTCTACGCTGTGCCACTTCAGATCGCTTGGTTTTTCGAGGTGGAACTACTGCCAAAGCCTGAGCATGCAGAGGAGGGACAGGAATCAAGGCCCTGGAATAGATAGTTTTAGCCCTGTTTGGTGAAGAGGGTTTGGATTCTAGGTCACTTTCTACAGAGTTACTCGGTTTAGCATGCTTCCCTAGTGATGGGAGACACCTACTGAAAAAAAAGTTCCAGTAAACATCAGCAACAGAATTGTTTTCCTATACTTAAGAAAGAGGAAGCAAACATTGATCTCTGGAGTGAGACTGGCCTTGTTAGAGTGTGAGGTACATTACATGGACGTTGAAAGTCAGAATCTTGAGGAAGCGGTTTTGTGGGTTGTGGAGGATTGGGCTCAAGATAAAACCCTAAACTATCTGAAAGGGTGTCTAGAGAGATTCCAGTCTGAAGAAGCATTTTACTGTCATCTCTAACCTTTTTTCCATGAACAAGAACACCTATTCGTAATCCTCCTCCAAGTATTGTGGTCACAGCTTCCAAGACTGTCCTCTAGTGAACCCGAAGTAAATTCTCATCATTATCCAAATACATGAATGACTCTTTCAAGAAATTTTTAAGCAAAAAGTTCAAACCTTTAGCGAACCAACAGTAGCTGTCTCTGGAATTTCAATGAAAAGTTCAGGAACTCTGAATGATTTGATTCCAACTTTCACTAAGCACACCAAAAATGAACAGAGTCAATACAAACTCTGAGTGATAGAAAAAATACAACCTTAATACAAAAATATACCGTGAGAATCTCTTGCTTGGAATGCTGGCTGCTTCTGACAAGCTATGGATGATAGAAAAGCTGAAGCTGCAAAAACAGAATTCAAAATGATCACAACGTTGTTTTGATGTTGAGGCTACAATGAGCAGCTTCTGATAATACCCTTTGGAGGTGAACCAGAGAGGCCTTCATTTTTAGCAGTTTCTTCAAATTGTGGTGTCTTATAACCATCAAAATATCTTCTTTTCTTGATTGGATAGTTCCTCTCTGATCTTAAGCTTCTGTGACAATGTTTCTTGCTGTAGTAACCAGGCTTCAAGTTCAAGTCTAAATATTTTCAGGAAAAAAAATTACATAACTAAACCATCAAGATGGTTTTAAAAGTACATATGACTAGCCCACAAAGGGTCCATATGTTCACCTGAGTTGATTACAGTTGTATCTTTCGGCTTTGGAAAGACTTTACAATACTTGGAAGCCAAAACTTTCCTTATTCTTCTATCTCCAATACGCAGAGTTGACCTAAAAGATTTTGTTGTGTAACGGGCTGAGAAATTTTCGCCATTGTCATTTTCCTTACCGAGTAAATCTATATCATCAGAGCATACTGAAGGATTTTGAGGAATAGGCTTCCTGAATCCACTACCTACATGATTCTCATCCTTGGCTAGAGCATTTTTTGACAACTTTGCTTCAAAATTTAGCTCACCAAGCAATGATTTCTTATCATTCGACTCTGACCTATAGCAATCACTATTGTCAATCTTGGTTTCCCCATATGCCAATTCTTGAGTTTCAAACTTGTCCGAGGAATCAGAAGTTATTCCAGAAGTTGAACCAAAATGGAAATCTTTAAGGGGACTTGGAGATCTGTTAAAGCTTTGCATTTCATGAGCTTTTGGAAGGATCTCAGAGACAAAGAAACTTCTTTCAGCATTGTCATCATGATCACAATTAGTCTCTTCTCCCACCATTAGATCTCCGACATTAAGTGGTTCATTCTTAACTGCACACTGGTCTTCATTATTACCTGAGGCGTTGTTACTTGAGGAAGAAGAATTACCACCTTCAAGCAGCAAATTTCCAGCTACGGCAGCCAACAGATCGAACGATGATATTTGAAGGTTCTCGCTTTTCTTCTTGAAAGCACTCTTCTAGCAAAACACAAAACACAACACACCCATATCAGATGGGAATATTGGCACATAAGCAAACACACAAAAGTTAGGATGATTCTATTGATTTACTCTTGGTGATCTGGCAGCTCGAGGTGTGTGAGGCACCTCATAGCCATTGAATCCATAATCGAGCCTCTTTTGCAACACCATGATCCGAAGAACATTTCAGACATTTAACAATACGAATGCATTTTTCACAAATTAATTAACGCAGACAAGCTAGATCCTGCAGGAAGATAAATTAGGTTAATCCAACAGTGCATTAGAATTTTCCGACAGATGAACAAAATCTCCGATTTTTCAAAAATTCCCACATTCATTCTATGGGAATTAGCATTATATTTCCAATTTCAAAGAGAAAATATTGTAAACCCTCGCTAGAACACACTTTATTAAATATATCAATTATTATAAAGAGAAAGCAGAGCAAGAAGTCAAACAGGAATTTCTAGATACCAGTATTTGAAATTTGGCCTTGGTATTACATTTTCATGGAAACCAAAGAAACCCGTTGAATAAAAATCCTTCTTTTAATAAGGTTCTAGAAACAGCTACAGTATTTGACATACACTGTATGTCCGCAAATCAAATAGCAGATCCAAGAAAGGTTAAAAATTTCTCACCGTTTAGCAAAATCTTTAAGGAAATGCACGACGATTCAAGAAACAAGAAGAATCAACAGACTGAAATCAAAATGTTCATATCAACCCACATTTTACTGGAAAACGAAAGATAATCAGAGAAAAAAAAAAGAGTTTCTGTTTTTTTTTTTTTTTGTTCGTGGAACTTCTGAGAAAATTGAAAAACCCTTTTTGTGGAAGAAAAAAATACCCGAAAGTGAAAAGGGTTTAAACCCCTGGTCTTATACAAGTAACAACGGACGTGTCTGTAAGAAGAAGAAGAGCGAATAACCGGCTATTACCAGTAAACCCCACCCTGAAGACCTGTTCTTCTTCTCTTTCTTGGGTGGACCCACCACTGTCTCACGAACTTCCTCCTGATTCGGACACGTGGAGCCTCTGTCGTATCGTGTGGCTTTTTTACCACACACAAACTTCGACAAAAACGATGAGTCACAAAGCCATATACTTTTTTTTTAGTCCAAGCCATGTCATTCTCTTTTTTTTTTTTGTTCCCTTTTTGTTGTCTTTTTCAGAATTTCTTCCTATTTTAGCCGATTTAAGAAAAACATAAATGATATGATAAAACAAATGTTCATAATAATCAATCAAATTTTATAAACCGGAATGGTTATTAAGAACCATGATCCAAATTATCCATAACTATTGTCGGAAAGGTACAATATGTGGCCCGTTTTTCTTGTTCGTCTAATAACCACACGGTATACGGATATATACTCAAGCATTATACATACAAACGATACTCAACTTAACATTTTTCATAAAAAAGTTCAAAAAAAAAGTCATGAGATGAAGCTTTTAATATATTCACATTACAGACTTGATACAACCAATGGAGAGCATCTTTCAAAGACATATATATACATATGAATAATTTAACGAGCTGAAGGAGTGTCACTCAAGAAACTTATGCTATGTCCCGTGGAATTTGTTGAATTTGCATCTTGACTTCTTTTACTTAAGTTATATATTTCCAAACATTCGTTTAGCTCATGAGCAACCCGAGTCATGTTTGGTCTCTCTGTGGAAGAAGGGTTAATGCATGACATTGCTAATTCAAGAGCTTTCCAAGATGAACCTGTGTCATAATCTCGATGGAGTTTCGGATCCATAATACTTTCGATATCACCAATTGAAAGCATAGACTTAGCCCATTCTACTATGTAAGACTCTTCACGAGATACTTCGATAACAGGTTGGCCAGTGATAAGTTCCAGTAACACAATCCCAAAGCTATAAACATCACTCTTCTCAGTTAACCAATTCTTTTGATAGTATCTGCATAAAAAGTACTTGAAGACGTTTGAATTTCTTCAATAAAAACACACAAGAAAGCATATATCTTTAAAACTGCAATGTGATATGAACGATAACTTACTCGGGATCAAGATATCCAAGAGTTCCTGCAACATTTGTTGATACATGAGTTTTACTACCCACGAGAAATGATCTCGAAAGTCCAAAGTCGGCGAGTTTGGCTTCAAAATGTTGACCTAATAATATATTGGTACTTTTCACATCTCTGTGAACCATTGGCGGCTTACATCCAACATGCAGATACTCAATTCCTAGTGCATACAAAAATTATAGCGTAAACTATTCATCACAAACTGAAGTTTTAACGGAATAAGAAAGAATACTTAAATAAATATAATGATAGTGACCAACGACATTTCAACAAACCTAGAGCAGACTCAATAGCTATTTTAAGTCTACTCGACCATTTCAAAACAGAGCCACCACGTTTCCCTGCCATATTTCACCATATAGTTAGAAATCATTAGAAAGTTTAAAGAGTTAACTCAACAAACATTTTCTTACTCTGTAAGGATTTACCTGAGAGATGTTCCTTTAAGTTCCCATTTTCCATGAACTCGTAGATGAGAGCCAAGTCATTTCCTTCATCACAGTATCCGATGAGGCTTACTAAATTCACGTGGTGAACTCTTAGAAGTAGTTCAACCTAATAATCAACAATATCAAAGGGAACAAATTAATGACCTTATGACTGCCCAAAATTTTCGTGGAGGAATGTAATGTAATTAAGTACCTCTGTTTTGAATTCCTTGTAGCCTTGAGTTGATGATTGAGATAGAACTTTGACGGCCACTTGTTCGTTATTTAGAAAACCATGAGAAACAACACCAAATCCGCCTTTACCGAGAACGACTTGAAAGTTATTAGTCATTTCTTTGACCTCTGAATACGTAAATCTTATATTTTTCATTTCGAGTGATGGACGTATAACTGCAGAAAATAATTTCGCACGGATCCATGAGATTTAATACTATTGATAAATAGCATATATTTCTTTCGAGTACCTTTGCCAGTTGATAGCCTTTTCTTTCGGAAAATGAAGATGATAACCAACACAATTATGATAAAGACCACACAAAAGAGAGACACGACTATCGCCACGGCCGAGGATTTGGATCTTGACTTGTGTGACCCACGTTGCTTTATATTTGCATCAACACTGAAGAATGAAAACGTTATTGAAGACATAAGTTATAAATGAGAGTGGACAATAATAATAATAAAGATAATCCCAAAAGAAATTCTTACGAGAGCTTTAACCCATCCTTTTCTCTATCGAGAAGGGCTTGAGGGACAGAGCCTTTAAGATTATTTCCTCTTAAGTTACTGTGGACGAGGAGAGATCATTAGAAATTATTGAAGACAGCACAAAATAATATTTAGATAACTTACATGACCAACAACGATTTCATCGTGGCTAGAAATTCAGGCACTTCTCCAGTCAAGTTGTTATTCGATAAGTCCCTAGAATTTGTCAAGAAATAAATGTTAACTAGTTCAGAGAACTTTTTCCTTTTATACAATCATGGAGATACGTACAATTCTCGAAGCTGACTTAGATTATGTATGCTATGCGTTATAACTCCGGTTAATCCACTTGAAGACAAATCTCTGTTTGCATGACCGGAGATATATCACATAAAGACACATATAACTTTATAACAATTGTTTAATATAAATCTTCTTACAATGCTACGATTCTTGGTGGTGTGGAGATATCAATAACATTGCAGCTTAAACCTATCCATGAATACTGTTTAGGGACACATGGATCACCCTGCCAGCTGATTTTACTCAATTGATAAGTAGATTGAATGTTCTTGATAGCAATGACTGAAAAGGTACAAAAGAAAAGCCAAATGTGTAAGACCTTATATATGTAATAGGTTTATATGCATACAACTACTCGGCTACATACCATCATCTGTACTCGTCTCTGATTGTAGAAAATGTATGACGCTAAAGGCCTCATAAGCACTCATTAGGGGTGGTAGCGTCGACTTAGGCGTTTTTGACAGCTGCGCATGACATATTCCTCCCTCGCATTTCAGCGATGCAGGGTTGGATAGAGCTTCTGCTTCGAAGTTCAAAGGAGTATAAGAATCGTAATCAACTCTACCGTTGGCCATAATCTTGAATTCCCTAGTTTCATTGGCCTGCAACTGTTGGATCTCGGCTAAGTAAAGGTAAACATACGTTTCATCATCAGATGTCTCTGATACCCAAACAATGTTCAATGGGTCACTGGCATTAGTAGGTATAGCGGCAGTCGAAATTACATCTCGTGGTGGGGCATAACCATGGGAAGAATCCGTAATGTTGCGGGTTGTGTTTATTTGAGTCCATTCTGGTAAGAAATATGGATTCCAAAAACGATCATAGACGTCCTTGGGATAACTGCCACGTACGGTTAAGTATTAACGTTAGAGATTATGTACTAGATACCCAAAACCAACTTTCTTATTTACAAAAACGGCGGTAATAAGCCCATTAACTTCTTAACTTTATAATATCAAGAAGCTAAAAGAAAATAAAACCATATGGTTCTATAAATTCAATTGCGTAGAAAAAAAGTAGACTTGATTATATTACGTTGACATACCGGAGTGTCTCGTCTGATGAATTGGTGAAGTAGAGGCGGCCCAAAGTCTTCAAGGAACCAGTTGGAACAGAATAAATACCATATCGCAGGGGCCTTAATTCTATGGCTGATATCAGTGGTGTACTTGTCCCTGTCTTAACAAGACATATATCTAAACTCTTCGACCTTACGATGTGAATGATTTCTTCAAACACAGCTGCAGAATCAAATTTTCCAATATCTATGGATTTCCAAATATTGGGACCAAGATAAAGGTCGAACCTAGGCGGGATGTTAAGACCGTCGTAGTTGCCATATACAAACAAGGTCCTGATTAGATAATTTGTGTATTGCGTAACACTCAAGCTAAAGCAGTTTCTTATTCCATCTGGAAAGTATCTCAAAACCCTGTATGGTTTCGGGATGGAGTATGTGTCTGAGTTATTTTGGATAGTACCAGTTTTTCCTCCTCGGATGAAATTGGCATCAGATATGTATGTTAAATTGGTCAATGGTTCGTTATAAGGAGATTCGTTTGAAGGTAATCCACAGTCCAAACTGATGAATCCTGGAAAAACAGGATAGATAACTATCAGAAGAATATTTATTTTGTTTGAGAAAATTCATATATTTTCTATATATTAAACCAAAGAAAAAGAAAAAGTGAGAAGACAGTAAAAAACCTTGTTGATTTTGAGACTTAACAAAATGTATAATGGAGAAAGTGGCACAAGCGAGAAACATAAGCTTGGTACGACGAGTGATCTCCATTAGCAACTACTTCTCAGTTCTCAACCAAACAAAAAATTTACATCTACTAAAAAATCTTTAAACATTGTAGTCTTTTTTCTAATATGTATATACATATATATCTTTATTTTGTATATCCCTTTTTAGTTTTTTTTTTATTACTGACTCCTCTTTAATTTGAGCAATGAAAGTAAAGGTTAGCAATGTCAACTTGCGGAAACGTCACCTGCAAATAGAAAAGAATTAATAAGTTTTTTTTTTAATATAAATGGTGGAAAATATTAACAGTCAAAGATTGAACGAGTAATTAATTTCTAATAAGCGGTCAAACCACGTTGGTGGTCGAAGTAGTTTGCCATATTTTTTAGAGAATATGTGGTTACTTGTATATGATATGAGAGAATAACTTAATTCATGTAGCTATTTTCTTTAACATTAGTCTATATGTATTTGGCGTTTTGGTAATTTGGGCCATTTGTTAATTTATTTGATAGAAGTTGGTTTAAAAGAGATAACCTAGTAAATTGTTGTATCAAATTTCATGTGTTTACCTGAAAGATGTCCTTTTAAGTTTCCCTTTTCCATGAACTCGTAGATAAAAGCCAAGTTAGTTCTTCCATCATCGCAATATCCAATGAGGCCAACTAATTTTTCATGGTGAACTCTCAAAAGTAGTTCGACCTATCAATCAGGGACAGTAAAAGTGTGATTCACTGATTAATCATCTCAGAAAAATTTGAACCTCTTTTTTCCAAAACTTTCAGTGGAAGATTTTAATACGATTACCTCTGCTTTGAACTCTTTATAGCACTGAGCTGATGAATGTGGGAGAGAACTTTAACAGTTTTTTATTCATTATTTAGACAAACCATGATAGCAGGTCCGTCTTAGTCTAATGACGGAAGAGTAATTTGTCATGGGCCCAAAAAATCTTTTAGAAAATTTAAAGGAAAAAATGATAATTTTTTTTTTTTGTAATGTAAAAAAAGACCCAATAAAAATAATTTGGTTTGTTTTGAAAAAAGGTCTAGAATTTACCGAAGGTTTATTAAATACATGAGACGGGCATGTATGATAGACAATACCGAGCCTTCCTTGGGTCATTTCCTCAACCTCAGAATATGTAAATCTTCTGTTTTTCGATTTGAAACAAATGGGCGTGTAACTGCAAAGAAATTTTTAACTGAGGTTCCATGAGAATTTCCTACTTTCGATATGGGCCTCTATAACATGAAATAAAATATGGGCCTTCCAAAAAAGATAAAATATGGGCCTACATTAATAAGTACCTTTCCCAGCCGATAGGTAACGCCTTAAAGCGAAGAATTATGATAATGACCACCGAAGGCCGCAACCGCCACTATCGGGAATTTAGGACGGCAGGACACACATATCATATTTTCGTCAACCCTGCAGAATTAGAAAAAAACGTTACTGAAAAGATAAATTACAAAAAGGAGAATGGGTAGCAAATAAATAAATATCATCTCAGAAAGAAGTCTTACAAGAGCTTTAATCCATCTTTTTCTATCAAGAAGAGCTTAAGTAACAGAACCGCTAAGATTGTTTCCACTTGAGTTTTTGCGGATGTAGAGAAATCGTTATAAATATATACAAAAACTTTTGGTAATATTCATACTTTTATCTCAAATGGGGCGTCTGTTCAAACTTTTAGAAACTTAAATAGACAACTGACAATCCTTCACACACAATTTCGCTGGTCTCTTAAGAAGACTTAATCTACTTAAGTACTTTTGGTGTGTGTTCGATAACGATAACTAATCAGAATCAAACATTTCGAATACCACTTGTAAAATATTTATAAAAATCATACGTTACACACTTGTAGGATCCTATAATCCCACTTGAAAAAAAGTCTCACCATAAGACCATTCTACACTCAAAATTTAAAATTATTTCGAATTTGGTCAGACGACGTGGCCTATTTTTATTGGTATTTGCACGTTGACATGTTCCCATCATTTTCATTGATTTGCCATGCTTTGTATGCAACTACTTTTGTAGACTTAGTAGTTGGTGATCCTGTTTTACTTGTAGAGAGTTTGGAAAAATGAAAAAACTCCGTGGACTTTTACTGGCCTTCCTAATTTTGTCTTTTGCCTTTTCCGATTTTCCTCAAGCACAAGACCAAAAAGGTACATAATTTTTGTTCTTCTTTTAATTTCTAATCATGTTTCCATGCAAAAAAAAAAAAAATCCAAACATTAATTTGGTTAGCAAACATAACATTTTTCTAAATGACTTGTTTGTTTCCTCTTGTTTCACCAGGATTCATCAATTTGGATTGCGGATTACAAGCCAATGAGTCTCCTTACACCGAACCATTAACACAGTTAACATTCAGATCAGACGCCGATTTCATCAAAAGCGGACAAAGTGGCAAGATTCAAAATGTTCCGGGGATGGATTACATAAAGCCATACACAGTTTTGAGATACTTTCCGGATGGAGTACGGAACTGCTATACTCTTAGTGTCATACAAGGCACGAATTATCTGATCGTAGCCATGTTTACTTATGGAAACTACGATAATCTTAATACAAACCCAAAGTTTGACCTTTATCTTGGTCCAAATATATGGACCACGGTCGATTTGCAAAGAAACGAAAATGGTACAAGGGCGGAAATCATTCACGTGCCAAGGTCAACTTCTTTGCAAATTTGTCTTGTTAAGACCGGAACAACTACGCCGCTAATATCAGCTTTGGAACTTCGGCCATTGAAAAATAATAATTATATTCCTCAATCTGGTTCCCTCAAGAAACTGTTCCGCGTCTATTTGACTCAGTCGAAAAAGACTATTCGGTAAACCAACATTACCTAACATGTTGTGTTAAGCTTTACAAATTCAACTCAAAACCAATTGGTAATTGGTAGATTGATTCTTACAACTTTGCTAATCACGATCTCTTCAGGTTCCCAGAAGATATCCATGATCGTCTCTGGAGTCCATTCTTTATGCCAGAATGGAAACTGTTAAGAACAAGTCTCTCGATCAACACTTCTGATAATGACTATGACATACCAGAAGATGTAGTGGCTACGGCAGCCACGCCTGCAAATATGAGTTCACCATTGACCATTTCTTGGAATTTGGAAACACCTAAAGACTTAGTTTATGCATACCTTCACGTTGCTGAGCTCCAGTCCTTAAGGGACAATGATACCAGGGAATTCAACATTAGCGCAGGTCATGATACTAGTTACGGACCTGTTAGTCCGGAGGAGTTCCTAGTATATACTCTATACAATATATCACCTGTCAAATGTGAAGGAGGGACATGCCATTTGAAATTGATAAGAACTCCTAATTCAAGTCTTCCTCCCCTCCTTAATGCTATTGAGACTTTTACAACTGTCGAGTTTCCGCAGTCAGAAACTAATGAAAATGATGGTACGTCAGAGAAATGTGAGTTTATACTTTGTTATATGCATATATACGTATTTTAAGTGTTTTCCTTACGTTATTATGTTAGCCATTGCTATCAAGAGTATAGAAACAAGCTACGGTTTGAGTAGAATTAGTTGGCAAGGAGATCCATGTGTTCCTCAACAATTCTTGTGGGATGGTCTTACCTGCAAGTACACCAATATGTCTACACCACCGAGAATCCATTCCTTGTACGTGTGATGATCTTTCATAAGAAACTATCTTCGTTAACCTCTGCCTTCTTTAATATCTTACACTTTTATTGTGTTTCTGATACTAACATTAGAGACTTGTCCTCAAGTGAGTTAACTGGAATTATAGTTCATGAGATCCAAAATCTTACCCATCTTCAAATGTTGTAAGTATATCATTCTACCTGAACACTCTGTTTATCAAGAGATAATAAAAATGAAATCACATTGATTCAAGTTCTTGCATTGACAGGGACTTGTCAAATAATAATTTGACCGGAGAAGTACCTGAATTTCTAGCCAAAATGAAATCAATATTAGACATGTAAGTTAATCGGTCAGCCATATGAACACAGCTGCCAATTTATTTTCCAAGTGTATTGATGTTATTATAATATTTTTTCATTTTACCATAGAAACTTAAGCGGGAATAATCTTAGTGGTTCAGTCCCTCAAGCTCTTCTTGATAGAGTAAATAAAGGAATGAAGTTGAAGTAAGATTTTCTTGTATTCTCTTTTAATTTGAGTTGCATGTCTTCACTAACACTTAATTAGCCTTTTTACAATGCTAGCATTCAAGGAAATCCAAAGCTTTGTTCTTCCAGATCATGCAACAAAAAGAAAAATATCATCATATTACCAGTTGTAGCATCGCTCGCTTCTTTGGCTGCTATAGTAACAGTGGTTGCTCTTCTTTTTGTTTGTGTAAAGAGAGGTCCTTCAACCAGAAAAGGTATCTGTAACAAAGTCATTTAACCTGAAACATTAGTGAGTGTATACTTAGTTAAATTTTCTCAAGAGAATTTAATAGTGATTTCCAATTGCTTGTGTACGGTTCTAGGTCCATCACAAAGCCAACAATCAATAGAAACAAAAAAGAGAAGATATACATATGCAGAAGTTCTTGCGATGACAAATAACTCTACTAGAGTTCTTGGTAAAGGAGGATTTGGGATGGTCTATCATGGTTATATAAATGGTACTGAAGAAGTGGCGGTTAAGCTACTATCTCCATCATCAGCTCAAGGCTATAAAGAGTTCAAAACAGAGGTTTTAGCACCATTATTTTTTTTTTATCGATTTTGTAAGACTAATTTGATGTAATATTTAACAATTTTACATATTTAAATAGGTTGAACTTCTTCTAAGGGTGTATCACACAAATCTGGTAAGTCTTGTTGGATACTGTGATGAAAAAGACCACTTGGCCCTCATCTACCAGTACATGGCCAATGGTGATTTAAAAAAACATTTGTCAGGTAAACATGCATGTGAACATTCATCTTTGTTATGGGAATCATTGTGATGATAACATCTCAAGATTAATTGACACGCAGGTAGCTCCATCATGAGCTGGGAAGGTAAACTAAACATAGCTGTTGATGCCGCGCTAGGTTCGGGATTCTTGTTTCCTTTTACCACTACCCCTTTAACCAACTTTCTATTGATTAATTAACGAAAATGAGTTTTGGAGACAGGGTTGGAGTACTTGCATATTGGCTGCAAACCATTAATAGTTCATAGAGATATAAAAAGTTCTAACATACTATTGGATGATCAGTCCCACGCCAAGCTTGCAGATTTTGGGCTTTCTAGATCTTTCCCAGTTGGAGATGAAACTCATGTGTCTACAGTTATAGCAGGCACACATGGATATCTTGATCCTGAGTAAGTGTTTTGGCATTTCTGAAAAACCATCTTTTTATCGGTTAGAAAACCAAAAAGGATTTATAATTATTACATCTTGCAGATATTTCCAAACTAATAGATTGTCTGAGAAGAGTGACGTCTACAGTTTTGGCGTTGTACTCTTAGAAACTATCACAAACAAATCAGTGATCGATGAAACCCGTGAAATGCATCACATAGCAGAATGGGTGAAATTTATGCTAACTAGAGGAGACATTAGCAATGTTATGGATCCTAAACTTCAAGGGGTGTATGACTCTGGCTCTGCATGGAAAGCTCTTGAACTAGCAATAACTTGCGTCAATCCTTCTTCCTTGGAGAGACCCAACATGTCCCATGTAGTTCATGAGCTGAAGGAGTGTCTGATATCTGAAAACAGGAGGACAAGAAACATAGACACATCGAGATCCCTCGACATTAAATTAAGTTTTGGTACTGATGTAAACCCCAAGGCACGTTAGTTTCCACACTCTTCACTTTGCTGCATTTGTTGTGTCACTGCTTTTCTTCTTTGCAAGAACTATCTTCGTTCATCTATTGTGCAGCCTAATCTTCTGTGCATACATCAATAACAAGCAGATGAGAGCAAACATATCATTATGTTAATGCATTCTCACATTACAAAGATCTAAATTTAATGTTTGTCTGAAGTGTAATAAGAGATGAACTGAATTCTTACATTAACAGTGACAAAACTGTACATCCAGATTCCATAAACAGGGCATGATAAAGGAACTAGATGTCCTGCAAATGTTTTATAAAGAACACAGACCCAAGAAGGGTTTATACTTCTTCAGACATACATCGGTGAGGCAGATGGGCGAGGATAAGCAACAACTGTACTACTGCCCACAGCCGTCTGCCGAGCAAAACCCGCATTCACATTTTTGCCGATAACACTGTCACTTCTCCTACGCATTCTTCTCTCTGATCTATCCATTTTTCCGACTGAATGTGTTCGAGGTGCGAGTAGCCACTTTACATGCTTCTTCCATAGAGTACTAATCTTGAAGACGATTATCTATGACGTTGAATTTCGTTCTTTTGTTCACAAGGTTCCGCCCTCCAGATGGACGATTCTTTTCCACAGCTCGAGAAGGACAACGCCGAAGCTAAAGACATCACTCTTTGTTGTTAGACTACCTAAGATATATTAAAATGATCAATCATAAGAAGAAGCAAATTTCGGTTTTAGATCTGACCAAGAAGAATCCGACACTTACGGGACCCATGTTGACCAAAAAAAATAGTTGCAGTGATGTAAAGAGAAGAGTAAAAAGGAGGGAGGTCTTGTGTGTTGTTGTCAGAGATGGCGCAAAGGGAGGGTTCGGTTACGATTGAACGTGCGAAGGAAAATAGAAAAGGTTGTTAGCTAAAAGTTTTAAAAAATTGCTTCCTTTTTCTCGTCTTTCTCCATTTGGTTTCTACTTTCTTCACTCTGTTGGCTTCGATTACATGTGTTTACGATCCTTTACGTATCTTTTAGTTTGGTAAAAGGCCAAAATAATGGTCAACAACGTCTTCTGTGTTTGTTTTCCTACTACAACAGCACAATCTCCTTGCACAATCTCGTCTTAAATCCTTTATTTAAGCCTTCATTTCGGTTTATTTCGACGGATTTTGGTTTTATTTATTCTATAAAGACGGAAATCAATAAAAGCTAAAGACAGAGTCAAGAGATTACATGGGAGACCCAAAAGATGGTCCAGATTGGTATAAAAACCATTCCTTGGACATGCAAAGAAAGACCTGAAACTCAAAATCCCTCATTTGACTCTACATATTAAATAAAAACCTTAGCAAACTACACAATATACACATTTTGCAGAGAACAAAGAGCAGAGCACATACTTTGTTCTACCTTCTTATTTCTCACAGATTTCTTGATTAGCTCTTACTTAAATCATAAACGTTATGGGCCTTATGGCAGAGCCAACCACAATAGTTAGATGCACAACCCGTTTTGTAGCTTTAAGCCATCTGGGCCTGGTATTGCGCAGCACTTCTCCTCTCTGCAGCCACCAAATGCATTTCAGGTAACAGAAAAAAGAACTAAACCATAAAATGAGACTTCTTGATACCAACTTTTCAGTACCCGGTATTGCCCTTACTTTTCATAGTAATTATAATTCATGAGGGTCAACTAAGGAAGGATCTACCTAGAAAGGTCACTTATTTACTAGAGACAATCAGAAAACCTTTCCACATTGCATAAAAGTTTAGAACTTTTGTACCCCAGAACAGGAAAGATAAATGTGAATATCTATAAGAGGGAAGTAGAAAACTGTACCTCCGGCAGCAACAAGTTTTTCAACACGAGCAACAATATGCTTTCCATATGTGTATTTATTTAAAGCATTTAGGTGCACTTTAATGCGGGAAAGTATCAGCTCACGTTGCTGGTCTTCACAGGTCTCCAGTACTTTTTGCACTACATAGTTTGCAAACTGATCCTTCATCATCGCCTATGCAGACAAGGTTAAAAGCATGGCAACATTTATTATCTTTCTCTCGTAGCTAGATCTTCAAGTTGAAGACATGGTGATTCGATTACTAACCTGAAGAGGCTCATTTTCATCGGTGGAACCCAACATCTCATTCACTAGCAGTTCACGTTCCTCAGGACCTCCAAAGGTCAAACACTTCTCAACAACATTTGACGCAAACTTCTGTTGGCTCATCAGCACAATATTCCCTGCTAATGCCTTGATTATAATAGTACGCTCGTTCGGCTTTCCATGCTCTAGCACATGCTGTAGACAACATGATATTACATTGAACAACTGATAAGAACAAAGCTATGAATTGCTTTTAAGAATTGCTACTGAGAAATATAGCTGTAGACAACATAATGCTAGAGTGAGTAACTAATAAGAACAGAGCTATGAGTTGTTACTGAGAGTGATATCACCACAAACCTGAATAACATAGTTTCCATACTGATCTTGTGCCAGCATATTAACAGAGCTAAGGATTTCTAACATAACCTTACTCTGAGTATCCAGGTCATGGCAGTTTTCCAATACCCTCTGCAATAGAAGACCAAAGAAAGCAACAAGTGTTTGTCAGGAAATAAAAGATTAATAAAAGTAACTATTGTCAACACTGAGAATAAATAGAAAGTAAAACCTGAATAACGCGGCACCCATATGGGTGAGTGGAGAGGGTTAACACTTGACCGAAAAATACTGACACGATAAATTGGATATTTTCTTCAGGTACACATTCAATGCACTTCTGAATCACATGGTTTCCATTCTGATCGCGTACGCATCGCATCACATGCCCATCAAGTTCTTTTACCATCTTGATCTTCTGCTCTAAATCAACGACCTCAATTGCCTAAAAAGATACAATACAAGAGGTCAAAACTACTGTATTGAGAGACCAAAAACAGACTTAAAGTGCCATGCCAACTTAAGTATACCTTCTGGATAACACGACAACCATACATCTGTAAGCTGAGAGACAAAACATTGTTCAAGAGTTTCTGAGCTAATTCTCTCCTCTGATGTGGGAGTCCATGCTCAAAGAACTGTAAAAAGATGGCATATTCCAGAACCTTTCCTGTTATAATCTGTTATCTGAATTGTAAGACAAACTATGTGTAAGAAGAAGTTTTTACTACCTTTTGAATTACATAATTCCCAAAAACGTCAGTCATCAGGGCAAGAGCTTGTGGCATGATTTCCTCGTAAACCATGGTTTTCTCATCAGTTGTAGCTGTCTCGAGATTCTGCTGAATGAACCGGCTTCCATATTGATCCCCACTGCATTTAACAAGCATTTAACAAAACACCCAGAAAGATGTATTAGTTTGAGACAATTGAACACCATTAAGAGTTGATTACTACACGGACAAAAGATGCTAACCTGAACTCAACAACATGGCCAACTATTTCTGAAATTTCAAGGCTTCTTGTTTTGTTACTTTTGAATTCTTCCAACAATGAAGATCCAAAACCATCATCCAAGTGCCAATTTCCCATTACCTCTCCAGAATAGTTTCTTGTTCCTGCGGGATACCGCATATTAATATCACTTTGTCTCATGGGACTACGGGGTCCCACTAAAGAATTTGGAATACCATGATGAGCCAACGGGCTACCAGGATATGATATACTCGAAATTGGACTACCATAATAGCCATGGTAGTTAGAGCTCCCAGATTCGTATGGAAGACCATATCGTGATTTCTGAGCTCCTTGGTAAGCCTTCTGGAGTTCAAGCATATTCAGGTATGAATTACCTAGAAATCCCATATCCATTGAAGGATCATTGAGAGCTTCGAACTGAGTATCATATTCAGCTGCCCTCAAGTGCTGAAGATACATTGGGTCAGTAAGGTGTGACTGAAGACCAGCACTTCCCATCCTTTGCATACTAAGTCTGCCAAGATTATGTGATTCAGAGAGATGTTGAGCAGAAGATCCAAAGCCTCTTTCAAGTAGCCTAGAGTCCATTCCAGATAATCCTAGATCAGATGTCGCGGCAACACTTCCATACATAGGCAAAAGGTTGCCAGTTCCATGTTGGCTGGCCATCATAGAAGCCAAATCAGGGTTTAACGGGTAATTGTTTCGACCATAATTGGAAAATGACGAATTTAGTCTATCAGGATGGTATGGACTAGCTAGTTCACCTCTTCCATTAAAGGAGGATCCTTTAAACTGTGAGCCCCTTTCAAAAATTGCAGCCTTATGCGCTTGATCAGACTTATTAGAGAACCCATGCTGATTGATTTCGTTACGCCCACCTTGCAGTCCAAACATATGATTTCTTACCCTTTCAACATCCTGCTCAGCCTGGCTCCTTTCATCTAGCCCCTCAGTGGCCTCAAAATTCATGCCAGACAAAGCAGCAACAAGATCAGAAGGACCAGACGAGACGCCATTGAATGGGCTGCGGTTATTTATGCTCCTCTTTTCAGAGGAACTAGTTCTTCCACTTCCAATGGGAGTAAGGCATGGACTAGGCACCCTAGCAACAGCCTGCGGATCTGGAGTTGTGTTTCTAGACAGAGCAGTACCCAGAGCAGCTGCATAGCTGTATGAAGAAGGCACGCCCTTGGCTTGTGGTCCAGATGGGGCTGGGTTATTTGTAGAGTCCGTATTATCAACAAATGCATTACGACTAGCAGGACGTGAAGGCTGTTGCGTAGCAGGTGGTTCATGGGCCCGGTCATCCTAAACAGAAGCAATTAAGCAAGTTTACATAAGCTATAGCATAAATGAGAAATTGACTTGATGTTTCAAGAAAAAGTAACAGATTGGTTAAAAAGTGAACTAAGAGACGTGATTAGATTTCAACCGCAAATTGGTCAGTCAAACGCAATATAAGCAGAAAGAGTAGATATGATGTTAATAAGCCAACCATCAGACAAACGAGAAAAGGTATTTGCAAGATCAAAAGTGGCTTCACAGCAAAGAGAGAAACGAATAGACCGAGAACAACTTTGACAAACCTGGAAAATATCTGCAAAACTCTTTTGTTTGCCCCCAAGAGGTAAACTTTGCAAACCAATCAGTCCGTTTCCACCCCATTCAGAAGGAGAAGTCGTTTTGTCAGGCTCAAATCCAGGTGCCACAGAGAAGAGAGATCTATTGTCACTGGTATTAGCACCAGTCCCATTCACCTTCCATGAATCTCCAATACCGGCTAAACGGGTGCTATTACCTTTGAGGACCCTCAACTCCTCCCTAGACATCAAAGGAGGAGGAAGCCTCGGATTCAAGTTGACATTGGCATAGTAATAAGACAAATAAGCTGGATCTTTCCTAGACTCCTCGTCAGAAGCAAACTCTTTGGTCCCACGGAACTCTGAAAAGGCGGTTCCGGCGAAAATCCCTCCGACAGCACTGAGCGAACCGTCGACCGTCGGTGGAGCAGAGCCACTTCTATACAGGTTAAGCTCTCGTTCAAGAGCATCGGCTTCTTGTCCCGAGCGCTGCTCAGAGATCAAAACTCCCATCTCTTTCAAATCAACCTCAAAAGATCCTCCTTTACGCTCAGCATAAGTCTTCTTGCGTGTTTCAGATAACATAACCTAACTAGCAAAATCGACGATAGATATGGCAAAACAAAGCGAACCCAGATGCTAAAATCCTATCTAGCTGACCTTCTACGTAGATATGTACAAGCTCTAAATTTTATCTATCTGATCAAACAAAAGATCAAAACTTTAAGCGGCAATCAAATCCACTTTCTATCCAGCAAGCCGAGAGACTATATCTACAAGCGTAGTTACTGATTTCCATCAGTCTTGGAGCTCCATGTTACTCGTGTGAGAAAGAACCCTAACAACGATCAGCAGAGAGAGAGTAAAACTGATGTGGACTATATTATTGCTTTAATAGATAATTGACGGCTGAGATAGACTCTTTAGGGTTTTGTCCCAATTAGAGAGATGAGAGAGACATCCCAAGGCCCATCTCGTATATTATATGGACCATAGGCGTAGGGCCCTTTTACAGATTATTTTTATAAATAGAAACAAAAAAGGGAAGATAAACTCACACGCAAAAGTTCTTGCGATGACAAACAACTCTAATAGAGTTCTTGGTAAAGGAGGATTTGGGATGGTCTATCATGGTTATATAAGTGGAAATAGTACCGAAGAAGTGGCGGTTAAGCTTACGCTACTATCTCCATTATCAGTTCAACAAGGCTATAAAGAGTTCAAAACAGAGGTTTTAGCACCATTATTATTTTTTATCCCTTTTGTAATGCTAAATTGATGTAATATTTTACACCGTCACATATTTAAATAGGTTGAACTTCTTCTAAGGGTGTATCACACAAACATTGTAAGTCTTGTTGGATACTGTGGTGAAAAATGACCACTTGGCCCTCATCTACCAGTACATGGCCAATGGCAATTTGAAAAAGACATTTGTCAGGTAAACATGCATGTGAACATTCATCTTTGTTATGGGAATGCATTGTGTTGATAACATCTCAAGATTAATTGACACGCAGGTAGCTCCATCATGAGCTGGGTAGGTAAACAACAGCTCGAGAAGGACAACGCCAAAGCTATATACATAACTCTTTGTTGGTAGATGACTTAAGGAATATTAAAATGATCAATCATAAGAAGAAGCAAATTCCGGGAAACAGAGATCTGACCAAGAAGAATCCGACACTTACCGGTTGCAAGGTATTCAGGAGCGGTATATCCGTGAGTGCCCATGACCCGTGTAGAGACATGACTTTTATCACCTATTGGCCCACCCTTGGCCAACCCAAAATCAGAAAGCTTTGCGTTGAACTCCTGTGATCATGTACAAGAAGATTTTCATCATAAAGCTGAAAACTTTGGCACTTCAATCATGGTAATCATATCAAAGATGAGTAAAGTTTAAAAACCAAATCAAGAAGGATATTGGAAGTCTTGAAATCGCGGTATATCACTCTTGTCTCAGAACTGTGAAGAAAATCAAGGCCCTTTGCAGCATCAAGAGCAACTCTCAACCGCAGTTTCCAAGATAAGGGTTGGAAGTACACACCCCCTGCAACCCGAAACGAAAAACTTGAATATTCATAAACATCATAAATAAAACTTTTAAGTTTGACGCCATCCTGGGATTAACCACAGATGAAAGACAACATACTCCTGAAAAGACGGTGCTCATCCTCTAGGCAATAAACAATCAGCTCTACAAGGTGACAATGAGAAAACTGGCCAAGGTGGTTCACTTCAGCCTGCAAAATAATTGAAACAGAGCAGAACCATCAAGAGTATCCAACAAGAACCAAGAATGGTAGGTTTTAGCTTATCATATAGCTTTGTTTACCAGCCATTCCTGGTGACCTTGCCAACCATCTTGGTTAAGCTTTTTGACAGCAATAACCAAACCAGTGCCTGGTTTAGTGGCAGTGAGAGACTTCTCATCAATCCAGCCTTTGAACACACAACCGAATCCAGCTTCACCAAGCACACTGTCTGGTCTAAAATTCCTGGTTGCTGATTTAAGCTCCGCAAAGCTGAAACTCTTGAGGTTTGGAGACTGTAAGATCTCACCCTCGGTTCGAGGACTTGGTCTTACGTACACAAAGGAAGCCTTACTCCCAAGTCGGATCTTACTAAATAATAAATGATAGTATATCCATAAGACCCTATTCGTTTTTAGATGCTAAATAATAAATAATTACGACTTGTGAGATAACTTACAAGTTAGAAATACAAGGAAACTACAGTAGTACGATAAGGCAAAGCTAAGAGCCTAAAACCAAAACATAAAATCCAAGTATGTGCAAATTAGATCTATTATATTATATCAAAAGGATTCAACAAGTATGTACATTTCATTATCTTGGCTAAAATAATCACCAGTCACCAAATAACCGGAACGGAGCTCTACAAACCGGACATGCCAACTTATACAAACACCAAGAATCTATACATTGCACGTGATACACGTGCCTGCATCTCACCAGAACCCCTAACGGCGTCGTTTTTGTGAAAATCTTCCAAGCAAATCACGCAGACCTCAGTCGTGATCCCGCCGTCATCTCCGCCGCTTTTCTTCACAAGATATATCGCCGGCGGAAGTGGCTCTCCAGACTCCTCATCCCTGGCTGGTCCCTTGGGCAACTTGGGGTATATGAAGAAACATAGAAGGAGAATCAAGCCGAAGAAGAGGGCGATGATCATAAGCCTCAATGCTAACGACTCGCTCTCCTGTGTCATAGGCGAAGCAGCAGCGTAATCGCCAGAGCAACTTGAATTCATATATTAACGATCTTTAAATCAGATTATTTGATTTGTGTGCTCTTATCGATGGGCTCATGGAGATAAACAAGTTTAGTTTTAAGTTAAAGCGGGAACGATAGAAAACGAGGATGTTCAGGTAATAAATTATTATTTTATGAAAACAAAACCAACTGATTTCCTTTTTTTTTTTTTTTTTTTTTAACAACCTACTGAATTTAATCTAAATCTTGTTAAGTGATATTTTTCATCTTATCTGGAGTTTGACAGTTAAGCTCACATATCAATTACCCTAATCTCGTGTAGATAGATTTTTCCCCTTTATCCATAATTAAGGCTATTTTAAGTGTCAAATAAAATTAAGAAAATAGTCAGGGCTTATAGTGTTCAACAAGTTTCAACAAGCTGTATGTTTCAGCATCAGGTCTAGCTCCACCTAAAACCATCCTCTTGAATAGATTAGGGTCATAGACTTTGGCCTTCACATAAGCCTTGAACAGAGCATTGTATACAAACGCATACCTATTATACTTAGCATTCTTCACCTCTTCAAACAGTTTCTCTGAGTTCTCTACGTCACCTTTCTCTGCTAAACACTCAATGATCGATAGAGTCGTCTCCAGCCACGGCGTTGAGCTTCTTATACTTTTGCTCGTCTTTAGATTTGAACCCATTTCAATGTTTTTGAGAGCTTCCTTCATCAGGTTTGATTTAGCACATCCGAGAGCCAGATGTCTATATGTTATGGAATTAGGCTTAAACCCATTTCCTGTCATCTCGCGGAATACACCAATTGCTTTCTCTATCAAACCGCACTTGCAATATACAGAGAGCATAGAGTTGAATTGCTCGGTTTCTTTAAGTCCTCTCACGTTCTTCATCTCTAACCAGAGCTCTTCAGCTCTATCAAGATTCCCTATTCGCGCAAACGCTTCAGTTGCCAGCAAGTAACTCTTGGATCTAACATGATGAAACCCTTTGATGACATTCCACGTTCTCTCTAGCTCCTTTTCTTTTCCTAAACGTCCGTACATAATCATCAATATATCCAAGGTCGACCAATTATCCCCTGTGATAGATCTCTCTATTTCCTCGGTATAGGCTTCAGCAACAGTATATAATCTCGCAACAGCATGTGCCAGAGCCAATATACAGTAAGAAACCTCATTCGGCTCAACTCCCACTTTCTTCATACTCTCAAAAGCCTTTAGCACCCCATCAATATTATGTTCATTAGCCTCAAGCTTCATCAAGATATGATAAGTTGAGACATGAGGAGTCGCCTTGTCAGCTTTCATGAGCGCAAGGTCTTTCGCAATGAGCTTTCTTCGTCCAGGAGCTGAATTACGAATTATAAGACGGTTATAGACCAAATGGGATGTCCGGTAACCAAGTTCTCTCATCTTCTTCATATACCCGAGTGCAAGCCTAATAAAACCTTGGCCTAAACAAGCAATTACAAGGTTGTTGTACAGAAGCTCGTTCTGAAACTCTTGAGGGACACGAGTAAAGAGCTTTTCGCCTTGTGAGATGCCGTGAAGTTTAACTGTGAATTCCAACAAGTAGGAGTATTCTAGCTCACCAGGACGGTAAGGTCTTTCCCTGATTACCCACTCCATCAACTGAAACAAATATACCAAAATGTATCAGCTCACATTCATACTTGTATCAATTGATTAGCATTCCCAAAGTAACCAATTTCAGTTTTAATTGGAAAATTCACATTACAATCCTTGAACCAAAAAGTATCTACTTTTCCTTTCAATAACATGTTTAGATCATATTACATGTATCACACGAACTTATTTTAATCTCTATCTCCAAAACTATTCAGACCCACAAAGCTTATTCTTCATTTTATAGAGAGAAGAAGAAAGTACGAATTGGAACCTCAAGGGCACGTCTGTTTCTTCCGAGCTTCCTCAATCGATTAATGGCGTGATAAACATCACCGCCGTGAACAGGAAACCCATCGCCCATCCAGCTCTGTAACGCAGACCCAACAGTTACTCCCTTGGGGAGCTTCTCGATTCTCAGAGACAGACACTTGCTGGGCTCTTCTTCTCCGTCCGATCCGGTACATGTCTCGTCCAGAGATTTCGTCGAAGAGATTAGGGTAGTGATAAAATTCGAACCTTGGAAATTAATATGATTTAACTCAGGCGAAGAAGATCGCATGCAAGTTGTTCGACGTATTGCCCGAACGAAATATTCTCGTTGCCTCATCAGAGCAATGATAGATCTCATGGTTTAGTTTTTCTTACTGGCCCGTTGTTAAAGCCTGATAATTGTATCATGGTGGACTTATATTTTGATCTCTTTTTTTTTCGGGTCAAAATTGTATTTTTTTTTTCGGGTCAAAATTGTATTTTGTATCTTTATTTCCTACTTTTTAATGTTTAGCAAAACCTATTTTTTTAGATTAAGATTTAAGACACACAAATTTTTTAATAAACACAAAAGTCAATTCACATAGATATTTTATACGATACAAATGAAAACATTACACAATCACCCCATAGGCAATCACAGAGCAGGAGAGGGTTAAAGCTTAAGAGAGTCATTACGCAACACGATACCAAGTCTTTATTCCAACAAATACAGATGTCTTAGCATCAACACACTTTTTCCATGGCATGTACGTTTTAGACCATATATAATAATAATTCCTTAACAGTTACAGCTTGATCCGCAGCTGCAGTTTGATCCGCAGCTACAGTTGTCGCACTCCTTGTTGTAATTTTTCTCGCAACTTCATCACACAGAAACACAAAAAAAAGTAAGATTTCAAAAATTAATATATGATTAATAAGATGAGATTAAGGACTAAGCAACAAGAAGAGATGATCTATTGATCTAAGGGCTTATACCTGCAAGAGTCACCACATTTACAGCCGGAGCCACATCCACAGTTAGAACCTGCCATTTCTCTTTGATTAATATTTGTAGTTTCTTTCTTGTAATTTCTTCTTCGTATGGTTTGTGATTTCAACGAAGGGAATGACCACAATTTATAGAAGAAGAGAAAGATTCTGTTTTATATCCACCATACACGTGGCATTTCCAATATATTTATTGCTGCTAGTTTAAATTTCGTGTGTGATAGGGTCAGACAATTGACAGGATCAAAAAAATATTGTATACACGATGAAATAGGATTGCTTTCTATTTAGACTATATAATCTTAAATAAATCTACAGATATCATCTACTTGCGCAGTATATTTTCTATTATTACAGATTTGTTCTAACTTCTAACAGTTTAATTCAAGAAAGTGATTTAATGTTTTAATTGAGTTTCAGCAATTAAATAGAGTATCAACAAATAAATGGAAAACGTCAAATTATTAGCGAATAAGAAAAAAGGCGTACACGCAACAACAGTTACGATTTTAATTGTAAAGGAAGCCGACCCCAAAAAAAGAGGCATGAAGCGTGCCTCTTTCAACCGCTCGTTATAAACTTCTATTATTACAACAATACGTAAGTATTTATAATTTTATATATTCTTGTAATAACTATAACATTCAAATATTGTTTTTCTTTAATTGTAATTTGAAATACGGGAAAGAATAGTATTTGCATTTATATTTTACAGATGATGTTTGATATGATAAGTTGTTGTGAGAAAGTCAAATGTATAAATGTCTGTATATATTACTTTTTCTAATCAAGAGTTCATGCAGCATCGGTACTGTTATTATATAACATTATCCTTTCTTTTTCTAAGTCTTATACTAATATTATCTTGTGCGTCAGGAAACTTATTTATTGAATGATAAATATTCTCATCTGTCATTTAGATGACCGGAGACACTGTCTATAACGTATTAATTTAATGAAAGTTTAGTGTGATATTTTTATGGTCCTTATTAGATCAGATAATCATGTTCTAAGATAAAAAAAAAAGTTGCTAACCAATAAAGGAGTAAAAATTGTTTCGGATTAATAGTTTTGGATATCACCGCGATTTGTGAACAAACCTAATTTATCTCCCATGCCGAAAGTTTGGGTAGCTGTAAAATTTTCTCTAGTTTTGACTGATAATGATGTGGAGAGCCGAAGAAGTAAGAACCACACAAACTTGCTTGGGTTGAGTCTCTTTCTAGATTCTTCCGAATCCGCGAATATGACTACTTTTCATAAAAGAAAATAGAAGGAATGAATAACACATAAATAAACATAATCGTAGAAGGGGTCATTATAGAATAGTTACATGCAGTAGTAGGGTGGGGCTGGTGTTTTGATTGCCCCTTCAAGGTCATGGATTGGTGAATACACTTCCCATCACAAATCCAAAAAAATAGACTTCCTTGTTCCTACGTGCCAGCATCGTTTACTTGTAACGTATTCTAAAATAGATACTGAGAGAAACAATGAATAGTTATAGTTATATTAAGAAATTTCTTCTTCTTTTTTTTTTTTTGTTTTCAGATTTATTAGGTTTATTCAATTAAGTTTTAAAATATTTTTAATTTGAAATATATTAAGAAATAAATGGTGGTATTTTGTTTACATTTGTTTTAGAAAAGAAAGTGGATTAAAATACATTATAATCTAAATACAACTAAAACAGATTTGTGTATGCCTCAGAACAAATGTTTAACTCCCAAACAATAAAAGATAGACGCAGAGAAACATCTATGTTTTTAACTATGTTCTTGGAAATTCTATGCCCACCTTTCTGCAAAAATCATCAAACAATTATAGTTAAGAGAAATGATCATGAAACATCTTCCCGGACTGAGTATTCCAATTCTAAGTTTATGAAACCGGAAACATAACTATGAGTTAGGGAATGATTCAATTTATAATCGGAGAATGATTTTGTTGATGGAGGAAGTGAATAGATATATCTGTAAAGGCCCAATTTTCCCTTTCTTCTCCTCAGAATCTAACTAGAATACCACTTCTAACGGTAATTTTTTCTTAAATCTTATTTCCATTTAGTTTTAACGGTAGTTTTTTCTTACATCTTATTTCCATTTTGTCCCAACGGTAACTTTTTCTTACATCTTATTTCCATTTTGTCGCAACGCTAACTTTTTCTTACATCTTATTTCCATTTTGTTGTAACGGTAACTTTAGTGATCAATTTTCTTTTCTTTGTTTTGTCGCCAAACATTAAAAAAAAGGAAACTACATTGTTTCCTTTTTTTTTTTTTGTGAAAACCTTTTCCTTATTCATCTCTTCTTCCCTGAGAAATCAAATTAAGTCTTCGTCTTCCATGGCAAAAAAAAAATAAAAAATAATAATCTCTGTCTTCCTTTTCTTTTTAATACCTGTTTTGTCTCAACCAATTCCCAGAGAGGATCGTCTATGATCCTTGTAGACTGGTGCGAACCGCTCGAGAGATCCCTAATTAGTCTTCGCAATTCTATGTACCTGGAAATTCCTGTTTCACCCAAATTCCAACTTTCGAAGATCTTTTGAGGTCAGCGATAAGATCGGATTCGTAATGTCATTTCCTGCAATCTGATTATATTACTCTTCTTGGTGTTCCTTGTTCCTTGTGCATGGATCGCTGCCTTGAGTTGAGGATAAGGAAGAAGACACCTTTTGGGCTTTGGCAAAGCTGTTAAGTTGGGCCTCGGAGACATCTTCTCTGACTTCTATTTTCAGGTATTGAAAGCTATCCTTTAATTTGTTTTATAGTCATCTATTTTAATTAAATAACATGAAAATACGAAAGAAAATATTTTCATGAAACTATTTCATTGCACAACAAATACAACTGAGCCACAATAAATTGATTAGTTGAGAGAAACAAAACCAAACTAGTCAAAACAGATATTCTCCAATTTTAATCTCTCCGATGGCTCACCAACACCGTCTACAAGCATTTTCAGACCATCTTTAAGCTCAGCCACACCTTCTTCAAGAACCGCGCAAACTGGATATATTCTCACTCCTTTCACTCTTCTCTCAAGCTCTTCTAATCTCTTATCCGCGCCATTCTCATCGATCTTATTCGCCACAATCAATGACGACCTATCCGATAAACCTTCTTCATGGAACTCAAGCTCCATCACCAAATCTCTCAGTTGTTGCCACGGTGTCACTCCTCTGCAACCGTCTAGCCCCGATGCTAAATCCACAACGTATGCCAACACTTTGGTCCGTTCTATGTGGCGGAGGAAGTTATGGCCTAGCCCTCTGTTCTGATGAGCTCCTTTTATAAGTCCTGGAATATCAGCTACTGTCATGGAGAAATCATCATAGTTTACGTTTCCTAAATTGGGACGGAGCGTCGTGAATGCGTAGTGCCCTACCCTAGGTTTAGCACGGGATAGGGCACCAAGAAGAGTGCTTTTCCCTGCATTTGGCATCCCAACAAGACCAACATCGGCTATGCTCTTGAGTTCTAATATCAGTACTGCTTCAGAACCAAGCGAACCGGATTTAATACTGGAGCGTTCATCATTGTCATCAGCATCATCCTCTATGATCCTTAAATTGCTTTGACGGATTGATGTATTAGCAAACTTCGTACCTCTTACATAACGTGTAGCGCAAACACTACCCAAACCGCCTTCACCACCACGAGCAATGATTATTCTCTGACCTTGTTGGGTTAATTCCGCAACATTATACCTGATTGGATCATTCTCTCCTTTCTGGTCTTCCAAATCAAGTTCCTTTGGCATGCCTAGATCCCTCGTTAAACTCTCTTTCTCGGCTGCAACTTGAACAGATTCTGACATAATATCTTGATCAATATTATGGTTCTCCTTGGATGCAGGATCCTCAACCAATGTGCCAGGAAGTTCCCATGGATCCAAATCTTTAGGCGATTCATTTTCCACCTGCGATGGAATTTCACCCTCCTGAAGATGAATCACTGTCCCAATAGGCACTTGCAGGAACTGTGGTAGCACAAGTAAGTATGGAACCATGTTTTAATTCCCAAAACAATAAAAGAAAGAAGCAGAGAGACACAGAAATGAGGAACACACAAAACCTTATCTTCTCCTTTGTTTCCTATCCTGTTCTTGGAAGTTCCATGTCCAGCTTTCCCACCTTTCTGCAAAACTCATAAATCAGTAGTTAAAGAGGAATTCTCAAGAGACATGAACGAAAAAGAGTGAGATATATACTTACAATATGAGGTTGTAATCCACTGAAATCCCAAACAGCGTGTGTGCATTCTAAAATCACATCACCTCCTCTCCCACCATTTCCACCTAAACTAAGTTCCAATTACATTATATGATCAACATGAACACTCTTCGAATCAATCAATCACTAAAAGGAAATTCTAAGTATGCCAAACCTAAAACATAACTATGGATTTGTGAATGAGATTCAACCTATAATCAGAGAAGGTAACAATTTGGGGGAATAGTACCATCAGGTTTGCCATAGCGATCGGCACGGGTCCGGCGGGCACTGGAACAACCACTGCCACCTTCGCCGCCACGTGCATACAGAGTAAACCTATCTCTCATTCTAGTCTCCTGCACAGCACAACAACACAGATCAGAAATTTGAATGGGACAGAAGCAAAAGATTGGATTTTTGTTGAATGTGAATAGATGATGCATTCACCTGCAAAGGCGCGACTTTTCCTTTCTTCTCCGAAAAATCTGAGTAGAAGACCACTGGATATCTCATCCATAGCTGTTTCTGAGGTTCTCGGTAAGATCTTAGATATCGGACGGGAACCGCCCGGCTTGACCACATCAACTTGTTTCTGACGGATCTCCAGCGACCTAAGAGAAGGCTACAGTTAGATGCGCGACGAGGAGACACACGGAAGGGTCCCGCTGAGCAAATTGATCGATCGGGGAGTTGTCACGGTGGTCGGAGAAGACGGAACCGAGGCAGGCAATGGCTGAGGGTTTAAGGCTGAGGGTTTAACTTAATGGGCTCGGCCCACCTAAGTAACTATAGCCCAGTGGTTAATTAGGTAACTGTGATAAAATGAAGATTTATTTTAATTTGTGAAAATGGTGGAATTTCTTTCAATGAAAATTGTATTTCATCAAAATTTTGGGTTTGATACATGACTGTAGAAATATACTGTATATAGCCACTATATTACAAGCTGTAAAAAATCTTGAAGTCCTATCAAAGACATATATACATGTATATGTATATTAAAAAAAAAAATTTACCTGAAGTATTCAAAAAGAGATTTCGTCTTTGTAAACAACTAACAAAAACAAAGCAGTTCATCTAAAACTTGGTCAAAAATCAGATCTTCAAGCTCAAGAATCAGCCATTCAGGCTCACCTTGAAGATTCATCCATCCATTATTCTGTTTAAGATCTCTTCCCACGATGTCATCCAATGAATGGTCTCTATTCTCAGCTCCTGGCCCAGAGAGGCTCCACTTGACTCTACTCCATACCTCATCAAGAAAACGTTTCCCATTTGGAATTTTTTTAGGGAAATAGATGTGTGATTGGTTGTGACTCTCCACGATCGCCTCGTTAACCAAATTAAAGAGAAGCTCTTTGTTTACTTCTTCTTCTTGTATCTCGAGTTCGTAGAGCAGTGATGGATTCAATGGTTGATCCTCTGAGTGCCATATTTTTCCGTTGTCTTTGTTTTCAAGGAAGCCAGAAACTTCTAAAACCTTCTTTATATAACAGAAGTAGGCATCTTCTTCTTCTTCATCATGGTTGTAAATCTCTAAAGAATTTAAACCTAAACCTGTACAACAAGCATCCATAGAATTGAGATTTTCATATATTTCACTAATCGAAACATGAAGATGTTTTAGTTATTTCGTTCAAGAGATTACCGTGTGAGAGTAGTAAAGTCTCTGTATCATCTAAAAAATCGGTACTAGGAACTGAATATGGATCTGGTTGCAGGATTCTCTGGTTTGGGGTGTCGAAATAGTTTTCTTGGCTTATCTCCTCTTGCTCCTCATCTTTTTTTTCCTTCTCTGCTCTTGGGAGAGATTCTGTAAACAATAAAGATTTCTTGCACCCAAAATTAGTACCTTGATCTACAGATTTCCTAGTTTCCAGATTGGAAGTAGAACTATCTGGAGGTAGGTCGGTCAGAAATGAACTAAGAACTTCAAGGCTGGACAAGGACGAAACCCGTCTGAAGAAATGCGGTTTATTGTCTCTCGAATCGCTCTTTTTCTCTTCATATGAAAGTTTTAAGCTCCTTGAACGCAAGTCTCCACCTTCTCTTCTAAAATTATGCTCCAAGAGATGAGAGTACCTCCCCACATAATCATCTTTTGAGACATCCAAAAACTTTTTCTTTCTCTTCTTCTTTGTGTGATTTCGGTCTTTAAGTGCGTTCTTGAGCAAATTCTTGATTTCTCTAAATCGGTTTATAAAACCGTGATTAAATCCAAGATCATCATCATCAGGTGAGACATGAGAAGGAGCGATTGGTTTGTGTTCTTGAGAAGCGTCCCTTGGAACATTCAAAGCCAAAACGGCATCGTTTGTTTTAGGAGCATACCAATTCTCACTCTGCTTGTGTTCAATCCTAGCGGGACGTAAAGAGCCTGGGAGAGGAAACGAGTCTGACTTGGGCAAAACTCTTGGATTAGACTTGATCTGGACTTGCTTCCTGATTCCCGAATCCGGATCTTTCAGTATCTTGACGAAAACATCTTCCTTTTTCAAGATTTCAAGAAAATCCACGTACTCTGTTACTTGCTTCGTTGTCGTCATCTTCTTCACTTTTGTTTCTTGTCTCGTTGGCTCATCATCTGCAGCAGCACTAAGCATCTTTGAATCTTCATTCTTAGAATCAAGAAACGGTTCTTGTTCCTCAGCTTCACGCACTAAGGAATGGGTTCTTGGGGTTTTCCAACCTATGAAAACAGAGTTAACCAGCCTGATTTAACCATCATCCAACCAAATTTAAATTCTTTTGACTGAAAATCACTTTTTAAAAGTAATGAAAATACAGACTTACAGATTGGGCGGTTCTTAGTTCTCCAGCGATGGAAGTCAAGCACATGAAGCATTCCAGCTAACCAGCCTGATTTATGATTATATTTGCCATTTCTTGCACTCGAATTTTCGTTTATCATATGTTTTCCCATCTCAAATCCTGAGATCTGCATAAAACATAATTAAATTTACGTTTCTTGAGCAACGAATTCCTTTTTTTTCTTTTTCTTAAACGTTGTGAAGACAGTATAAACAATAGCGACGTATTAAAGAAACAACAGACACACACACACAAATTTAGTCAGACCTGACTCAGTAGTTTGTCTGAAGTCGTCAAAATCGAATCAATATGATGAAATTTAAAAGACAAATAATCTATCTTGTTTCATTTAATGAACCAAAGCAAAAGCGGAATTGAAAAGTTGATAGATGAATAAAAACCGTTAAAAAGATTTTTACTCTGTAGAAGCTGACCTGACCAAGAAGAAGAAGGAAGTGATTCAGAAACCAATAAATAACTCTATTAAATTCAGATGTTATTGTTTGCTTATTTAGAAACCGGAGAACATATAAGAAACAACAACGTAAACTAAAGATCGGTCGATGGAACGGAAGGTGTCCGTAAGGAAAACGAGGAAGACGTTGAACAAGAAAGAAGAATGTGAGACTTTTCGTGCCCTTTGTGATTCTACTTTACCCGCCAAATACGGCCCGGTCCACTTCTAGAAAATTGTAAAATGTCTGTTTCACTTTCATATTATATATTTCTCTTTATATATAACCTCGTCACACGCTACCATATATGAATGTATTTTTTTCTCTCTCTTGGTGGAATACTAGTGTGTTCTACTCGAATTGTAATATACTTTATATCTCAGCTTATTTATTTAAGAATTTAACTATGAAAATCTTTAAAGTATTTTTTCTGAGCCTTTTCTTATTTTTCTATTACACATTGTTAGTTAATAAAAATTATTGGATATGAATGCTTTGTAGATATTATTAAATGTATTAAATTTCATAATTCTGCAGTCTTTGCCAATTTTAAGAATTATTATTTTTTGCTAGTATCAATAGATTAATAGATAGTTCCACAACTCCATCCACTTTGTACTACTACTACTTATTATTATTTATTCAATCTGTAAGATAAAATGTATAGTGCATATGTGATCTAGCTATTCTAATGTGTGCAAATATACATGATATAAGTAACACATTTTTAATCGTGTTCTGAAGTTTATCATCATAATTAGAAGTCTATGAAGAATAGGTTAAACTCTTAAAAGTATTCGTTGACGTCAATATTGAAAATTATATACTTATATTTGCCATAGCATGCCTCGTATAACAATATATTGGTTACTTCGAGAAGAACAAAAGTTTTGATCTAAAACCCCATATCCATCAAATATGTTTGGTTTTAATCAGCAAAATTCTTCAATATTGTAAAACCAGTTAAAATGTATTAAAATTTTATAGAATTGGGTGGTTTGAAGAAGACGACCGATAATACTTGCGCTGGTAAAATATTTGAATAACCCAAGTAGGATGAGTTTATTTAAAGTAGGATGATGAGTTTTTTATATGCTAATTATGTATATATCTAGTTATATATAAATAATACTATGTCAGCCAATATTGACTTGAAAGCCAAGGTTGACCTGGAAGATTATAGCCCTAATCAGGGTTTCGTATTTTACTCGAGTATTAGGAAAACTTTAACTACCATATATAGTCAAAAGAAAATGAAAATTAGTGCTGGTGTGTCTAAAACCGCTGGACAGAAAGATAGACTGAGATAATTTCGTTAGCCTATGGGTGCCTACAAAGAGTACTAGAGCACTCATCCGTTTAAGAAGTTATTTTTACTTTTAAAAGTATCATTTAATTTAATAATAATTCAGCCAATTATAAAATACTATTGGTCACACAAAATTTAATAAAATTTAAATTTACATAGAAATATGATAATTATTATATTTTAAAACAACGGAAAACTGTTAAACATATATATATATATTATAGTTTGAAACAAAGGAAATATGTTAGATGATGACAAAAAAAATGTCTGTTCCCACCAAATTAGTCAAGTAGTCATAAAAGTCAAATACTTTAGTTTGACCGGCGTGCGTGATTAAGAATAGTAAATACCACAACCGTCCAGCCAGTCTAATAAACAAATGATAGATAAATGAACATGCCCCCAAACTCATAAAAATGAACTAAGACATTTTTTTGTCGTCTCTTTCAAAACAAAAACAAAAAAACTGTCATATTCATCCCAAGTTTCTTATAAGAGTTCTTACCATAAAAAAATAATAAAAGTAATAAAAATTATGAGAGAAGATTAGGAAAGATTCTTAGTTAAGAACACTAAGAAACTTTTCCAACAAATCTAAGAACTTCTAATATAATCTGTTGCATTTTTATTGGTTAGTTACTTTTTTTAATTGAAAACATTAAATTTTTAATTTAAAAAACCCCTTCACCATTTCTATGGATGGAGATGGTATAAGACATTTAGATTTAGAATATCATAACTGTTGTTGACCAAAAAAAGGTCTAAATTTAATATCAATGACGTAAGAGAGGAAGAGAGTGGTGGGAGAAGAATTATGAAAATCACGAGAGATAGAAGAAAACGAGGCGTCAGTTATAACATGACACGTGGTAGTCCCTTAGCCCTTCCGACCCTCTAGATGCGGGTGTTGTAATTTGCTAAGAACTTGAATCTTGAATCTCTGAGCCTCTAGATAAAGCGGTTACAATTGCATATTGTGTGGATTCAACCGCTTTCTTGCAACGGTTCTGCCCATTCATTTTCCCCTTTGTACATACACACGTTGTTCCCTCCTCCTTGTCCCATCTTGAAAATCTCCGAGAAACAGAATGTGGCTGATTCATGTTCAGACAAAAGAGAACTCAACCAGCTCAAACATATCTTCGCCACAGATATATTCATTGCATTTCAAGGATCCTGCGTTTTTTCCCCCGGCTCAGTCCAACACTTACTGCCTCTGGATCCTCTGTTTCGCAAGGTATAAATCGGCAATAGACAACTCCACGACTTTTAGCTCTGTCGAGATTTCTTTGCACCGTTTCACTTGCTCCTTGTGTATGACAGTTTACGAGAGCAACGCTTCTCGTTGTTCTTTGTACTCTTCTACAGAGCTCCTCTTTTTCAACCACGAGATCATACTAATGAAAACAGGAGCTCTATATAACACTACAATGAAATTGTGCTTTTGTTTGTGTTAATTCATCTTCTTTTATTCGATGATACAAGGAATCAAAAAAATTATACACCTGGCATGACAAAATTCTCAGATTTTCGTCATTAAAAATAACTTTTATAACCACTTTTGATCTCTTTTATAGAAGGCCGAGCCCCGTAATTTTTCCTTTAAAATATATCGCAATCGATCATTTTAATTTGTTTGTAACGTTCCGATTGACATTTGAAAAAAACAATATTATTTTGGGATTAGTTTGTAAAGAAAATGTCCCAACAAATAAGACTAAAAATATAGTTTGGGTTCCAAGTAGAGAAGTTTATTTTATTTCCACGTATGATAACACTTCATATGCTCCAACATTAAGAAATAGGTCTTCATGTCGAAGGTCCACATATGACTAAAAGACAAATAACAAATAATGTATATATAGGTCTATATATATATTGTTGGGTTGAAAGAAAAACTCGAAATTCTATATCAACATTGATAAAAGGAAAAAACGCTATTTTTCTATGATACTTGTATGAAATTTCGACCGATTCTGATAAAGTTACATCGTTCAAAAAAGGTGATATAATTAGTTTTAAAAAAAAGTTAACAGTCAAAAAAATCATTTCAAATGCTTTTAAGTTTTTAACCCAACTGTTAAAAAGTGGGACTATCATAAAAGTTGGGGTCAAGGGCACACAAATTCTGCACGCATTGTTTTCCGTGTCAATCTTTTTCTTTAACATTTTCTCCATTTTATATTCTCTCCACATTTCCTTAACGTATTATTAATTGCAATGTTGCATCATTGGAAAATTATTGCTTTCTTTGCAAACTACCAACATAACTAAAGTTACATTTTTCCAAATATTATAATAGCCATAATAAATTAGACGCTAAAGACGTCATATATATTAGACTCTACAAATCAGGACCGACCAAAACCAAGCTAATACAGTAAATCAATTATGAGTAATCAAGTTAAGTAAACATGCGTGAACATGATATATGTCGTATGTATAATGTATTTCGGGACTGACTATTATACGTTTAATTTTGCTAAAACAGAAAGTATATTTTTGAATTAATAATATCTACGTGTACTAGACATCTACATGTTTGCATATATATTACTGTAATTAAGGAATATTTATAGAAGATCATGCACCGACACAAAACACACTGACAGTCTGACACATAGATTCGTACAGGGATACTGTAAAAGAAAAAGAAGCTCCTAAAAATATGAGAAAAAGAGTATTTTGGGAGTTTTAAAACTTAGCATCCACAGAGACACGAATTCTTATGATACAGTTTCTAAGCAGCAACAACCCTTCTCCTTTATGAGTTACTTATACAATATACTAATTAGCTTTAATATATTATAAGAAGAATCAACAAACTATAAATCATTAGTAATTTTCACTGCTCGCATTGCTATATTAAACGTAAATTGAGTAGAACTAGCTGAAAATATCATATATTCGACGTAGGTTTAAAGAATATATAATTTGGACTGTTACACATACGTACTGAGACATATGAACTTCCGAATCAGATCAACCATGAAATCACACGATACAAACAAACTATATGACATACCTGATTATATAATTAAGTATCGATTTTAAGTTGTAAACCCCCAACTCTAGTTAATATACCTTTATTTTAATATGTCTCGGTACTTCTCCACGATCATCGTCGCGAACACAAACTCTGCGTCCATATATAATCCTGATCACCGTTTGTAGTCAATTAAGTCAATCTCCTCGTCGTAACATACACTAATGATCCGATCGAGTCCGACAAACAAAATCTCACAAGAGTTCGTTAGGACCCGAGAAATCCGAACCGGTCCAATAGTACTGATTAGTTTGATTCACCGGAGAAGTCAAACCGGCGACTGGTCTAGGCAAGTTAACCGAATTTGGCTGATCTTCCGTCTTTACCGGAGCTGTTTGGTAAGCCCTAGAATCAACCATTGAAGCAGGAGAACAAGGTATCCCGACGTTGTTTCTGATATTACCCTCGTTCGGTAAAGCGTAGAGCCCCGGCGTTGGATCAAAGAGAGCGTAGTGACTCAGCGATCCAACGGATGTCATTAGGTTGTTTTCATTGTTGTTGTTGTTGTCATGAATTTTTACGGTAGCCGGACTAACTGAAGTGCTTCGTCCATTTCCGACATGGAGAAACCCTAGATCGTTTGTCAAAATTGAACCGATCTGGTGAGCTTGGTTGTTGCCACTAGTTGCGGATAAGTTCAAACCGATACCTCCGAGTTGAGTGAGATTGTAAAGAGTTGGTGAAAACGGGAACTGATGATTTGTCCTTAGCTGTCCTGAGCTAGGACTTGAAACGTTGACCATGGAAGACTGTTTGGAAGAAGAAGAAGAAGAAGTTTTTGGATTTCCGTTTTTGCCCTTCTTGTTATTCCTCCGGCAGCCTCCTCCCATAGGGACGTTCCTCAGGGCGCCGCCTTGTGTCCAGTAGCGACGGCAACCTTTGCAGAAGTAACGAGGCTGAGTGAAGTTATAGTTGTTGTAGTAACAGAACTTAGTGTTGATGGAGTCGCATCGCGGACAATTTAGGGGTCCCACAGGCAGGGAAATTTTGGCCTGCCTCGCTCTCTCCACCATCGAACCACCCATCCTCGCCGGAAGTCCAGCAGAGACAGCGGCATGGTGGAGGTTAGGGTTAGGGATTGCTTGGAGAGATGGAAGTTGATGGGAGAGTTGTCCATGGCCACTAACTAGACTTCTATTTTCGTGAAACTGGTGATGCTGATGATTCGAATTTGTAGGCTGCAAAACAAAACAACAAAACCAAACTAATCAAAATATAAGGAGGAACCAAGAAACCTCAATTCAATACTGCTGTAATATTTCTAGAAATATAATACGTATCTATAAAGCATGAAATACCATTTATATAGATGTTGGGAAATTAAAGGAAGCGGAATAGAAAAGAAGACGAGAATAGGAATATCTTTTGGAAATGAATCAAAATTATTACTAAACGAATCAAGAAATCAAAGAAGAATTTAAGAGATAAATTACAAAGAAAATAGAGAGAGAACATTTAGTAATGGAAGATCAAAGAAGTGAACCTGTGACCAATTGGATGAAAAAATCATTGTTCTTCTACCCTTTATTATCCCATCCTTCTTCCTTCTTTAATAAAGTTTGATGGATATTTAGGGGAAAGAACTCTCAAGGAAAAACTTGGTGGGGGAATCAAAAAAAAAAGAAAGAAAGAAAGGCAAAACGAAAGAGAAGCAAGACGACCAAAGAGAAACGCGAAGAGAGCACCAAATCAAAAAAAGGAAAGTGAGAAGAGAGAAGGAGAACAAAGACATATTAAAGGGAATACAAAATGATTTTAACGAGAAAAAAGAAAAGGAGTTTCGATTCTTTTGATGCTTTCTGTATATGTGTATAATTCCCACTCTCGTCTTCGCATGTGTATACGTGTCTATAATTCAGTTCAGTAGTGGCAGAGCCCAAATTTTATAAAAGACAAAATAAAAATAATCGATAAATTACTAAAATATTACAGTATCGTAGTTTTATTAGTTACATACTTACATCTATAAATAACTATTTTACACAGGCACTTAAAAACTAAGTTATTCAGCGAATACAACTTTTACTAATTGGGCCAAAATTAAAATATTAGAGCATCTTCAACAATCAAATAAGTTGACAATATCTCATAAATATCATTTTAATTATTTTAGAATTAAAAAATAATTTTGATCAATTTTATAAAGACGATAAGATACGGTTTCTAAAATCTCTTAAATCAAATACGTATCTCAATTTCTCTCTTAAATTTTTGTTATTTTTATTTTTTGAATGTTTAGATACTTTTTTTCATCCTGCCTCTCTATTTTGTAGTTTGTCTCTACTTTTAATTTTCCTTTTCTCTTATCTCTTCATAGATCACTCGTTTCATTTAAAAACTGCGCAACCTCTTTTCAGAAAGGGACCGCCAAAGATAGCCTACTTGCAACATTATTATAACATACTGCTTCGAGTGGGCAAAAATCTCCACCGCGAAAAAGGGGAAAAAATAAAAGAACGTTTATGCATGAACCCATCACGAAAAACTTTTCATATACTAAATCATCATGTTCACTCTTATCGTTCTTCTTCTGCTTTCACCCTTTAAGTTGGATTATAAGTGCATTTGAGATCAAATCATTTTCCAGAATTTTCTTGGAAATGGTGCTTCACATTAACTTAAATTGTGATATCATCACTGCTGGTATGGTCTAAGAAAAACATGACAACGTAATAATATGTCAATTCTATATATACAACTAAATTTTCCATCCGCTTCAAATTTGTAGTGTAGTTTCAAGAACATATTTTAGTTTCGAATATAAGTCTTTTTTATTATCATAAATGTCTAGTATATATACTAATCAAAGTTAACTTAAACATGAAATAAATAAAAAAATTCAAAAGTCACTTGTTTATATTTTGACATAATCTAGATCTGCGAAGAATCTCATGAGATCCGCTAGACCAACTTGTTTAGATCTTGGATATATGCTTGTATGCAGGTAAGGGTTTCCAAGATCTAGATGTAAAATTTGCTTCCAAATTTAGTTATCAGCTTGGAATTCAGTTCCATCAGTTTTCTTGAAAATATTGTGTACAAAAAAATATGTGAAATTGCCATATATATATATATATATATTCGTATAAATCTCAGATTGATACTCGCAGTCGTCCATATGATATTGCTACTATATAGAGTACCGACCTGCAAACAATGATGGAAATGGGGAAAAAACTCATTCACACGACGTTCTTACAGTTTTTTTTTTTTTGTTGGCACGTATCAAATACTGTTATACGAAAAGGGTAATTTACTGTTACCCTCCAGTATGGCTATATCCAATTACAAAGTGTTTTGAATTACTTCAAATTCAAATCTATAAAAAAAGATAATCTCTTCACATATCTAATCTACTAATTCAAAAGGTTCTAAATTTATGCAGGAATTATTTTTTTTTTCCTTGAAGCAAAAATGATATATATATATATATATTATTTTTATGAGGGTCGTAGTATATATGTGTTTTCTCGATAACTAAATGTTTTACTTAATTAATAGATAATAAAAGAAATACAACGTGGAAGAAATGATAAGGACTGGAAAGAAAAAGTAAGAACATTGGTGGTGTGGGAATCTGATTCCTTGTCAATTAATTGTACCCTCCCCCCACATAGCCTTTTTCCCCTTATCTTTACACACACACACGCAAATACGGCACAAAAATCTGCTGTTAAATTTTTTTACCAGATATTTATATAATGTTGTTAATCAATATATGTAGTTACGATTACAAGATCAGTTGCAGATATAGTGCCAAACTTTACTTTTACTTTGATTCATAATTTTTCAATCTATCTGAAAGTTTTGTACATTAGTCTTTTGTCTGATTTTTGAGATCGATCTAGTTCACTTCACAATTTTGAGCTAAAGAAACTTCATCTATATATACACTTCCTTTTTTTATTGGTGAACAACAACTCTACACCTACGAATCCAACTTCAACTTTGGAAAATAAGAAATCAACCCAAGAGTCCAGTCTTCTCCTCCGCATCAACGACTGAGTTAACAGAGGCCGCAGTACAAGGTCCGCTTGTGGAGAAGCTAAGCGTTCTGCTCAGCTCATTCTGCCAAAAATGGTTCCTCAAGGCTTTAAGCTTCGGATTAACCGTTGAGAAGCTTGGATCTGACAGTAACTCTTGCATTTCTGTCTTTCCCTCTAAGAGACTCACCACCTGTGACATTGTGGGCCTTAGGGTTGGTGACGCGTTGGTGCACATCAGTGCCACGTGCATCATCAACATCGCTTCTTCTTCTGAGTAATCCGTGCCTAATGTTGGATCAACCAGCTCTAGTAATCCTCCTTTCTCTTGCAAAACATAAGCCTACATGTATTTGATGAAACAAAAGTTACATACTTTGGTTCATAATATCAGTGACTTTACACTTATTAAGTGGATGAAAGAGATGAGCATGTTTACCCAATCAAGAAGGTAAACGAACTCCTCGCTTGGCCTAAAGTTCGTATTACTCTTGCCACTCACGATTTCTAGTGCAACAACGCCAAAGCTATAAACATCCGCTTTTTCAGTCAAGTAACCACGCATGGCGTATTCGGGAGCCATATAACCTCTGTAATGCAAATGAAAATATTCAACTTGTGTTAATTGTATCTTTAAGAATGCTCTGCCTGAGCCTATGAGTATAAAAGATCCTTACACAGTCCCTGCAATACGGGTGCTGATGTGTGTGTTTCCATCATCATTCAACTTTGCCAGACCAAAGTCAGAGATTTTAGCATTGAGATCTTTATCGAGTAACACGTTGCTTGCCTTAATATCTCTGTGTACAATCTTTATCCTAGATTCTTCATGGAGAAATGTTAGTCCTTTAGCTATCCCCAAACAAATCTTCTTCCTTGTTGACCAATCTAGTTTTAGTCTGGAACTCTCGTCCCTTCCTACAAAAGAAAACCGCCCACACTAAGATTCTGAGCAGTCATTCTGCCAGATACTTTCACAGTTGCAAATTAGGAAAAATTACATACCAAATAGCGCACGAGAAAGACAGTTGTTTTCCAAATACTCATACACCAATATTAATTGGTTTCCTTCGACACAACATCCATATAGCTTCACAAGATTTGGATGTTGTAGAGCTGAGATCATTCCTATTTCATTTACAAACTCGCGATTTCCCTGCCTCGATTTTGAGGACAGTTGTTTAACCGCAATCAGTTTTCCCTCTGGTAATTCACCCTGCATCAAGTTGAAGGTACCACCCTTTTAATATCTATTCCAAAACGTATACTTCTTACTAGTTTCATATTTAAAGATTTCATATAGAGCTAAGAATGTTGAAATATACAAACGAGTTACCTTGTAAACAGAGCCAAATCCACCTTCACCAATCTTTCTAGTTACATCGAAATTATCAGTGGCTGCATTTATCTGTCGTAGTGTGAAAGTTCCAGTTTGAAGATCCAAACCCCTTAGCTCTGTTAAGACATATACAAATTGAAATTAAAGCACAAGAATACATAAATTTACTCTTCAGCCACGTGAATAAACTAAAGCTTATACCTTTGTCAATAGCATTTTTGTCACGCCTTATTTTCCAGAATACACCCACTATGGTTAAGAAAACAAGTGTTGCTACAGCAACAGGTATCCCTACTTTAAGTATGATAGCATTTATGTCATGATATACAGGAGGTTTGAAATCTGCCACAACCAAAGATCGTCATCAATCCGTCAATGAGACTCCATGATATATATATATATATATAAATGTAAGCACTTTGAGTTAAAAAAAAAAAAACTTACTGGGTTCCACTGATATAGCTGAAATCATAGGACCATAAACTCCTCTAATTGGAATGCCTGTTGTCCCTTTACCAGCCCATCGAAAACCAATCTTCAGAGTATGGTCCGTTACATTTACCAGAAACGATTTTATGATTGGCTTGCCTGAACCTCGAGCTGCTTCTTGAATGTTGAAGTTTTTAATCACTAATTTATCCTGTGAGCAGATAAACAAGCAAGAATATAATATGTTACGGATTACATATTTCTAGAGAGTAAGTAGACTGTAGATTCCATAGACGTACCTGAACATAAATATCGAACAAACGTTTGCCGAGACTGTAAAATGTGTTGTCATCGGTAAAGATGATCTCAGCAAAGTGAAGGTCTACAGTGTAGTTCCCATTTCCGAGGCATAGTCCGTAGTAAGTCAACGATAAAGGAGAGACTCGAGCTGTCTTGTAAAGTTCAAAGCTGGGGGAAGAAGCATTAACTGATAACCTGGATGTGTTACGCACAATGTAATCATCAGCATCATCATCATTGTCCATGAAGTTCCCAGTACTGCTAAACGCCCAGTGCTTGTCAGAGCTAAGGGCATACGTAGAAGCACCTTTGGACTCTTCATCAGCCTGATATGTTTTTCCTTGATACACATTTACTTCACCTCCTCCACAGTTTATGTATAGATTATATATATCTACAAGAAATTTTCATTTCATAATCAAGAACAAGAATTTGCTCCACCTTTATTTACAATAGCTAATACCAGAATATGATGAAAACAACACAAAAAGGTTGCTTACGAGATCTCTTAGGATGAACACAAGGGATCCGCTGAAGAAAACAGGTTGAAGCCTTATGTCTGCAACATCAAATTCAGAGGGAAGACACGGAGAAAAGAAAAAACATTTAAGAAACCACTACAAAATCATGAGCATCAATCAGCTGTCTTCAAAGAGTCATTTTTATACAGAGATGGTTTCTTACGACTTGTTCCCAGGGGCGAAGCTTTCCACCATATTCCTAGAAGAATGAAGCACAAAATTGTTGTTTTTCAGTAAAGGTATGAACAAAGTATTCTGAATATGAGTACATTAAATAAACTTACGAACTAGCTCGGTTACAATCATCATTATTGGGAATTGAACTTTCATCTGTAAAATTATTGTAAGAAATATCTCTGCACATCAAGAAGAACAAATGCATTTTTTTTAATCTGTTAAAGTTGGTACTTTGGAAAGCTAACATAGGTATGTATTCGTACACATTTTTGTTTCCTTCTACAAAGTAGTTTGGAACACCTCCCGTGAGCTGGTTTCCTGTCAAATAACTGATAGTGAAGAATTAGAAAAACACTCATGGTTAGTAAAAATATTCTGTGACAATTCCACAGTGACCTACTTACATGAAATCGGCTTTCTTCATCTTTCCAAACGATGAAGGAATCTCACCACTTAGGAGATTAAAACTGAGGTCACTACACCGTAAACATAATCAACATAAAGAGTGCATTACATTGAATGCAAATCATTTTAAAGCTCTTCATTGCTCAATGTATATATATATATATATAATTATATACATTACTTACAGTGTTTTGAGCTTCTTCATATCCCCGATATATTTTGGAATTGGGCCATTTAAATTGCATTTACTCAATATCCTGCATTTGAGATTGATTGAAAACGGTTTTTGGCAAAACTGTATTGAATACACAACATACAAATTGTTTATTAACTCACAGCGTCTTGATAGACATCAGATTCTTCAAAGGAGGGAAGGAAGACGGTTTGCCTCCTAAGTCGCTAATCCTCCTATCAATCACAACCCACCAAAGAACAATCGTGATGATGATCTTCTGTCACCATTTTAGAAAGAAATTGATTTGAAAAGAAGTAGTTTTTTCAAATGCGTACAGGTCAGTCAAGGTAGTTAAGGTAGAAATACTGGAAGGTATCGGGCCATCCAAACCGCAACCATGCATCTGCCTGCAAAACACTTGTTTGGATTGTAACTTTGTATGTCATTCTTGAGGATAAGCAAGTACTTATGGAGAAATAATTAATCTTACAGTTTCAGTATTCTTGTCCAATTGCCGATGAAGTCTGGTATTCGTCCAGTGAAATTATTATCACTTATCCTCCTATGACCCCGAAAATTCAATAGTTAGAGAAAAATATATTAAAGAAGTTATGAAACAAAGAGTGAATATTATGTTTGTCACATCAACCATGTAACACTAAATTCTCTTACATATCAGTCATGTTCTTGAGCATACCAAGTTTGTCAGGCAATGGACCAGTGAAAGCATTTGAAGGAAGATGACTGAGACAGAAGCAGAGAAAATATAAGATATCAAAAAGTAAGAAGCCAAACGACTTGAGACTTCTCCAACAATAAATATTTATGATAAAGATAGAGAAAAGAAAAGAAATATACAGTTTCTCCAAATGAATCATTCTTCCAATCTCAGGAGGGATTGGCCCTGAAAACTGATTTCCTTCGAGGCTCCTGCATATTTTCCAGATGTGAGAATACTCTACAATGATAATTGATAATGCTAACATAATCAAGGACAAGTTCAATCAACGCTCTAATACACAATTCATGAAACTGATAAGTGTAAAGGTGTAACAACAACAACATACAGGTTTCTGAGCATTGTAAGGCGAGTTAACACATTTGGAAATGGACCAGACAATCGATTCCCCATGAAAGATCTGTGTATTTTACATCAAACCCCACAAAGATAACAGTTAAAAAAAAAGTGGATTATGTCTCAATTCATTACAGAAGCAATACAGAAGATACTTACAAATCTTCCAAGCGCATTGAAGCCCATTCCTTCGGAATGGTACCAGTCAGATAGTTACGGCTAAGGTCCCTGCACCCAAAAATGTATGCGTTAAAAACAAATTTCTATAATTGAACTTTGAGAAACCATGAAAATCTCAAGTCTTTGATTGGTTTGATCACTTACAAAATTTTGAGGTGACGAAGCTTAGAGAACTCTGGAGGGACAATGCCTGATAAGTTCTGCGACTTCAGAGCTCTGCCAAAAAAAAAAAGAAAGATACAATAAACCGGATATAATCGTTTTGGATAAAACTCAAACCGGACATATAACCGATTGACGATTAAACTGGTTTCAGGTTTAATCAGTGAGCGATTTGACTTTCTACTGTTCAGGGTTTTTTTTTCTTGTTCGGTAATTAGTGATCCTAAGAAAATTGTTACTTTGACCATTGATTTTATCTAAAGAAACAAAATAAAACAATTCATTTGACTTAAAATCGTGCTTATTTATTGTCACATCGATATTTGGTTCCTTTTTGAATTTTTGTTGAAATGAAATTTATACAAAAAATAACATCTAACTAGTTACGTTTATGCTTAATTTTGCATCATCTCAAAATGAACCAACTTTACTTCGTTTCACTGTTTGATATGCATATTAATCATGTAGTATTTAGTATTATTTCAAAATTGTTGAAGCTCATCTAATACATAAATCTGTAGCAATCGCAAACGTCTAATAAATTAAAAGCTTAAGAAAAAATTGCAAACGCCAAATTTTTTTTCCAATAAAAACAAAATTTTTGAATTATTTCTGACCAAATCAAAAATAATAATTGACCAATTTTTTTTTAATTATTTCTCTTGGTTTTTATAAGTATCATATTCTTGTTCTTTGGCGAATTATAAAGTCTAGTGATGGAATGAAGTCAAACTATATTTTTTTGTCAACAGAATGAAATGAAACTATTAGTCTATTACTACTAAACGCGTTATTGTAGTTTGAATATGTTTATTAAGATTTGGTCAACGGGTCAATGACAAGCTGTCATGTCCAGCCTGGCATGTAAACTTGTCGACGCAAAGAGAAACAAAACTAAAAGCTTTTTAATCTTAGTTCCCAAGTGTTTTACATCCATCAAAATCTTGATTCGCTCGCTTAATTATCTTAAAACCTATGTTCAAATTATGATATTTAACGGAAATTTTTTTGAACTAGTAAGATAGTTAAAACAATAAAACTAGTACAAGGGAATTAAAAAAAAAAAACAGGGTATGTATACATATAGTTAGTGCCTTAGTGGTTGTCATTAAAATGTGAGTTTTGCAGTTAATGAAAAGATAAGTAAATCAACAACCTACCTCAGTCTCACTAAGGAATTTAGTGGTTTTCCGTTTTCCCCTTCATTGTAATTTGTCACCATAAACTAGACACTATCCTGTTAGCCTAACATTTCCCTGTTTTAGCTAAAAGTAAATTCGAAATATTCCATGTAAAAACAAGCAATTCTATAAACTGTGAAATTCCTCAATACTTGTGTAAGTGTGTTATGCACTGGTTTCACTGACGGTGAAATTCAATATACCATAGGCGTTGGCACCGACAGGAATATTAGATTAAAGATATTTGTATACTCCAAATACGGTTAAAACAAAAGAGGGGATAAGAAAGGTGAGAGGAAGAAGAAGAGACTTACATTCTGATGACGTGGCAAGATGAGTTAGGAGGAGGAAGAAAGGAGCAACTACAAGTGATATTACTCTCAAACTCTTTGGATGTGTAAGTTGATACTACCCAATTGCCTTCACCACTGCATGGATCTTTGTTGAAGTTCCAATCTTTCTTCCCCAGCTTCTTCCCTATCTCCTTTAGTGCCCTCACTTCCCAATTTCAACCATAGTAAACAACCATCATCGATTAAAACAATGTTTTGATTGTTTCCAAATTTCTTAAAACCCACAAGGCAATAGAGATTCTTAATTACACATGTACGCACTTGAAATAGGAGAGAAGGAAGCATCTTTTTGTTTAATATCATACTTGGAAACGATAATAGAGTAAGGTTTTTGAAGAATAGTTAGTACCTTCGTCCTCGTGGAGTTTACTATTGTCGGAAAATCCAAGACGCCAATGGGAAATCACTGTGAAGAGGACGATGACGAAATTTATGCGATGTAAGGAAATCATCCTTTCTATACAAAATAATAAAATACTGTATCACTTCTCCCAAAACACTTGTAAGAGATGTAGAGAGAGAGAAGCATTAGAAAGTAATGGGATTGAGCTTATGGACCACTTTAGTCGTCAGGATTTAATAAGTTTGATGTACTCTGTGATGTTACATCACCCCGATCTTGGTCTTCAGCCCATTCTAGTGTGTGGATAGATATACATTAATATTATATTATATTAGGACCCGGTAAATACTTTAAAACATGCTTGCTAGTTGCTAATAAAATTTGACAGAGATCCCACAGAAATTAAAATTCCAAACGATTTCGAGATTAGTCAAATGTTTTAAGATTAGTCTCTGTTTTGGTTTAAGATTTAAATGATTGTTAAAAATAAATAAAATATTTTCTTTATATTACGTAATAGGAAGCTTAGTTTTTTAAAATAATTTGTATCAATTACTATTTATTTTTCGTAGTTTAAAAATATGTATATCAACTTCTAAACTGTTTAGCCGGCAAACTGTGAAAGTAGTACATATGACATCTTTCTCCTAAATGACTATAAAAATTGTTTTCAACGAATAATTGAGTCTCATCAATTATTGTTGAAAGAACAGAACAAAACAATTGGTCTTGGTTTAAAAGACCGATGCAAATAAGACATACGGTATCTCTTTACATTATTGGTTTAGCTTTTTACTTTGACAGATCTGTCAGAATCATACGAGATTAATACGACTGCGACAAAAAAATCAATATAAATAAATAAAAAGTAAAGTAACTTTATAGTCTTTTTCTGTGTGTAGTTTTGTGGAGTCCTGGAATCATTGAGTGATTAAGATGGAGCGTCAGAGAAAACCTCAATTTAAGATTTGGCAACAGTGACAGCCAACAAAAAAAAGATTTGGCAATAGCGGAAATATTATGATGGTTTAGAACAAAAGATGCATAGAAAATGTGAGTTTATATTTACCAAAACAGAACAAAATTAATTACAAAAGCTTCAGAAACACAGAGTTTTCATGTCAAGAAAAAAATCAAAAGCTGAAACAGATAATTAGACAACTTCGAGATAAGCTAGCGAGTGGAGAACCAATGAGATAACAATCTATAGCGTCCCAACCGATCAATTTCGTTCGTTCTCAGTCTCCTTCAAGAGTGTCCTTCTTGATTAATAAGCCGATTAATTGAGTTCAATTGTTTTTGTTTTTGTTTTTTTTTGGAGTTCAATTGTTTCCTACTCTGTGTTGTCATAAGAACAAGAACAAACAAATCGATAGGCTGGGCACTTTGTAAAACTTATTATTGTTGTCCCTTTTGGTTTAAGTAGAATATCCATCAACCAAAAAAGAGAATACGAAAGTATTTTGTATTATTCGTATCATCGTATGCATATATATATATATATATAGTCAATGATCAGATTCCGTGACTGAGTCTATTTTCTGTCTTCATTTAACGTGGCTTCCGATGCGTACAACAATGCCGTCTATGTCTCGCACATATCCAACCTTCTGTCCCCATTCTTTGTCTTCAGGCTCGCTCACAGCCACAGCACCGTTCTCCACCGCCCTCTGCAACGCATCATCTCATTCATATATTGGCATAGAAATACAGACTGAAAGAGTAATAGAGTTACCTTGAAAGCAGCATCAACATCAGGATAACAGAAGCAGACTTCGATGGGTGCTCTCTCACGGGCTGAATGCGAAGACAGAACCTTCCCAGTTAGGTCGTCGGTCTCATGCTGGTGAAGCGGTGTGAATGCTATCGTCGTTTGCCCGCTCTCTAGCTCCCCCCACCTGCGTGTGTATGATCAGTTTCGTTCCTTGCATGATTCATAAGCCGGGAACAAAAATATATATATATATATATATATATATATTGTCGAACCCAAACTCTACACCCGATCGATATATATATATATATATGATCTGATCAAAACATTTACATTCCTATCTAAATAAAATAAAAGAAATATTAGGAATTCAATGAACAAACCTGTGGGATTCGTCAAGACGACGGACGCTATGACCAAAAGCTCTAGAGTAAAATTCTACGGATTTAGCGACGTCCTTCACGTACACAACCGTGTAAGAAAACTCCGGTCTTACCATATTAGCCGCCATTTTTGTTCAGTATTCTAATTCTGATTTCGATCCGATCCTTGACAATAGCTCATCATTCAAACCTCTCACGTCTACTGCAAAATACATAGGATCTCTCTTTACGGTGAGCTCAACACGTGGGCAACTGCATGTATAGCTTCGTGTGTTGGGTGATTGCTGCCACACCGTAGATTTGTAAAATAAAACGAGATAATGCTCTTTCTTTGTGGGCTTCTTGGAAACCCTAAAGAGAGTGTTAGCGCCATGGGTACACTGTTTCAGACCACGGGGCTACTCTTTGTTGATATGACCGTTTTGCTTTACTTCTTTTATTGGGCCTAGTTTTGTTTAAGTTGGGCCTAGTATACATATGCGTTGGTATATAATATATACTAGTTTTATTTTCCCAAATCTAAATAAATATAGGAAATTTGGATTAGTGGTGGAAAATAGGTGAAGAAGATAAATCACAAAACCCCAAAACTTGACATGTGATCAATCATGGCTGACAATATCGGTATGAAGTTCGCCTGGTTTCCGAGTTCCGAACTAGCACCGTCCAATTAATCATAACGCAAATCTCGGTTAATACTACTTCTAAACAACTGACTTTTTTTCTTTCGATTTCTCTTCCATCTTCGAGAATTACGATCCTTAGGAGATTCTAGTTAAGAGTTTTTTTTTTTATAAAATTTTCATATTATTGTCTGGTCCTATCTCGTTTGGCTGAAGGGTTACAAGTCTGAATGCTTTAGGGTTATCGATTTATTTGTTTAATGGGGCATTCCTTTTTCAGATTTCAGTTGAACCCCTTACTCTGGTTGCTGACATTAGAATGCTCAATCCTGTGTTTGTTTTAATTCCCATCCAGTTCCTGGGGTTTTGATTGGTTAAAATGTTCTCATTCTTCGGATGTGTTGAAGTTTTACTGTTCATAGTTATGTGATGAATTCAAAGTTGTTCCCTTTCCATGTATTTCTGTTTTGTTTTCCTGCTTCACCATTTAATCCTTGGTTTCAGACCGATCAAGACCATTTACGAGTCCAACATTTCAGTCCTGAGTTCACTCAAGGGTTCCTACTATTGAGCGTGGAGTTGACTGATCTCTGCTAATGTCAAGTTCACTTCATGTGCTGTCACATATCCTTTTTGAAAATAAATCCCAAAATGACCCCTTGCGTTGCCTCTGCTTCAATGTTTGCTTTTTGATTCTCATTTGCAGATCTCTCACGGACACTCAGGACTCACTAATAGGGGAGGTATACATTCTCTTGGTAAGAAGCATAGATGGATCTGGTGCAGCAGTGGAGTCAGGTTGTCGTTTCTAAGAGCCGAGTCTTCATCCATGAGTTTAAACATCAAGATTCAGCGTGGCAGAGCAAGAAGCTTAGGTCAAGAAAACCTAATGGACTTATGTGATGAAAATGATGATTTATGTCCTGTTGAGTGTGTCACTGAGTTCAAGACAGATGATGAATTTCTTAAAGTCCTTGATAAAGCAAAAGATACTAATTCTTTGGTCGTAGTTGATTTTTATCGTACTTCATGTGGGAGTTGTAAATACATAGAACAGGGCTTCTCAAAGTTATGTAAGCAATCTGGTGATCAAGAAGCTCCAGTTATCTTCCTTAAGCATAATGTGAGTATGTTGATCTCTCATCTTGATATAAACAAGAGACAAGTATAGAGAGAAACAAAATCGTTTAAAAGCTCAAATGGTTTTTTGCAGGTGATGGATGAATATGAAGAACAATCTGAAGTCGCTGAAAGACTCCGTATCAAGGTAATCGCCTCCTATGAATTTTTGATATATAAACAACACTCAAATATATAATCCTGTAGTAGAGAGTTTGATTTAGTACAGTTTACAGTCAGTTCCTCTCTTTCACTTCTACAAAAATGGAGTTCTGTTAGAAGCATTTGCAACTAGAGACAAGGAGAGGATTGACGCTGCTATTCTCAAATATACATCTTCAAGTTAAACTCGCACTCTCTGGGTTATTTTTCCCAAATCATAGAATATGATGTAACTATATATATATATTGAACAGCACAGCATCCTCAAACTTGTAAAGATTCTTAATGGCCCTTATTCTTCGTGTAAGGTATCATACTGAATAAGACAAATGCAACTTTTTGATCTCCTTTCATTTTTTATTTGAACTCGGATGCTTTTGTTGTTCGGTGTTTAAACTATCGCATTATTCAACAGTAGTGAAAGTGTGAAACCATAAGACCCTCTTTTCATTTCTCACATTTACAATGTTTTCTTTTACTCTTACTTACCTATACATTTTGTAAGGTAAGGGTATCGCGAGTACATTTTTAAAGCATATACAGAAAATAAAACACCAAACATTAGAAAAATAACATAGTCAAACGAGTAACTTAATAATCTGCAACAAGGTAAAAGGAACAAAATAACTTTATCTGAACTATCATCTTCTACGTCGCGACTCGCGTTTGTAAAAAATATTTCTTCTCTTGAACTAGATAATTTTTCTAAGTTAAGTAAAAAAAAAACCAAGAAGTTTGAAATAAAATCAATATCTTTAAAGTACTAATGTTTTTGGCTAGGAAAATTAAAACTTGGTTAGTTAATTTTTAGGGATGTATACATATTATTGGTTTTAAGATGTTCTCGAAGCTCACCAATAAAAATGAAAAATATATAAGATTAAAATATATAAATACTTACTTATAAACATTGTATTACCATTTAAAACTTTCATACAACTCAACCAATCACTATCAGCACACTGTACATAGTCAACCAATATTATCTTAAAATGAAAATATTGGAAAGAAACGAAAAATATATGCTATTAAATATACTTTTGACAAACTACTATTATTTTGTTATTTATAAAAGATTTAGTTTTCAGGGTTTCCTTAAAAAATGTATACTTACTCATAAACTCGTTTTACTATTTAAGGTTCCAAGTTCCCAACCAATCAGTTCATAGTCAAATAATATTTAAAATTTAAAAAAAAAATTGGAAAGAAAATGAAACCACATATAGTATTAAATATATTTTGACTAACTAACGCTCTCCTAGTAATAAAAAAATATTGTAAAATATACTTACTCATAAACAAACCCTACATAAATATAAGGACTATGTAGGACAAAAAAAAAAGTACAATGTTGAGAAAAAGGTTCCTTTATTTAAGAATTGTGAAGTAAGCTGGTCAAAAAAAAAATATTGGATTTTTTTTCCCCCGATTTCTTCGCCATCTTCGAGAGTTACGATCCTTGGAGCTTCTGAATTGAGTTGTTTTTCATCGTTTGACAGGTCCAATTTCGTTTAGCGGCTGATTACAAATCTGAATGCTTTAGGGTTTTCGTCTACTCTGGGAACTCCTTTATTCGGAATGATTGATCTTTTCATTGAATCCTTAATTTGGTTGCTTACATTAGACTGTCCAATCCAGTTATTGAAGGGGTTTTGATTGTTTGAAATGTACGCTTTTAGTTTGGTACTGTTTATAGTTGTGTGTTATCACTCTCGGGGTTTGTGATCAATTCAAAGTTGTTCCCTTTTCCATGTATTAACTGTTATGGTTTTTTTACCTGGCTCACCATTTTAATCATTCGTTTCAGGCTGCATCAACCATTTACGAGTGCGTCCTGAGTTTACTGAAGAGTTCCTGCTTGGTTTGCTTATGAACTTCTGCTTGTGGAGTTAATTGATTAATATCTGCAAATGTCAAGTCTACTTAATGTACTGTCGTATTACTCAATTTGTTGCAGTGTTGTTAATGTAGCTATTAGAATCTATGTTTTATCATTCCTCTGACCAGTGGTAATTTCAATGATATTTTCAGTCCTCAATAAACGGGTCTACCTCGAATTTATCAGATGGTTCAGGGAGAACATTTACTTCTTCTTTCGCTGGTCAGTCAGGGGCAGCGTCTCCAGTTTTCCATCATGCAGGTTGGTGTAAGATGTTTCCGGCCCTTTTCTTGTCAGAATTCTTGTGAGCTTATATTGGTTTTTTTCTTTTCTATAGGATCTATTCAGGGCCTTCATAATATTCATGGAAACTATAATGTTCCCAACTTGTCGGGTACCCTTGGATCGAGAAATTCAGGTCTAACTGGTGTTCCTTCTCCTGGGGCCCAGCAACAAAATGGAAGTATTTTGAATGGAAGATTTGCATCCAATAATCTTCCGGTTGCACTTTCTCAGGTTCAGTTATGCTTATGTGTTGGTATCCTGAATATAATATTAAAATGATCCCTTGCTTTGGCTCTACTTTGAAGTTTTCTTTTGGATTCTCATTTGCAGATATCTCATGGACACTCAGGACTCTCTAATAGGACAGGTATGATTACTGTTTAAAACCGTTAAATCAAGTAGTAACACTAGTGGGTTTGGTGGTTTTATTTCTGGATCTTCCTGATCTTGCCATCATTTGTAATTGGCTTACTGTACCAGGATTGGGAGTTCCTCCAATTTTGGGGAATGCATGTTCTCGAATAACGAGTTCCATGGGGAATATGGTTGGTGGAAGCACAATGGGCAGGACTTTGAGCTCTGGTGGAGGATTCTCTATTCCAAGTCTTGGCTCTCGGCTTAATTTGGCAGTAAACAGCGGAACTGGAAATATAGGACAAAATCGAATGATGAGTGGGGTCCTTCCACAAGGTACTTCATAATTTGTATCCTTTTTCTGCTGTTCATTGAAATTAGTTATATATGCATTTGCATGTTTTATTTGGTTTTTTTCTCCAGATTCACGTCTACTTACATATTTTTTTTTTAATTTCTGTGAAATATTACATTCTTCCCTTTCTCTCAGGATCTCCCCAGGTACTTTCCATGCTGGGAAATTCGTACCCTACAGCTGGGGGACTTTCCCAAAATCATGTTCAAGCAATGAACAGTCTAAGCTCTATGGGCTTGCTGAATGATATGAGTTCCAACGACACTTCCCCGTTTGATATAAATAATGATTTTCCTCAGCTCACAAGTCGGCCCGGTTCTGCTGGCGGTCAAGGACAATTGGGTATACAAATCCTTTAACTCTATCTTATCTTCTTTCTTTTTCATTTCAAAGCAAAATTTTAGTCCGCTTTTTTCTAATAAAATCTAGGTTCTCGATTGAAACAAGGCCTTGGAATCAGCCCCATAGTTCAGCAAAATCAAGAGTTCAGCATCCAGAATGAAGATTTTCCTGCATTACCAGGATACAAAGGTCTCTCTTTTTTTAAAGATTCTTTTTCTCTTAATTATTTTTAGTGGTCCTATTGGATATTAAATTGTTCAAATTCTGTCTTATTTAGCATAATATTATGCCAATGTGGAAGGTGTAAATCTGAGAAATCTGAGAAGTTTTATGATCATATCCCAGCTGAATTATTAACTAGCTTCATTCTTAAATCCTCATTATATTTCTAGTAGAATGTCCTTGTATAAAATTTCCAACACTTTTATGGTGTCTGCATTCAGTTTATGTGTTGTTCCTTTAAATATATTTCCGATTTAACGTGTAGTCATAACAAGATGGTTCGGTTTTTCCAGGTAACATTGATTATCCAATGGATTTGCATCATAAAGAACAACATGAGAATTCAATATTAATGATGCAATCTCAACAATTATCTGTGAGTTTAAGCTTGTCAGTAAATTTCATAGGGTTTAATGTCCTTCCATTGAAAGTTTTCATCAAAACATTTACAATTCACCTTCACCTTTAATGCAGATGGGAAGGTCTGGTGGCTTTAGCTTGGGTGAAGCGTATACGGCACATCGTCCTCAACAACATGCGCAAACTGTGAGTAATAGTGGTGTCAATGGGTCTGACATCTTCTCATCTTCACATCCGTCTTACCATTCACAGGTACGGTATCGTCTGTAATATTTGATAACAGGCTGAGATTGTTTGAAGTTCTTACTTGATGCAACCAACATTGTTTTTCTGAAGTATATATGATTGGTTTCAGACTGGTGGACCTACCAGTTTAGGATTAAGATCCATGAATTCTGCAAATTCTGTCTCCAGTTATGACCAGCTCATCCAGCAATATCAGCACCAGCAGAACACGTCCCAGTATCGCTTGCAGCAGATGTCAGCTGTTGGCCAACCTTTCAGAGATATGGGAATAAAATCAATGCAGGCGACACAGTCAAATCCTGATCGGTTTGGCTTGCTTGGTTTGCGTAGTATAATAAAGATGACCGACCCTGAATTGTCTTCTTTGGCACTTGGGATTGATCTGACAACACTGGGATTAAATTTGAACTCAACAGATAATCTTTATAAGACTTTCGGCTCGCCTTGGTCGAATGAACCCTCTAAAGCTGATCCAGAATTCAGTGTACCGCTGTGTTACTATGCACAAAGCCCTCCACCTGTACATGTAAGTGACTCTACTTTCTCATAATTATCATTACTCACTTGTCCAGGTTTGTATTTCTTATCATTAGCTGTTTTTACTTTTTTTTTCTCTTTTTTTGGTGGATGGATGCAGCCAAGGCTCTTTACAAAATTATTGGTAGAAACGTTGTTTTACATATTCTATAGGTATATGTCTATGCAATTGAAACTACTTGTTGTTGATGCGCTCACTTGTCAAACGAACCATAACGATTTTTTTTGTGCAGCATGCCAAAAGATGAGGCACAATTATATGCTGCAAATGAACTGTATGTCCTTTTTATCATTCTCTACTTTTTTGTGCCTCTTTAATATTTTGTGAATAAGAAATACTTCATAGGAGTTTTTTGTTTTTGAGACAATTGATCTTATGTCGAGCTGGGAATATAGATTCAAGATCAATTTTTCTTCACATGAGAAGAAGAAGGGGATTATGAAAGCAAACTATCGATTGATTCCATCTTTCTTCTCCATTATTATAAAATGGGGTTCTATCTTAATTTCCTGGTTTTATGGCAATGCTCTGAATGATGAAGCTGCATAACTCTTATTGTTCTGCAGTTACAATAGGGCTTGGTTCTACCACAAAGAACACAGGTTGTGGTTTACCAGAATCGGGGAACCTCTCGTGAAAACAAATGTGTATGAAAGAGGATCATATCACTGTTTTGATCCAAACTCATTTGAGACCGTTCAAAAGGTGAGTACAACCAAGTTTTGCTCACAATCGTAATTTTCTTTTCATTTTGGCCTCTGAAGAAAAACTATCTCTTGCAGGAAAATTTTGTTCTTTATTATGAGATGCTGGAAAGAAGACCGTCCCTATCTCAACATTGAGTGTAAACTATCCCTATGTTCAGTATTTATAATGTAAATTTCCTACCAAAGTACCCGTTGGTTAGGAAGTTATAGAACAGAAATCAGTTTCCAGAATGTATCTTTTTATTTCGGAATTTAGCTTTTTGGTTAAATGAACTCAGAGTCACTTTTGTTGCTCATCTAGCTGAAACTTCTTCAAGCTATAGGTTAAATCAATTATACATCTCTTCCCTATTTAGGATATGTGTTGCATCATGCATTAATCTATTCCTTTCTGGTCTGAATCATTTGATTTTCGGGTTGAAAGCATCTCAGGAACTCATCAACACCAGGTTCTTCACCCATCAACTCATTGGTTCAACCGTGTCAGAAAAGGCACATCAAGTTTCGAGTACCGTCAAAGTCAAATTGCATACATTTTCTTACACTCGTTTTGGAGAATATCAGAATCCGTAAGCTGTGGAATCCCCCATGATCCAGATTTACTGTTGGTGGTGGATCTTCTAATGTTTCTTGCATTGGCAACTTCGATCTTGTGCTGTATTATCCAGTAGCACATCGTCCCTAATGTCGTGATCATTATAGTTGCCCCAATAGCAGCCACTCCAATGGCTAGCCCCTTCTCTTCTTCACCAACAACAACAAATGACAGAGCCAGAAAGGCAACAGAGATGAGAACACAGGCAAGCCACATGAGTTTGTTTATCACAGCCATCATCTGTTTCTTGGCTTTGCTCTCTATTACCACCACTGATGTCTGAACCACCACAACCGCTAAGGAGATGAAGAGTGCGATAGAATCAAAGATGAAGAAAATTATGAACGGAGTCGTTGATGCAATGTTCGCCTCCCCGAGGAAATGCCCTTTTGAAATCTTACTTGTGTCTTCTATATACTGCCCTGGGACAGTGAAAATGGCTGCAAACGCCACTGTGGCAATCAGAACAGCTACAACGGTAGTTGAGTTGATTGCATTGTTAAGACCTTCAGTGTGCATTTTGTTTAGCTGTTTGGCAATTCCTTGAACGCGTTTTCTGGTCAGGCGGGTATGCTCAAGCTGGTTGTGAACCTCATGCTTGATATCGCTTACCGTTTGTTTCAGCTCCCTAGCAGGGTTAGGCCCGGACGGCTTAATGGTCTTGGCGCTGGGAACACCATGTTTCTGTAAGATAAGAGTCGCTTCTGGATTCCCAATCTTCTCTGCTGTATCAAGTGGGGTTTCACCTGCTCGGTTAACAGCTTTTGTGTCCGTCATGTTGTTTGCTAGTAGCAGCTTAACGATCTGAGATCTGCCTTTTCGAGCTGCAATGTGCAGCGCCGTGTTTCCCTTTGTGTCAGCTATATTGATAGACGATCTATCCACTTTGATAAGCTCCTCTACCACCTCAACATTTGTACCTTTAACGGCCATGTGAAGCGGTGTTTGGCCCTTCTTGTCCATCCTGATTGCAATCGCCGGTTCTGATGCCAAGAGAGACTTAATGACTTGAACATGTCCATTCCTTGATGCAGAGTGCAACGCTGTCTTACCGTTGCTCTTGGCAATTCCTGTAAGGCTGCTTCCCAATTCTAATAAAAAGCTTACCACTTCCGTGTGTCCTTGTGTTGCTGCTGTGTGTAGTGCCGTTGTATTGGATAGATCCACCGTCATGGCTAGCTCCGAATGAGCCTCTGCTAAAACCTTCAAAACATCTGCAAAAATCCGAAATGCTAATCTTTAAGATGCATTGCAATCGACTGGTTTTAATAGCGATTTTTTCAAGGGTTTTACACGTACCGAGATGTCCTTGCTTGGCAGCAATGTGGAAAGCATCGAATCCGTTCCTTGCTTTGATCTCAACCAAAGGAAGATGATAGCATTTGATCATCTCCTTGACAATCTTTACATCACCATACTCTGCTGCAACATAGAGTGCGGTTTCCCCTGATTGGTTCTGTTTCCCCAACAACACATTCAACTCAGACTCTCTAGTCTTTGTAAGAATCTCGACAACTTCATCTCTGTCTCCATGTCTCACGGCTGAATGAAGTGGCGTGTCGTCGCGTTTTCCAGTCAGCTGCTTCGCCATTTTCTTCTTTGGCACGGCAGAATCCGCCACGGCGCCTTCTTCCCCTTCCATTTTTGACACAATCACTAAACCCTACGATCGAAATACGTTAGCCTTTATTGAAATAATTTATGTCATATTATCAAGAAAACAATCCATAAATCGAAAAATAGCAGAAAATTGTGGGGGTTTATGAGATATATTTTAAAGTCCATTTCGATTTAACACTACGACAAACGAAGAAAGAAGAATGTTCATCGTACCAGGTCCCGAGTGGTAGACAGCTCTTGTGAATGATACTTTGAAGATATATATATATATATATATATGAGAAAATGTAATGACAAAAAAAGCTTGGTGCTTCTTGTTCAGCCTAAGAAATAAGATTAAGAAAGAAATTGGCACATGTAAAGCAATGACGATCACTTTTATATGTGAATCCATCAGCCATTAAACGCAAACGAATCTATATAACAAAATTATATTTGTGTTACTTTCTTTAAAGGTAGTGATCATGACACCCTTCAAACTTATAAATTGTATTTTCTCTCACTCTTTTTTTTTTAAGTCTCTGTTTATTATTTTAAAATTGTTTGATTCAAAAGATACTAAGTAAAGTAGATTCTTTTCTTAGCTTAGATGTGTGATCCGTTTCTATACGAGTTATTTGACGATTTTAAAGTAAATTTAAAACGTTTCTGTAGGAGTGGTTTGACGATTTTTAAAATAAAATTTAAAACAGTATGATGATTGATTGTCTTGATTCTAATTACTCTTCAATCCTTCAATTTTACAAGTGTTTCCCCTACGCTCTTTTAGCCCTAGTCTGCGCTTAATTAGTTTTTTTTTTGAAGCTTTATTCACTAGTTACATGTCTCATCGCCGAGAGAAAAAAAAAAATTGCCTGAAATCAAATATTCATGGATTTATAGGAAGCAATATGAAGCTGCTGATATTTTGGCAACGTTGAAATTTTCTGGGAATTCATCCTTTCATTTTTTCTTCTATGTTCCTTTTCAGTTACGAATGTATTAAGAGACCATTGTAAATGAGTTTCAGTACTTGATTTCTTTTTGTTAGCGACCAGGTAAAGCGTTTAATAGAAGTTTAGAAACAATCTCTGAAGTATTTGGGATCCTAATTTAAGTAGGCACTGTGCTCAAATGTCAAATCACAAATTCATGACGAAGTGATATTTTTATAGGATGTTTGTCTCAGACTATTGAAATTTGCATACACTTTTTTTACCAATCAACTCCCTCTATTATAACATATTTATATCCACGTTAAGATAGTCAATAATTCGTCCAAGTGGTTGAAATTTGACAACGATATATTTATAAGTAATAATAGTTCATTAAACAATCAGTATATATAAAGTAAACTACTATTACACACAGTCCTATACAATAAATAAACAACATTGTCTCTCTATCTTGCCTAAAAACACAATACTGTATTTAAAAATGACATTAAATTATATCTATTTACCTTTAAAGCATAATTTCATATTTGATTTAAACAATTCATTCAATGAAAAAAATGCTATAGAATATTGACGCTTAAAAAAATTCAATAAATTATTTTGTTTCTGTTTTGCATGAAACTTGGAAAAACAAAATAATTTAAAACCAAACAAAAAGTTAAAACATCATTCAAAGTGAATTAGTGCTGTAGAGGGAAGAGAGTCATTGAGAAACTCACTGCTAAAACCGTAAATTAATGTTTTTGCAAACTTTCATTTAAAACATCATAATTATATGCTTAAAACAATTTTCGAGGTCAAAGAGAGTGTTGATATGATATGTGTATATAACTTTGGATGATGTCTGATGGGATACTGAAAATCTGAAATATAGAGTAATTGAATAAGAGAGATTCTCATGTATGTTTGTATGTACATAATGACGATGAGTTTCAGACATATAGGCAAAGCCGTGCCGATTCCTTCGGAGAAAGGGCAACAGCCATAGACCCACATATTGTTTACTACTTTTGGAGGCCATTTCTATAGATGCTTTAAGGTCCAGCTTGTTGAGTTATCACAGGTTTGTTATTGCTCCGACTTCTAATGACTAATGTAGGACTAGGAGTGATTTATCCTTTGCTCTTATAATAGTAAAACTAAAATTAAATTTCAAAACTTTAGATAGCCCAAGTCTTCGACCCACCACCGTATATAATAAATTGATTCGGTGCAATGAATATAAAAGACCATTAATCAAAAAATAAAATAAAATAATAGACAACTAAGTTTTAAGATAAAAGTGACAATAGAGCAGCTTCTGACACATAGAGATGTAGGCACCATTAATTCATTCTAACCACTAAAATATGTACGCTTTTATATAATTCAAATATATCAGCCAGTCAGGTCTTTGCACTTCTCCAAAATCTTCTGTCACTAACCTAACCTAAGTCTTCTAATTCTAAAACTTTCAGTCACGTATGGACTGATCTTCCTACAAATATTGCGCTGATAAAAATCAGTAAATATGTTTCTTTTGTTTTGTTAATCGCATTAGTTAAATGGTTTTATTGTCCCTATGTTTTTGTGGCGGCTGGTAATTTAAGTAAGATAAGCTGTGAAAAGTGAAAACCATTTTTTTTTTTGTGTGTGAATTTGATTGTAAATATATGGGGCCAGATTCGGGTGCTGAATTCAAATGCGAATTCAATGTCATTTGAAAACATTTAATGCGAATTAAATGTGTTTCCACCAAACTAGTTTTCTTCCCGTTTCCCGCCGCCCCTCTCTCTCTCTCTCTCCAAATTTCAAATGCAGACACAAAAATTAATTTTTGAAGTACAATTAAAATTGAAAATATATTGCCTCGTGCACAGATTAAGACAGTGTTGACTCATATCCCTGCAGCAGAGATGAAGACAATGTCATAATCATGATCCATGAACACTAAGTTATTATGATTATTTATATTAAGTTATTAACTACCACTTACTGTACCATCATTACCATATGATTTTAGTATAGTTCAAATTCAATGAAAAACCTAGTTCCAAGATTTAACTTGCTTAATAGAATACACAGTTCTATTTTTTTTGTTAAAAGGCGAGATTTAAAATTTAAAACAAAATTAAAAAGAAGTAAAAGTTATAAACAACAATGGACGTCAAAAAAAAAAACACACACACACACACACAATGGCCGGTTTTAACATCTAAAAGAGGCATGAATATGAAATCTGACAAGCTTTAGTTAGTAACTTGGGATATCAGAGCAAGCACAACACTAGAACCTTTATAAGGACAATAGGATACCTTCGAATAGTATATTACATACTATTCCGAAAAAACTTCACATAATTTCGTCGGGGATCTTGAAAGTATCGGGATCTTCTTCCTGATGAATCCAACCATACTTCTCAAAAAAAGGATTCAAAAGCGATTTTAGTGGATACTGATCAATGCAATGATTCCACACATTCCCTAAAGGTTCTCCGACGTCAAGATCTTTCACAACTTCCCAAACGCAACTATTGCACTTGAAACCTGCCCCAAAACTGATCATGAACACTCTGTCTCCTCTCTTTAGCCTCTTCTTCGCCTCCATATACCCCAAAACATACCACAAGCTATTCGCTGACGTGTTACCAAACCTGTGCAGCGTCATCCTGGCCGGTTCTAGATCATACTCGGTTAAGTCGAGGCTGTAACCGATTGAGTCGATAACCGCTTTACCTCCTGTGTGAATGCAGAAATGGTCAATACCGGTCTTGAAGTTGATCCCTGCTTTAATCCCTGCTTTTGGAGCTGCCTCAGCCATGTTCGAGACTGTGGAGCCTTTGCTAGGGTTTCTACGAAGCTTTTTGAGAAGATGACACAACCCAAACCTCAAGAGCTCTGTTACCGGAAGAATCTTGGGAGTGATGACTTTGAGGTTGTCTACGAAAGCACGAGTTGCTGCTTTTGGAAGAGTCTTGTCTAAGTGGATACCCACTCGGCCTAACACGTCTTCTTTTTGGACACAGGCGCTGTATGAATCGTCATTGGCTCCATGGTGCGTCCTTACCAAACACCTTAGCTTGAACATGGCTCTCCGGCTAAGACTGCGTTTGTTTGTCATGAGAACGGCACAGCCACCGCAGCGGAACAAGCAGTTGGCGAGTATCATGGAGCGGTTGTTTCCGCTGTACCAGTTTGGACTAATTGACTCGGAGGTCACGACTAGAGCAAGCTTGTTCTTGTATGTTTTAAAGATGTTTTTGACAATGTCTACGGAGATAAGACTCGCGCTACATCCCATCCCCGTCAAGTTGAAAACTTTTATATCTTCTCTCATTTTGTAATGGTTAATGATTCTTGCAGATAGTGAAGGGGCTGAAGTGAGCATAGAGACGTTGACTACGAGAACATCGATCTCCGAAGGTGAGAGATTGTTTCTCTCGAGGACTTTCTTAATTGTGTCAATGTAAAACTCTTCCATCTCCGAGATCCCATCTTGTAGCGTAGGACACTGTTCCCGGGCCTCAAAGAAGAGCCTCGGTGCGTAAGTTTGCTCTCCGATTCCGGAACTAACGATGGCTTTGAGGAGGAACTTGTACTCGTCGAGTCGAAGATGTTTGTTTCGAAAGATGACATTTCCGCTGAATTGAGTGTTCACCATACGATCATCAGACGGTTTGTAACATTGGTAGTCCAAGATGTAGCAATGTTGATCTATCTTGGAGTCTATGTGTTTCCAGATCTTGAAAATAAGGTAAGAGATGAAAAGAGAAAAGAGGATAAAAACAAGAGACATCATTCTTTATCCTGGGGTTAAAGAGAGAGGTGATGTTTATTTAAAGATGCATGAAGATGTAGCCAATATTGTTGTGGGATATATAAGAGGAAAGTGGAACAGGGAAAGACAGCTCTCGTATTTTGACAACTCATTCTGTCCAAAAGATTTTGTCAATATTTATTGGTAAAAATCTTAGGGGTTGATAAAAGACTTTAATATAATTTGAAAAGTTACAAGCAGAAATTTATGGTAAGAAAATTGAAGAAGATGGCACATTGATGTCGATGCAAAAAATGGACGAGGACTTTCCTAGTTTACCTTTTTATATATATAAAAAATTAATCCAGTCAGAAATTTTGATACAAACAAACGCACCAATAGTTTAATCTATTGGTATTATCAGGCTTGTTTCATGCATATGTAGGGAAATTTTGCGGGAAAAAGAAAGAAGTTAATAACTTAGGATATGTCAGAGCAGAAACAACATTCAAAACGTTATAAGGACACACTGCAATGGGATGGTTTCAAAGAGTATATTATTACTATTCACCAAAGGAATACAACAAAAATTAAATGATTACACCTAAAAATAACTGTAACAAATGAGAGAAACCCATATCGCAGTTTCCTTTCCTATCAAATTAGAAGAAAAAAAGAATAAGTGTAAAACGTATTCAGAATCCAAAGAAATGAATTAAAAATGAAACAGAGGGAGAAACTATAGTCACCGTTTTGTGGAATTTGCAGTTTCAATAGTTGTACAGTATTTTTTTCAATGATTTCAAGAAAACATCACATCATTTCGTCGGGGATCTTGAAAGTATCGGGATCTTCTTCTTCGTGAATCCAACCATATTTCTCAAAAAAGGGATTTAAAAGCGATTGTGGTGGGTACTGATCAATGCAATGATTCCACACATTCCCTAAAGATTCTCCAACATTAAGATCTCTAACAACTTCCCAAACGCAACTATTGCACTTGAAACCTGCCCCAAAGCTGATCATGAACACTCTGTCTCCTCTCTTCAGCCTCTTCTTCGCCTCCATATACCCCAAAACATACCACAGGCTACTCGCTGACGTATTCCCAAACCGGTGTAGCGTCATCCTGGCCGGTTCTAGATCGTACTCGGTTAAGTCGAGGCTGTAACCGATTGCGTCGATAACCGCTTTACCTCCTGTGTGAATGCAAAAATGGTCAATACCGGTCTTGAAGTTAATCCCTGCTTTAACCCCTGCTTTTGGAGCTGCTTCAGTCATGTTCGAGGCCGTGGATCCTTTGCTAGGGTTTCCACGAAGCTTCTTGAGAAGATGGCACAACATAAATCTCAATAGCTCTGTTACCGGAAGAATCTTGGGAGTGATGACTTTGAGGTTGTCTACGAAAGCACGAGTTGCTGCTTTTGGAAGAGTTTTGTCTAAATGGACACCGACTCGGCCTAGATCGTCTTCTTTCTGGACACAGGCGTTGTATGAATCGTCTCTGGCTCCATGGTGCGTCCTTACCAAACACCTCAACTTGAACATGGCTCTCCCACTCAGACTGCGTCTGTTCGTCAAGAGAACGGTGCAGCCACCGGAACGGAACAAGCAGTTGGCAAGGATCATGGAGCGGTTGCTTCCGCTGTACCAATTTGGACTAAGTGACTCGGAGGTCACAACGAGAGCAAGCTTGTTCTTGTATGTTCTGAAGATGTTTTTGACAATGTCTATGGAGATAACACTCGCGCTACATCCCATCGCAGTCAAGTTGAAAACTTTAATGTCCGCTCTCATTTTGTAATGATTAATGATTCTTGCAGCTAGTGAAGGGGTTGAATTGAGCATAGAGACGTTGACTACGAGGACATCGATCTCCGAAGGTGAGAGTTTGTTTCTCTCGAGGACTTTCTTAATTGTATCAATGTAAAACTCTTCCATCTCTGAGATCCCATCTTGTAGCGTAGGAGACTGTTCTCGGCCCTCAAAGAAAAGCCTAGGTGCGTAAGTTTGCTCTCCGATTCCAGAACTAACGATTGCTTTGAGGAGGAACTTGTACTCGTTGAGTCGAAGGTGTTTATTTCTAAGGATTACATCACCGCTGAATTGGGTGTTCACCATACGATCATCAGACGGTTTGTAACATTGGTAGTCCAAGATGTAGCAATTTTGATCTCTCTTGGAGTCTATGTGTTTCCAGATCTTGAAGATAAGGCAAGAGATGAGAAGAGAAAAGAAGATCGAAATAGGATCCATCATTCTTTATTATGGTCTTTAAGAGAAGTGACGTTTACTTAAAAATGCATGAAGATGTAGCAAAGATTGTTGTGGGATATATAAGAGAAGAGTGGAGCAGGAAAGGACAGCTCTAGTTTTTCTTTTTTGACAACTCATTCTGACCAAAAGATTCGGTCAATATCATGGGTAAAATCTTGGGGGTTAGTAAAAGACTAATTTAATTAGAAAAGTTACAAGCAGAAATTTGTGGTAAAAAAAATTGAAACAATAAGATGGTACATTGATGTCGATGTACAAAGTGGGCGAGGACTTCCCCTGTCTACTTTTATTAAATTTGATTCAGTCAGAAACTTTTACATAAACAAACGCACCAATGAGTTATTGTGTATAGATATTGTACGGGGTTAGGACTGACCATGTAAAATTTCGCACCAAAAGATAATGCAATTTATTTTGCGGATATTAACCATGGCCCCAATTGTAATAGATTCTTATTGTTTTTCTCAAACTGAAACCATTAAAAACAGTTCTTAACACTAGTGTCATACTAGAGTGTCATACTAGAGTGTCATATAGATGGCACATCGATATGGAGAAACACTTGGCCTACCTATTTATTAAGTTTAATACACGACGGAAATTTTTGGTACGTTCTGATTTCTGACTTTTCAAGCCAATCATATACGTATTGTTTTCTGTGCAATTATTGTTTATACAGTTTAATATGAAAACGAAAATGATTAACAAAGTGACATTTTAATTAGAAAACCCTACGAATTTATGATTTAAGCATATTTTTTGTCAACTACCAAAATCATCCGTAAATAAATACATAAATTTTTTAATAATCAAAATTATTTGTTTTCTAGGAAAAAGGAAATTTTGTGTGGGTCAGATTGTTTTCTACAAATTCAAAATGTATATATATATATAGGATTCATAAGCTTTAGCGTACATGATCGTATTGATTGACGTTTGTTGGACCGAAGTTTTTTCCAATGTTTGGATTGGGAGATTGAATTATGTGGGTATTCAAATTCATATATTCTATTTCATGGTATATAAAATTTTGAGGTTGTAGATGAAAGAGCAATAAAGAGATTTGGTGAGATGTGAGTGCGAAGAAGAAATGTAGGTTCACGAAATTATGAACTTTTTGGATATAAGTGAGAGTGTTGTGATAGCTCTCATCTCAACCTCCAACAACTTAATTACGTATATTGCTTTTACTACAAAGCCATTAACGCTTACTCACACTTTCCGCGTGTGCCTAGGTCTTTTTTATTTTTATTTTTTTACTTACCTAAATCAACCTAAATTCAAAACCATCTCTTTTTCAATGCTATAGACTTACTTATAACATTATTAAAAAAAAAAAAATGCTACTAGATAACATTACTATCTAGTCGCAATTTTTTTTCTGCCAGTGATGATCACGCGTTTACTGCTTGCCTATTTGCTTTTTTTTTTAAATTGTCGAGTGGGTTAATAGTAGTTTAGAGGTTAGTTCTAATAATGGAGGAGTTAATGTTTGTCTGTGTTTTAGTTTGTTGGCCTAGATTGTTGTAGGCCAAATATATTAAAATTACTATATGTTGTAAGAAATAAATTGTTGAATGTTGATCATCCATGAAAGTGGTACTTTGTTATAGAGGCAACTCGAAAAAATGAGTTACTAACATAAAGAAAAACAAATTTCTTCCATGGTTTTTGACATTTAAGATACCCGTAAGCATATTTCAAAAATATATTTTAACCAAGACACAACCAAATTTGCATTCACTATTATATTACTCAGGTTGACTTGTACTAAATCAAAGGGATTCCAAAACTAACCAAAAGAAACAATTATACCATAAACATCCTGATTAAATCAGGTTATGAGATTGACTGTGGGATCTGTGATAGCTTAATATTTTTATGCAGGCAAAATATGGACAAAGAAGCAGTATAAATTGTGGTTTCGCTTAAAAAAGGGACTCCAATAAATTTGAATTGAGTCACTTTTTATCATGAGATATTAACATGGTCACACTGAAAAATTTAAGACACTGGCAGATACATCGTGGCCAAACTGGTATTATTACAATATTGGTAATATCATCTCCTTGATATCTTCCTCTATTAAATCTGCATACATGTATATTCTAATAGGTATCGGTCATATGATAGCATACGGAATACTAAAAATAAACGATCTTTAAAGAGTTATTCAACTTATAACTACTTAACTTCCAACCACAATTCTTATTATTTTACTCCAGCGAATGATGGACATTTTAGCAACTAGTCAAAATTTTGTCGGCCATCTATCACAATTTATATATTATATAATTATTGTTTTTATCTTAAATATTAACAGCTCAAAAAAAAAAAAGCTCGTTCGCAAGTGTAAACATTATTTCCACGTAATAAGAGAATTAAACCAAGGAATTTATGGATAAAACATCATAGGAGCCACTTGAAATGTAACAAATGTTCCGGTAGACATCAAAGAAATCCAAATTCCAGTTGACTTGATAGATACAGCTTAAATTTGAAATGTGATAAATAAATTTGGATCTTTTGAGGATCCCAAGAAAAAATCCAGTTGACCAACGATTAAACTACAAAGAATTTTGACGTCAAACAAACAAAAAAAAAACTACAGAATAATATGGCTTATATGTATTATATAGAAACTGTAGTTTGAAGCTGATGACAAACAAAAAACGGTAGTCTAAAGCCTCAAATTGTTATTTCATGGGCTTTATATTAAAGACCGGGCTCTGATTCGTCGACAATTTGAAGTTGAATTTGAATTGATTTCGTCTACTTTATTGATTTGACACAGTTACTCGAGTTTTGCGATGAGAAATGTCCAGTTATGGACATGGACACGGGCTCGGATCCTCCTATAAACCAACATATAGGTCGGATATGTAATTATTGAGATCTTCAGGAGTAAATCTGACAATGTCACGTGACCCGACCGGGTATTTCTTATAGAAACCCGTATACCCGGGCATGAGTTTTCTCGCAAGGGAGGCTTTGATTTCGTCTCTCAATTTCGGGTCGGGTACGACCCAAGTCTTGTGCTTCTTGTAAGCCTCTTCAAACGCGTCGTTGAACCGTCGCAGAGCCTCCTCCGCCTTTGTCTCAGCCGTTGAATCTCCGGGGAGTGACGTTACCACGTCTACCCACGCCATTTTCTCGTATTTCTCGAGGTATTGAGTCACCTTGACCTCATGATTCGTCACCCAATCGTCTCCCAATACGACCCTGAGGTTGGATGTACGAACCTTTGTCAAGACGTAATGGAGGTTGTTGGCTAGGAAGAGATACGAGAGAGCCGAGTCGTTGTAGAGCCGAGATTTGGCGTCTATTTTGCAGAGCAAGACGAGTATCAACCACGCGAGTCTCACCGCCATCGGAGAACGATCACCGGAGCCTGGATTTTCTTCGTCGTTGTTGCCGCTGCTGAAGTAATCCTCCGGTAATGGCAACGATGACTCCTTGAGAATGGTGACGAGCGAATCGGTGTAGTCTGCTAGGAAGACGATGAAGTTCATCACATACCTGGTGAGCTGATGAACTCCGCCACCAGGTATCGCCGATTTCGACGACTCTTTGGTAATCGATGATTGAAACTCCGTCATCATCGCATTCACAGAATCCGCGAGTCTCTCCAAAGACTCAACCGCTTGTGATCGGACGGAAGCGGTTGAATCGTAGCTGAAAATCTGATCGATTTTAGGAATTAGGTGTAGGATCGTCTGGTAAACGTCAAGCGTAGGGAATATTTTCTCAGTAGTTTTTTTGGATTTGGCAACGGTGGTCGGGAAGATAAACAGAGATAAGGCGCTCTGTAACGTAATCTCCACGAAGGAAGACTCAGCGATGGTGGCCGAGACAGAGGAGGGAAAAATGTGATCGGAGAGGATTCGTTCTCCGTTAAACAGAGTGGTGATCGCTACTTTCGCAATCCGGACCCATGTTTTGATCTTCTTTTCAAGAACCTCCCATTCAAGTTTCTGTATCTGCGTACAAGTTAATTTCTCAAAACCTAGGTCAGACAATGCATCGGCGATGATCTTTTTTCTAAGTTTCTTATAGATTTTAACACAATCCTTGTCGTAACCAGAGGAGATCATGCATTTCGCTATCATCTTCAAATCCACAACGGCATCAGAATCTCCTCCAGATTCAGAATCCGAAGCACTTCCACTTGATTTCGAAGGTGTGTTGGAGTCAGACCAAACGGAGACGGATTCTGGATCCAAAAGCCGGCGATTCGATTTCATAACGCGGTAAAATTCCTTCTCCAGATGCTTCATAGCTTTGCGCATCAAATCATGGGCTTGAGCAAGCTTAGCGGATTCCGGATTCATGGAGGACGTACTCTGAATAGCGTATTGTAACTTGCCGAGAAGCTCGAGAAAAAGTCTGCCTTGAAGGCGGTTTTGGGGGGAGAAGAGGGAAGAGAGGCTGCAGAAAGAAGAAGAAGAATCGTGGAGGTGTGGAGTAACCCATTGGCTTATGAATGCGTCAGCTGCCTCCACACTATCGCCGATTAGGGACTCGGCGAATCCCTGTTGTTGTTGAGGGCGGGATTTAGACAAGGCAGAGGGTTTCAAAAGCACCATCGTTTCTTGTGTGTGAAGAAATGAGTCGTATGTTGGGGGTATTTATTTAACATATTAGCTTCTTCTTCTTTTTTTTTGGGTGGTAATAAAGGCTTTTCAAAGGAGATTGATTCTGTTTTTATTGTTGGAGCCGTTGGGTCCAAAGTCCATCATATGTAGTATGTACACTCTGGTCATCCGTCTTTTCCTCCCCTTTTTTTTTAATTCCAACAATAAATAATTGCCCTTTTGATTTTGGAACGAGAAATTTGGTTTCATTTTCTCTTAAGATAATTATGCCAATGCTCTAATCCGATTTGGTATTCCAGTTTAGTAATTATTAACGTCACAAATTGTCTATCTGGCTGGATAAACCACATATATATATATATATATATAAATAAATATTTCAAGTCTCTCAGACTCAGCTTACTATGGGAAGGCAGTAACTTTTTCCATCCAGAAAAGTTTTCTTCAATCAAGAATAAATAAAATTCATCCACCCAGTTCCAATTTAACTCAGGTAAACAAGCATGAGAATCTCACCTTTCAGAGATCACTGCTTAGGTAGAAATAGCTTCCGACAATGCCTCACAACAAGCTCCTCCATCCTTGATACAGAGATCACAAAGTAGATTTTGCCAAGCACCAAATCCAAAGCTTATATTTTTCTTTCCCATCACTTCTAGCACAAAGCAAGCATGGTCCAAGTTACCACCTTTTATCAACCCAGCAACCATGCATACAAACGTTCCAGGTGTGGGAGAATGTCTGCTTGCAAGCATTGCATTCAAAACATTCAACCCTGACTCAAAATCCCCAGTACGACAAAACCCGTCAACCATCATACGGTATGTAGCTGCATTTGGCTTACAACCTTTCATCTGCATTTCAGTCAGCATTCTATAAGCCTCGGTGAGCCTACCCTCAGTAGAAAGATGGTTTATCAGAATGTTATAGATGACAACATCTGGCTTTATCCGCCTTTTCTTCATCTCACCGAGTATAAGCTTTGCATCATCAATTTTTCCTCTCTTCCCAAGATCACTCATCAAAATTCCGTAATTTACAAGGCCTGGTTTACAACCACGATACTCCATATCGAACATTAACTTCTTTGCTTCATTGTACTCTCCCTTACCACATAAACATTTCATTAACAACCCAAATGTCACATCATTTGGCCGTACTCTTTTCTGAATCATATCTTCAAGCAAGCTCTTCGCCTTGCCCAGATCGTTGTTTCGGCATAAGAATCCAATCAGACTATTGTATGTCACAACACTCGGCTGCACTTCCATGTCAAGCATTTGATCGAACACTTTGCAGGCAGCTTCCCAATCGCATTTATCAAGAAACCCTTTGATCAGTATATTGAAAGATACCGAATTGGGACGCAAACGCATATCCTTTGCTCCGTCGAAAAAGCTTTTAGCCTTTTCCAACTCGCTGTTATCGACGAGAATGTTGATAAGAGTGTTCAGAGACTGCATAGTACGAACACAATCAAAAGAGGTAATTCTATGGAAAACATCAACGGCTTTATCCACCAAACCTGCTTTCCCGTAATGCTGAATCAACGCTATGAAGAGTGATTCTCTACACCGGACGTTTCGATAGCGGACGAGGTGGAGAATTTGATCGACGGCGTCGAAGTTACGGGCCTTGGCAAGCTTGTAGATGAGAGAAGAGTAAGATGGGTAGTCATGTCGGAAACCCATTTGCTGGTAATGGTGGAAGAGAGAAACAGCTTCCTCTGGGTCTTCGATTTCTTTGAGATCAGTGAGAAATGGAACCTCCTCCCATGGCTTCCTGCTGGACTTGTGAATTGGTTCATGGCTGTTGATTTTCTTAGTGGATTTTTCAGGTCGAGGTGTGTTATAATGCTCTCGGGATGCGATGCAACGCTTGATTGAAGATACTCTTTGACGCATCGGATTCCCTTCGTCTTCTTCCTTTGATCTGTTTCGAGGGTTTCAGCAAAGCTTTGCTTATGCGAAATAAAATGCAAAGCTTTTTTTCTTATTCAACTTTTTTTTTTCTTCGTTGTACGTGTGTATGTTCATCAAAAACCTGATTCATATCATTTAAATAAAATGTCAAAATCTGACGCACAATTCCTTTGTTAAACAAATTTTTTTTTGCATTACATATTGATCTTGGTAAAACGCTATTGAATCCTTTCTGTTTCCATTATAGCAGAATTCAAAAACATAACAACCATCAACAGCTTGACAAAAAAAAAAAACATCAACTATACTGTACTTTGCTAGTTTCTACACTTAAAAATCATAACATTAATCCATCAGATTATTGTTTCTTCCCTCATTTATGATGGTTCTCATCTTGCAGATCCAAAAGACGCGGCGTGAAAGCCAATGAGGCTTATAAACATTGTTGATTGTTCTTGCAAGTCATGGTTCTCACTGCCTGGCCTGAAGGCTATAAAGAGAACATATGAACGGATACTGTAAAACCTAACGAGGCTAAGCTGGACTAAGAGATGTGCAACATTTGTTTGCTTAGGAAAGTACCATGAATGTGTGTTTTAAGATGGAGATGGTGCAGTTGCTGTTGTTCTTGTGGTCACGTGATAGCATAAGTCTCACGTGTGGGATGCTTTTCCATGTTTCCCCAAGAGCTGGTTTGGTTTTACCGCCTTCTCCTCCAGCACCCACCGTGTGGTTTGTCACCTTCAATACAAAAGGTTTCAACTTCAAAGCATGTACAATGACACACCCAATGTCTTGAACTTCATTCATACCAGTATCGCAATGCTATGTTCATGAGCCAGCTTCTTAAGCAAATATCCAACTGCCACCATCAAAGCGCGTCCTGCACACACCAATTTCTGAGTCATTCCTCATAATCACCCGCTCATCTGTTAACTAACCTTTTAGGTGAAGAAAAAGTGATGGACGTACAGAGATATGTACCCTGTGAGCCACTGCCTCCAAGGATTGGGGTAATCAGAGAAGATATTGAATCAACAACTAACAACCGTAATCGATACTCATTCACGTTTGTGTGCGCCTGAGATAGATAGATAATAAACGGTGAACATTAAGAGTATAGAGACTGAAGTGACGTTGAAGAAATTGCATCTTCTAGCTAATTCAATACCTGCGACCTCAAAGTAATCTCTAGACCTTGCAGCGTCTCAAACATTGTATAGATGTCATAGACCGACTGGCATGATATTCTGCTCATGACTTTCTGCACATGTACATTTCTAGTCCATAAAGAAGTGGTCCATAGGCTAGTGGACAAGATTTGCCAGTAACCACAAGAACAGGATCTGCCAGTAAATAAACCTGTCCTAAAGCAGGATCCCGACTGGAGCAGATAAATTGAGCAATGCGTCGGGCAGAAAAAGAGTTTCCCGTGTCTAAATACAAGACTCTGCCAAGATGGTTCTCTGCCACGCTGGCAGCAGCTTGCAAGCAAAACTATTTATTTCATGCATAAGAAAAACACAATGTAAAGAGAACACAAAAAAGGACAAAGTAGGAAGAGTCTCTATGTACACCATTACTGGTTACAGCTTAAAACGCTTGAACATAACAATCCACAAGTCATAGGCATACAAATATTACGTGATGTGGCAGTAGTAGACTTTAAATTAGTATCTGTGAAAATTAATTTTTCAAGCACAAGACAAAAAAGCATACCGAACAGACGAATGCCTAACAGAAGCATACGAATACGTACTTGTGTTTTACCAGAAGACGATGGTCCGACAAGTTCTGTCAGATGACCCTCACGGAATCCACCTTGAAGCAATGAGTCCGTCCTTAAAACAATACAGTAAAGCATTAGTGGAACACTTATAGAAACAGAGTCTCAATTGATAACAAAAACAAAATGCCCTCTTTCTTTTCTTATGGAAGATGAGCCAATAAGATATGTTAACTCCTTACCCTTTGTCTCCAGTCGATAGAGTATATTTATTACGCTGTAGATCCTCCAACAGTTCCATACCATTCAACCATGGTCGAGACTGAAGTTCTACTAAAGAAAGCATGAGAGTGATACCCTGAATAATTCAAAGGCAAACATGTAAAATTCAAAAATCAAGTCAACATCAAAGACTGGTTAAGAAAATAAGATAAAGAGCTAATAACCTCCTTGAATCTATCAGCATTTGTGTGTTGTTGAGCAAATGCAGCAAGTTCGTAGAGATCATGAACAAGGAAATCCTCAACTGCACAGTTAACAAAATTATAAAAAAAGTGAATCTTAGAAGCTTCCACCATTCCCAAACGAATCTTGACTCTATAACTACAACTCAGGATCAAATATAACTCAATGGGACTAAGAAATTTTGTTTCTAAGACGTGAGATCACATAGTCTTTTTGTAACCAAACGGGAGAAATCAAACAGAATCAAAACGAGGTAGAAGAAGAGAACCTGTTATAATTCCATGGGAGGCGCAGAAATCTTGGAAAGAGGCGTCGATGATTGGATTCTCCTTCTCCAAATGTTTGAGAGGCGCCATTTTTACACCTCCACTGCCCAAATTGTGTGACTTTTGTAAAGAACATTAATTCAATTAGCCTCCGGTTCGTTTTCACGACCCACTCTCTGGATCCCGGTTTATTCCCATCTAAATCCCCAACCCGGTTAATCTTCACCAACAGCCTTTACAGATTATTTTCTTCTTTTTGTTTATTTACTTTGATGATTTTTAACCATCTTTCATACCAAATTTCTATATTAGCATTGCAAAAATCCAATTAAATATAGTTAATTTTTCCAATTTATATATTTGGCATTGTTTTTAAAAAATGGCAATTTATCATAATTATCTAATTTTAAAGAATTGCTAACATGAGACACATCTGAATACGTGTATAAAATATACACACATGGTAATAAATCATAAAATGAAATATGTCACACAGATATGAAATATATCTTATAATATATCATAAAAGGAAATGTGTAACACAGGTATGAGATATATCTTATAACGGAAATGTGTCACACAGATATGAAATGCACCCAAATTTAAACAAAAAAGACAAAATCAACCACCTAGACAGCTAGACTTGCCAATTGCTAAACATTTATTCCTATATATCCCTACCTCATATATATTTTTTGTAACGTCTTTGATACCTAAGACCTTATATATATGCTTCATCCATCCTCGAAAATTTCATATCAAAATCTCAAAACATTTTCAAAAAAAAAAAAGAAAAAAAAAAGAAGCGTGAAGGTTACAAAACATGAAGTTCACTACATTAGTATTCATTGTCTTTGTAATGTCGTCTCTGGCACTAACCCAAGTCGTGGTTTCAAAAGAATGCGCCATAACAGATCTTCTAGTATGCATGGGAGTAGTAACAGGCGGATCTTCTCCACCATCGACCGAGTGCTGCGCAAAATTGAAAGAAACACAGTCGTGCTTTTGTGAATTCGCCAAAAACCCTTTGCTTGGTCAATATATTACAGGCTCAGGTGCTAAAAAGGTCTTAACGGCTTGTCATTTACCTATTCCTACTTGTTGAAGTTTCATATATTTTATATAACTATTCTTGATTAAATGTAATAATCATCAAATAACTTGTAATAATGTTTGTCATGGCAAGATTCAAAATTCAGCCAACCTCAAAAATTGCATTAAGATCCTAATAACCTCCTTCAATCTATCTTCATTTTATGTGTCGTTCAACTGCACAGTTAATAAAATAATAAAATGATTAATGAATTGAAAAAGCCATCAACACATACACAGAAGAAATAAATCTTAAAAAGACTTACATCATTCCCAGACGAATCCAACTCTATAACTACAACTCAGAATATGAGCTCTTCAAAAGATGAAGAAGCAAATATAAGACTAATGGGATTAAGAACTTTTGTTTACAAGCAGTAGATCTCATGTTGATGCCAACAACATGCAGTTGGGGAAATCAAACTGAATCCAAACGAGAAAACGAGGTAGAAGAAGAGGATGGTATAGAAGAGAACATGTTAAAATTCCATGGGAGGCGTCGATGATTGGATTCTCCTTCTCCAGATGTTTCACAACCGTCATTTTTACACCTCACTTCGTAAAGAACATCCAATTAACCTCCGGTTCGTTTTCACGGCCCAGGTTCTGAATCCCGGTTTATTCCCATCTAAATTCGCAACCCGGTTTTCCTTAACCAACAGTCTTTACAGATTTTTTTTTCTTCTTTTTGTTTATTTACTTTCCAAATTATCTTGTTTATAATCAATATTTGATGATTTTCAAAGACTTTTAACCATCTTTTCATATTAAATTTTACTATATTAATTAGAACTGTACAAATCGTATATATATATATAGTTATATATTTTCACTTAATATGGATAGCATTGTTAATTTTACAAGATTTCTAAATTTATAACAAATAATTATGTAAACTTTTTAAACAATTGCTAACATGAGACGCAGTCTAAGATATGAAATGCACTTCACCGCTACACTTGTCTATTGCAAAACATGATTACATGTCTATCCATAGCTTATATATACGCTCACCCATCCTCGAAAATTTCATAATCAAAATCTCAAACATTTTTAAGCAAAAAAAAAAAAAAGAAAAGAAAGAAAGAATAGCTAAGGTTAGAAAACATGAAGTTCACAACATTAGTATTCATGGCGTTTGTTATGTCGTCTCTAGCTCTGACCCAAGTATCAGTTTCAGCGGAATGCAACATAACCGACCTTCATATATGCTTGGGGTCAGCACTAGGCGGAACTCCACCATCGGCTGAATGCTGCGCAAAATTGAAAGAAACACAATCGTGTTTTTGTGAATTCGCCCAAAACCCATTGCTTATTCCGTATCTTCCAGCTGTTAAAAGAATCTTAGCCGCTTGTAATTTACCTGTTCCTACTTGTTGAAATAACTATTTATTAAATCATTCTTAATGTTATCATTTTCAATATCTTATGTAATAATAATTGACCTGATTCAATAAAGTGCTCGTTTTAATAGAAAATAAAAGAAGAAGTTATCAGCTAACGTACGACATTCAAAAGGCTAATCACTAGTTCACTACATAGAAAGAAACCCATTTTGTTTTACCGATATGTTATGATTCTGATCCCGTTCCATGGTATGGATTATGGACCAGTCTCTATATTAGTACTCATAGCCTTCGTTTTGTCGTTGAAGGCTCCAACCAAAGCAGTTGGAGAAAGATGAATGCATCGATACAGATCTTCAAGTATGCCTATCAGTACTAGAAACCAAAAGGATGCCAGTGACATAATGTTGCAAAAACTTGAAAAAACAAAATTCGTGTCTTTGTGATTACATGAAAAATCTAACGATTGAAAAGTATCTTACACCTGCTAGAAGAGTCTTTGCGGGTAAGAAATAAGATGATCAAAATCATGTGATGGTTTAATTTTATTTTTGAAATTCAGATATCTAATCACTTTTACGATAGCTCAAAAACTCGTAAAACCTTAACCGGTTTACTATTGCGAAAAGCTTATAACACTAATGAAACATTTTTGAGCTTTACTGAATCGTAGAATGTTTTTATTTATTATTATGATTGTGAAAACGAGAACAAGAACCAGTCCAGGTGAAAACAGAGAAAGAGAAGCAAACACTTAAAAACAAAAGAAAGAAAGCTAAACTAAGAATACTGAGGAAAACAAAGAAAACGATAAAAGATAAAAGATGGTTCTTGTTCTCGTGTCTTCTACTTCTTCAGTTGGAAGGAGGGAAGAAAATGGCGTCTGAAGTCCTCTTGGAGCGGAAGGAATTCTCCACCTCCGGAGCCACCTTAAACGCCGCCTGCAAAACCTCTGGAGACAGAGCCTTCCACACCGATGTCCTTCCAGCCAAATGTGTGAATATTGGACTACAATAACACAAGCAAAAAGTTTCAGACTCTATACTTTCTTTCAATCTATAAACTCAAAAGGGGACCGTAGAGAAGAATATATTACTCAGGAGTAGTGACAATGGAGAACCAAGACATGCCATCAGAATCAGCAATCTTTGAAACCACAAAGAACCTTGGAACAATGAAGAGAGATCCAGCTTTGATATGAGTCTCAAGAACTCTTTTCCCATCAGCACCAACAACCTGGACTCTTCCGCTTCCACCCACTATATAAGTCACCTGAAGAGCAGAGTCACAAGAGAAACCAGGGGAACACATCGAGTGTGCATCGATTCGAACAAGATCAGCTCCAAACCCAACCTCTCCAACCAAAGGAAGGTTCTTGGTGTTCAAGACAACAACTCTGCCTCCATCCTTGATGTCTACATCAAGAGGAGCCTCCAAACAATTCAAGACAAACCCATCACGGTGCTCCTTCTTGGGTTCTGGCATCTTAAAGCCCGCATCAAGCTTCACAATGCCATTACCGGTTTGAGAACCAACAAGTTTCTTCACGGTGCTCTCATCAAGGTCCCAGGCTCTGCCTACGAACTCAGATGAGAAACCAGTGAAGATCCCGTTTGAGCCAGTGAGGAAAAAGTCAGTGAACTGTCCAGCTTTGTGACCCTTGTGGGTTTCACCAAGGAAGAGGATAACAAGTTCGGTGTCCTCGTTATTGAACCACCATGTGACCACACCAAAGGGAAGAGCAATTGAATCACCTTGCTTGATTGCGATCACCTTCTCCTCCTTCTCAGGGAGAACAATTCCGGCAGTTCCAGATCCTGAAACGGAATTTGAAAACGTAAAGTCATAAGCTTTCAATTCCTTACACTCCAGGTGATTAGATCAACGATGAAAACGTGATTAGGCAAGAAGATAGCAAAAGAAAAAAATTACTTTTTTTTTGGCATTCAGTAGTCGTGATCTATTTGACTATCATATTTCTCATATTTTTACATTTCAATCAAAAAAAAAAAAAAAAACTATTGTGAACCGGAGACTGTGATCCGATCATACAAGAAACAGATCAGCTTGATAGATCGTAAAAACAGGATCACAAGCAACCTAGTCAGATGCATGATTCACAATAAAGTTGACAACTTCAGAAAAAAATTAAGACGATCAGATCAAAAACTCTCAGCAGAAACTTAAAAATCACAATAAAGTGGACAACTTTAGAAGAAATCAGAAAGAATCCGAACCTTGAAGAACATAAGCGACCTTAGAGGAATCAGAGTAACGAGGGATAGCGAAGCCATGCTTCTCAAGAGCAAGCTTGGCAGCTCCAATGTTACCCTCTTTGAGCATCGGCAACTCTTCTGGGCACCACGCAAAGTAAGACCCACCATCTCCTCCGTAAACCTTCTTGGGCAACTTGGGTGAAAGATCCAACTCCATTTTTTTCAATATCTCTGTAAAAACTTTTTTTTTTAAAAAAGAGAAGAGAGTAAATGATAGATTAGGTAAAGGAAGAGTCGTAGTAGTAGTTTTGATATGAGATGAGAATGAGAATGAGGATGAGAAGCGAGGCCTATTTATAGAAGAGAGGAGGAGATACTGGTGAATCCGTCCGTTACTAACAGAGAGTGCGATTCGGCTACCTATGGATAAATATCGTATTTAATCCTGATTTTTATCCATTTCCCTAATCTCCACGATTTTATTTATTACTATTATTTATATTATTGGTTTTGATTCTACCAAATAAAGATTCTTTGGCAGAAAATAATTCTGTTTCATTTAGTTAATCCATCACGTTCTTCGTTTTGGTATAAATTTACTATAAAAAAAAAAAACAATCTACCACAACTGTTGTATTATTGGATGTTTCGAATCCTTTGAATATTTGCTATAAAATATAATTACAATCTGTCACCAGATTTATTTCTATTTGGAGATCAAAATATTATGTTTCTTTTTCCCCCCATTGGATAAGATTAAAAGTTGGAACCTAATATCTTTATTACTAATCTGACTGGATTATATTTTATCCAAATTTTTTTACAGAAAATAGATTAGGCGAAAGATTTTTGTTTATCTTATCTTTTTAACGGCAAACAAATTAATATGCACTTAATTTTATTCATTTATTTCTGAGTAGTTATTAATTCAAAGTTTCTTTTTAACGTTTAGTTCTCTATACAATATACATATATATATATATAGAGGCCCATCATTGTCAAGAGGCTTTTAGAAGAAAACCAATCACAGGCCCATGTGAAATAAATGATGTAAAACTAAAAAATTGTGGCTGCTGGGATTCGAGCCCAGGTCTCCACGGCCACAACGTGGAATTCTTACCACTAAACTACAGCCACTTAGATGGCCATTTTGAACAAATAAAAAAAATCAACATTAAACTATAATTTGTACAACACTCCTCATCTCCGTTAATCCGGCTGCCAAAACCATCTGCATAAGAAAAGTACTGACATCAATTTTGTATTTAAAATTCCCTTTTACTTAGCTTACATTTGGTTCGAGGTGAAGAGGTTACAAACATAACCAAATCCCCCAAGTAAATTTAAGTGTAATCAATAAAATCTATGAACCAGTTTTGGTAACCTCGTCAAATTGACAGATGGAAGAGTTGAAAGCAGTCCAATGAGAAACAACTAGCTACTTTTGTGGCGAGCAACCCATGTTCCTCACCTCAATAATTAAATTTAAATATATTAACATAATACTAGAAAAAAAAAAGAAACTAAAAGTAGTAACAATGGGTCTCAGGTCAGCTTACTTAATAAATATTCGAAGCATATGCTTTCGAAGATACTCACCCTTTTTTATTCTATAACCTCAAAAAGAAACGAGTCTCTTATTTGGCTTCCCTTTTGCGGTCCTTAAAAGCCATCGATGGATGCTCCTCATCAAACCTTCCTCTCTCTCTCTCTCTCTCTCTCTCTCTTTTCTCTTACATATCCTTTCTAATATTCATACATGAAGCTACCTTCGAGCTCCAGGCGCTGGAGATGAGATGAGACTGTGGCCAAGATTTGGCCGGAGACGGGAGATTGATCCGTATACCAGTTTCTAATAAGGTGTGATCGGTTTTACGAGATAAATATAGAATTAGAAATTGGGCAACTATGTTCCTTTGGCAGTCGCTTCTCATTGTTGTTCTTGAAGAGTTTTATTTTTTTGTCCAAGTTTCTTCATGTAACAAGTTACAACAATGATTTGACAACGTTTGTGTCTTACATGTATCTTCTTGATCCGCAAAAATATATTGAGCAATTGCTCTAGTTTTTCGACTTCAGATTAATATATAAGGTTAATCTTGCTAGCAAATTAAAAATTCAGTTTCTCTGGTCTAAATATATAATGGATTTCAAACTCAACTACGTAAGAACATGAAACCAACATATGTTCATGATAATTGAACTAGGCAACGTTTGCAAATCTACATGTCGCATCGCACGGTATGTTCTTCTAGTCTAAAAACGTGAAAAGGAAGAGGAGGATTTAAGATAAAGAGAAGAAACGTAAGTCCAAAATGAATTAATAAGGGCTGCAAACAAAAAAGAGTAATTTGAAAACTATCCATCAAAAGTTATCACAAAATTCGAAAGAAAGGCAAACAATGTTCCAAAGAAAATGGAGGACAAAAGTTATACTTGAACGAAAATCTCATTCCACATAAAATAAAACTTCAATAGAAGAACCCGAGAACCTTGCCTCCTACATTCTTCCTCCTGGCTTCTTCATGGTCCATGATTCCAGCAGACGTAGTCAGCACAATGTACCCAAACTGCACATTTAATACGGTGAAATCTATTAACACCAATCATGACACTAAGATATTGAGTATGCAGAGTGATTCTCAAACTTGCTTTTGGCAGTTAGAAAAAGAGGATAAGAAAAACGAACCTGTCTTGAAGGAAGTAAACGGGCAGTCCAACCTTCAATTTCCTTGACACCAACATCGAAACGTGGGCTGATAACACCACACTTGTTCAACCTTCCATTTAATTCAACAACGATTTTGCCAGACCTATGGTCATCGACAAACTCAAACTCACCAATGTAACCTGCAAAAAATGATTGGTAAACACACAACCGAAGAAACAAAACTCAAGGGATCATTATAAATCCAAATACAGAAACCAAGGGTGAAATCATCATACCATGCTTCTGCATGACTATCAGAAACTTTATAATCACTTTTGAGGAGGGCCTGATCATGACCTGCCTCTTGCCACGTTTCTCAGCATTGTACATGCTCTTCAGAGCATCGTTCAGAACACTGATTCTCACCATCTTGCCCTAAGCTCAAGCGTCTACTAAACATATCAAAGGAAGCAAGAAATTGGGTAATGAAAAGTCAAATAACTAAACACAAAAAGATTTTTTGTAAATAACTTGGGACTTTCAGCTTTTGAATTATGATAATCGAGTTCAATAGTAACAAGTCAAACAGTTAAATGTAAAACGAAATACAATTGAAAATAATCTAACAATCATAACAAAAAAGCCCAGAGATCCTAAATCCATTGATGCGAAACAACAGAAAAAACAAACCAAAGATCAATTAGTTATCGAACACACTAACGAGCAAGCTCACTTATCAATTTCAAAGAATAGGACCAGCTGATAGTGGAGATTGTCGTACCTTAGATTGACAGCTGGAGAGGCAGGAAGCTCAGTGACGGAGAAAAGCAAATAGAGGAAGAAGAGAAGAAGAACTAGGGTTTTCTTATCCTATTTTATACTAGGGGAAAAAAAAACAATGCAAATCAAAGGGCTTGTTATGCGCTGAGTTTTGAACTTTATTTAGGCCCAATGGGTTTGGGTTGTGTATTTTGTCGGGGGGGGGGGGAGTTTTGAACTTTATTTAGGCCTAATGGGTTTGGGTTGTGTATTTTGTTGGGGGACAATAGAAATGTATGATTAATCTCTCAGCCGTCAGATCATATTCTAAAACTGATCAATCGAACGGATAGAATAAAATACACGTCAATGATCCTCGCCAAGCGTTCTTAGCCAATATAATACCTTAGTTCTTTTCTATAAGTTGTAAAAACCTAGTGAATCCTATCGTCACTACCTCTAATCTCCGATCAGTAACCCTCCCTATTCCCAAGAAAAATCAAAAGACAATTGACGATGGCACCAAAGGGCGAGAAGAGACCAGCCGAGAAGAAACCAGTGGAAGAGAAGAAGGCAGCCGAAAAAGCTCCGGCGGAGAAGAAGCCCAAGGCGGGGAAACAATTGCCAAAGGAGGTCGGCGACAAAAAGAAGAAGCGGACGAAGAAAAGCATCGAAACCTACAAGATCTACATCTTCAAGGTGTTGAAGCAGGTTCATCCTGATGTTGGGATTTCGAGCAAAGCCATGGGGATTATGAACAGTTTCATCAACGACATATTCGAAAAGCTTGCTCAGGAGTCTTCTAAACTCGCTAGATACAACAAGAAGCCGACGATTACGTCTCGCGAGATTCAGACTGCTGTCAGACTCGTCCTTCCTGGTGAACTCGCGAAGCATGCCGTCTCTGAAGGTACAAAGGCCGTGACCAAGTTTACTAGCTCTTGAAGAAGTGTGTTAGAGTTTAGGGATTTCCATTTGCCTTGTTTGAAATTAGATGCTTGGTCTCGTAGTTTTGTAGCTTCTTGCTGTTACTAGACATAATTGACGATTGTTCCCTGTTTTCCAAATTCAATGAAGAACAATAATATGTTATAATGTTTGTGCATTACAATTAACTTGTTACATTGATGGATTGGTATTTTCTTGTAAACTGTTTGTTCACTGCATTTGCGGATTTATGTTTCTTCCTATAAAATTCGCGATCGATGCTGTTGCTTTCTTACATTACTAAAACGAACGGAGTCCAATTTGATCAGGCAACTAAATATAATCGGAAAAAAATTGAAGTAAAGCACCTGTCGCCATTTTCCTATCATAGATTTAGGTGAACCAACTTAAATGTAATGAAGAGTGTTGGTGCACCCACAAAAAAAAAAAAAACATAAATCACTGACATTATCAATAATAAGATTTCATATACTCTCCGTATAAGCCAGATACAAAACAATAGTATATCTAAATTCTTGAGGAATTCCCAAATATTTTATTTATAAATTACAGAACAAGATTGGTATTGCTGAAAACGTGGGAGTGTGAGAGGGAAGGAGAAGACCCGGAAGAAGAGAAGAGTTCAAAGGGAAGGGCAAAAACGTAATAAAGAAATATGAAGTCATTGGGAAAGAAGAGGAGTTAGTTAAACGTGCAAAGAAGCAGCCTTCCCATTTCCAAACACACACAGAAACCGCACCATCTCACACAAGACCCTTACAAGCTTCGCTTTGCTTTGCTCATCGATTCCACAATCTTTACGTTTCCTCCAAACAACACCTAATTCTTTCTTTCTTTTTTCCTAATCAATGTCGCTAGTGGAGCCGTTTATCCGAAGAGTCTCCCACCGTTGGCCGGTCATCGTTCAGGCTACCACGTGGACGGTGCTCCTCATGTTCACTGTCGCCGTCGCTTCATTCGCTCCTGAGATGGCTTTTGTATCAACCGTGTCGTCTTCTTGCGGCGGAGGAGATGGCTTCGTGAAAATTCCAACGGATTTTCAGGGGGAGACTGTGTGCTTGCCGTCTCACATGGTGAAGAGGTCTCGTTTCGATTTTTTTATTCCTTCTCTTTTCGCGGCGGTTATGGTCACGGCCTCGGCTTTTTTGATCCGATCATGTATTGGGACAGAGAATGTTGACGATTTTTAATAACTGTTGTTAATGTTAATGTTAATGTTAATGTTAATAAAAATAAATAAAAAATTCATTTACATATTTTTCACACCATTTATTTATCCAAAAATCTGACATTTATGAGCTGCTTCCTTCAGCTACATCGTAGAATATTTGACATTCTTTGATACAGAGATACCGTCTCAAGATCATGGAGAGTGGAGACCATAAAGATACAATTTTTTAAATCAAAACTTGTTGGGCTTAAGGGCCAATATTTCTTCTTCTAAAATATTAGAGTATGTTATTCAAAACTTTAGGTGCTTAGGGCCCAAAACTATTCTGCCTTTTATTTTGTTGGATGACCATATCGTATGTATGATCAAATGACAGTTGAGCTATTAAACCACTTCCTAATGTATATTAAAGAAGAAAATGTGAAAATTCGACATTCTTTCACAGTTTCACGCTCTATACTTTTCAATCACAAGATGCATTAAAAATTAATGCCAAGGGTATCTGCGATTGCTATCAACCAGGAAGTTCCTTTCTCTCGCTCCCAAATCTCTTTGATAATGATCTTCATTTCTCTTGCTCATCAACCAATTAAAGAACATAAAATTGATGATGATACCAATCACCGATGATGTTGTTTACACACGATCCTCTGTTTTGGAAGTCTGAATTGCCGATGATCCTTTGACCTTTTCACGATCCTCTGTTTCCGATTTACCCTTTTACTTATTTCAAGATCCTCTTTTTCGGAGACCTGTGTTTCCAATGACCCGTTGACTTTTTCAGGAACCTCTGTTTCGGAGGTCTGAGTTTCAGATGACGTATTCACTTCTTCTGTAGCAGTATCTTTAAACAATAAGTAAATGTATTAGTAAACCGTTAATAATAAGTCATTTATATAGAATGTATGAAGTTACCTTGTTCAATACTTTGATCTTTTTTTTTTGTTTCGTGCCTCGCATGAATTTTACATATAACACACATGATCACAATGGTAAGTCAAGCTGCTGGCAGGATGATTAAGAATATGACAAGGTTGACTCCTTTTAATTTATTGCCCTTATGTTTCTTCGTCGAACCTGCAATTTTTTTAAGTTTGTATATCATATCAAATTTAAATATATTATGTACTAAAAAGTAAAAAGCTTAACAAGATCTGATCGATATAAAAACAAAAACAAAAAAAAAAACCCCAAGAAAAAACCAAAAAATATCTGATCTAAACATAGTAAAATGAAGCTATTTTTTTTTTAGTTTAGAAACGTTTTTCTAATTTTGATTGAGCTCGAGCGGCTCTTAGCTTTACTCACAACCACCACTTCTGAGCGAGCGACTGTGGCTAGAAGACGACGAGCTTTTACTAGATAATCAACAACGACCATCGAAGATTCTTGATCACTCGTAGCCATATCATATGATTCATCGTCTTGTCCAAACAGAGAGAGAGCAGAATAATATTTTGTATTTAGTTCCATCTCTTGTGGAATTGAATATCTAGAAGTTAAAGTAAGAGTTATCCTTTCATTTTATGATAGATCCAGTCCAACAACCACTAGACCACATTGCTTGAGTTAGTTTTAGTCAAATTTCTTTGTTAGGGATGCGTTCTAGAAAATTTGTGCATTCAGCGTTAATGAAAAACTAAAAGATTTCATCTATTTCAACAAATAAAATGACATCATGTAAATGCAAATGCGGAATTTCATTTGAAACGGTCGACATTTAAAATAGAAGACAAGTAAGGATCATTGTCTCCTTCTGACTTATGTCTCAAGGTTCAAGCTAGGGTAGGATGTCCGCCTTTTTATTCCCATTTCTTTAGAACCCAATTTTACATTTGAGTTTTATACAGGTTGGGCTTTAAGCCTAAAAGCCCAAGCTGAAAAAACTTAATAATCATGCTAAATTTTAATAAACAAAAAGTCGGATGGATTGACATGTTTGATTAAACTTCTAAAATCTGACCCTTAAAAAGGAATTAGTCTTTTGTCTAAGTATAGACTTTTCCTAAGAATCTAACTACCGAAAATTCGTCTGACACTATGCCCAACAAGACGTTTTGTACTAATAACAGAAATTTGAAATTTAGAGTTAACATGAAATATAAAAGATGTATTCCAAACAAAAAACCAGCAACTTGCTAGTTTTTCCGCAACATTTGTTCTCAAATTAATGATCCTAAGTATGACCGGATCTGGTTCAAACAATTAAAAATATAGGCCAAAGATCCTAACTTCTTAAGTAGGGTTCAATAGTTTAAAACTAAATATTAGTATGTAAAGAGACTAAAAAATTCTTTATTTGTTTATAAAATATTACATCTCAAGGCCGACTTGATCCTAAGTTGCGTCTCTCAAAAGTATTCATTTTTCTTTATCACGTTTAACAAAATAAATTTTATTTTATTTTAAATAGTGTTTGTTATTCAACTTGGCAAATCACTAATATAATCTCCCAAAATTTGCTGACTTTCAATTTAAAGGCAAGATCCAATTTGAAAAGCAACTTGCAGTTTTACTTTAACCAATAATATTCTACCACGTGTTATTATTGGCGTGCAAAGCTAGTCCCATGTGATCGACGTGTCCACGTGACGTGGAAAAGCCCAACCGGCCCGTCGACGATGGAATCTAATTTGTTTCCCTAAAGCAAATATTCGCTTACATTGAATTTATATACTTAAAAAATCTTACTCAAATTAACGGATTGCCCCTAAAATGTATTGATTTTATGCTCTAAGCCCCTTAAGTAGTACACTTAAAATTAAAAAGAGACTTTAGAAATATTAAAGAAAATATAAGGACTTAATTGCAATAACTGATGAGATCGTGTTCCCGTCACTTTCCTGGGAAGAGATGAGCCATTAAACTCAAAGACTATAAATTAAATAAAATTAAATAAAATTAAATAGATATAAACATTATATATATGTAAAGGCGATCCCTAGAAGTAGAAGAGAGAAGCATCTGGAGAGAAGCGTACGTTTTCCGCATCGAAGAAACTGTACGGAGGTTTGTTCGCTCCGATTCCGGTGAGTTTTACGATCTCGTAGTCTGTGTTCTTCGCTCTTCTCGTATTCTGAGTTTCCAATTCTTCGTATTATCTGTTGCTTTCACATCGATCTCTGATCTGTTTTATGCGGCCAGTCGAATTCTCGATTCTCCATTTATTTTGCACTTCACATCTGATCGCTAATTATCCGAAGATTCTCCGTTCGTTTCGATATAAACCAGTTCTGTTTTCTCAAACATTTAAAGCTTACGTTTCGATTTTCTGGTATACTCTTGATGATTTGAATGTTTTGATCTCTCTGTCAGTGAAGATAATGGGAAAAGGAGGTGAAGAACGTGGGAATAAGCAAATGAATGGTTCTGAATCGTTGATTTTAGATACTTTTCCTGCTTGGGCTAAAGATGTAGGGGAATGCGAAGAGAAGTTTGGTGTTAGTCGTGAGAAAGGGTTGAGTACTGATGAGGTGTTGAAGAGGCATCAGATCTATGGTTTAAATGAGTTAGAGAAGCCTGAGGGTACATCAATTTTTAAGTTGATATTGGAGCAGTTCAATGATACATTGGTTCGTATTCTTTTGGCGGCCGCTGTTATTTCCTTTGTCTTGGCCTTTTATGATGGCGAAGAAGGAGGTGAGATGGGAATCACCGCATTTGTTGAGCCGCTTGTGATTTTTCTCATCTTAATTGTTAATGCTATTGTGGGGATCTGGCAAGAAACTAACGCTGAGAAGGCATTAGAAGCGTTGAAGGAGATTCAGTCTCAGCAAGCCACTGTCATGCGTGATGGGACCAAGGTATCTAGTTTGCCTGCAAAGGAGCTTGTTCCTGGTGACATTGTGGAACTCAGAGTTGGTGATAAGGTGCCTGCTGATATGCGTGTTGTTGCTTTGATCAGCTCTACTCTTAGAGTCGAACAGGGGTCCTTAACAGGAGAGAGTGAGGCAGTTAGTAAAACTACCAAGTCTGTGGATGAGAATGCTGATATTCAAGGTAAAAAATGCATGGTGTTTGCAGGAACCACTGTTGTCAATGGGAACTGTATATGCTTAGTTACAGACACTGGGATGAGTACTGAGATTGGAAGGGTACATTCACAGATTCAGGAAGCTGCACAGCACGAGGAAGATACTCCTCTCAAGAAAAAACTTAATGAGTTTGGGGAAGTTCTGACTATGATCATTGGGTTAATTTGTGCGTTAGTGTGGCTCATCAATGTCAAGTACTTTCTGTCCTGGGAGTATGTTGATGGCTGGCCCAGAAACTTTAAGTTCTCCTTCGAGAAGTGCACATATTACTTTGAGATCGCTGTAGCATTGGCGGTTGCTGCAATTCCAGAAGGTCTTCCAGCTGTTATTACCACATGTTTGGCTCTTGGCACACGGAAGATGGCTCAGAAGAATGCTCTGGTTAGGAAGCTACCCAGTGTGGAGACTCTTGGATGCACAACTGTAATATGCTCTGATAAAACTGGAACTCTAACAACCAATCAGATGGCTGTTTCAAAGCTTGTTGCCATGGGTTCTAGGATAGGAACTCTTCGATCTTTCAATGTGGAGGGGACCTCCTTTGATCCTCGAGATGGAAAGATTGAAGATTGGCCAGAAGGTCGGATGGATGCAAACCTTCAGATGATTGCAAAAGTTGCTGCCATTTGCAATGATGCTAGTGTCGAACAATCTGATCATCAATTTGTGTCTAGGGGTATGCCTACTGAGGCAGCTTTAAAGGTAAATCAGTCTACTACATTAGCTTGCACCTTTATCTTCTTAACTAAAAAAATACTATAGACTTCTTGTGTTCGTTGTCCTCAACTATTAGAGTTTGTTTAGTGTTATTATGAATCTCTATTTCTAATGGTGTTTGTATCCTTGAGCAGGTTTTGGTTGAGAAAATGGGATTTCCCGAAGGATTGAATAAATCTTTGTCTAGTGGAGACGTCTTACGTATGTATTTTGAATTATATTTGTTACTTATATTTGTCACAGTTTTAAAGATGCTAAACTCCTGGATTTTACCCTTTTAAGGTTCTTGTCGGTTATGGAGTGAACTAGAGCAACGAATTGCCACCCTGGAGTTCGACCGCGACCGGAAATCAATGGGAGTTATGGTGGATTCCAGCTCAGGAAAGAAGCTGTTACTTGTCAAGGTCTGTTTTTCTTCATTTATCATATCCTGCCTCCTGAGGTCGAGCCCGTGAAACTTCGTACTCTGGAGAACCTGTCATCTATGGTTATGTGTCTTGTGCTCTGGTTCTCATGGATGCATGTTATTAGTAGAGAAACCCTTTAGTCTTTCTCTTTTTTCAGAACTTAAGAGACCAATTTTGAAATTATGCAGGGTGCGGTAGAAAATGTATTGGAAAGGAGTACACGTGTTCAGCTACTTGATGATTCCGTTCAAGAGCTTGACCAATACTCAAGGGATCTTATTTTACAAAGCCTCCATGATATGTCCATGGGTGCATTAAGATGTCTCGGATTTGCTTACACAGATGTTCCATCAGATTTTGCGACTTATGATGGCAGTGAAGACCATCCTGCTCACCAGCAACTTCTCAACCCATCCAATTATTCTTCTATCGAGTCCAATCTAGTATTCGTTGGATTTGTTGGTTTAAGGGTGAGTCCTGGCCACTATAACATTTTTTGCTTATTCCTGTTCCTTCTTTGTTGATTATTCATGCTCTACCTTTTCAATGATTGTAGGATCCTCCGAGGAAAGAGGTGCGTCAAGCTATTGCAGACTGCAGAACAGCAGGTATTCGGGTCATGGTCATTACCGGAGACAACAAGAGCACAGCTGAAGCAATCTGCCGTGAAATTGGTGTATTTGAAGCAGATGAAGATATCTCCTCAAGAAGCTTGACAGGAAAAGAATTTATGGATGTTCAAGACCAAAAGAGTCATCTAAGACAAACCGGAGGGCTATTATTCTCGAGGGCTGAACCAAAGCACAAACAAGAGATTGTCAGGTTACTTAAAGAAGATGGAGAAGTTGTTGCCATGACTGGAGATGGAGTCAATGATGCTCCTGCCCTGAAATTGGCTGATATTGGTGTGGCTATGGGCATCTCGGGCACAGAGGTATTTGTCTCTCTTCTTTCATCTGCAACCATGGGATGATGATACATCTATCAGCTTTCTAAAGCTCTGAGATTATTGCAGGTAGCGAAGGAGGCATCTGACATGGTGTTAGCAGATGATAACTTCAGCACAATTGTTGCTGCTGTTGGTGAAGGAAGATCTATCTATAACAACATGAAGGCCTTCATCAGGTGAGTGTTCTCTTGTTAAATTTATATATCTCTTCATATTGGTGGCTTGAGTTATAACTATTAATCATACAATTATGAATGAAAGGTACATGATCTCTTCCAACATCGGTGAGGTTGCATCGATATTCCTGACAGCTGCTCTTGGAATCCCAGAAGGCATGATCCCGGTTCAGCTTTTGTGGGTGAACCTTGTCACAGACGGTCCTCCAGCCACGGCTTTGGGATTCAATCCTCCTGACAAAGATATAATGAAGAAGCCTCCTCGTAGGAGCGATGACTCGCTTATCACTGCATGGATTCTCTTCCGCTATATGGTATGCAAAAACCGATTAGTCTTTCTTGTTGATCTTATGGGCTTTTTTAAAAACTGATTATTTGTGGTACTTAACGACAGGTGATTGGAATGTATGTGGGAATAGCAACAGTGGGAGTATTCATCATATGGTTCACGCACAGCAGCTTCATGGGCATAGACTTGAGCCAAGACGGTCACAGCCTTGTGACCTATTCACAGCTCGCACATTGGGGCCAATGCTCTTCATGGGAAGGCTTCAAAGTGTCTCCTTTCACAGCAGGTTCTCAGACTTTCTCATTTGACTCAAACCCGTGCGAGTATTTCCAGCAGGGAAAAATCAAAGCATCCACACTCTCCCTCTCGGTATTGGTGGCCATTGAAATGTTCAACTCCCTGAACGCTCTCTCAGAAGACGGCAGCCTGGTGACGATGCCACCCTGGGTGAACCCGTGGTTACTCCTGGCAATGGCGGTCTCGTTTGGGCTCCACTTTGTGATACTATACGTGCCATTCTTGGCTCAGGTGTTTGGGATAGTGCCGTTGAGTTTGAACGAGTGGTTGTTGGTGTTGGCTGTGTCTCTTCCAGTGATTCTGATTGACGAAGTGCTCAAATTTATAGGAAGGTGTACGAGTGGTTACCGCTACGCACCTCGCACTCCCTCCGCTAAGCAAAAGGAGGAGTAAGAAAATAAATGAAACGTCTTATTATTTGGACTCTAATAGTTTTAGCTGAAATTAACTTTGTTGTTTACCTCTCAGCGTTGGTTCTTTAATTTTCTAAACGATCATTTTTGGTTTTATTGATATAAATGTTTCTAACTTTGGTTCGTTGACATGGATACTTCAAACATGTCCGAAGAAAAAGAGTAATTGGTACAATCAAGTCTTCGTAGTTATGCTTTATTACTTGTGTAATCTTCATAGCTAGTTAATCGTTTGAGTAGATAAATTGATGATTAAACTTAAATTATTAGAATCGACTAAATTCAATCGGTGATAAAAGAGATGATTGAATACCAAATCCACATTGAAGGGAGATTGAGATAAAGGAGATTGAGATAAAAGAGATTGTGAAAACGGTACAATCTTAATTTTCTCAGCATAAGAAGGCTAAGATTTAACTACAACTTCACAATTGGTAACTTCTAGATTTACTTTAACTAATCGAAGCGGTTTAGAGAAACAATAAAATTGGCAGACTTGCAAACCCTAAAGAGAAGAGAGAATGGATCAACCGCCGAAACCGTAGAGAGTGCGTCCTTGCCTCTTCAAGGCATAAACGACATCCATAGCAGTAACCGTCTTCCTCCTGGCGTGCTCAGTATAGGTAACTGCGTCACGGATGACATTCTCGAGGAAGATCTTGAGGACTCCTCTGGTCTCTTCGTAGATCAGACCGCTAATACGCTTGACACCTCCTCTACGAGCAAGACGACGAATGGCAGGCTTGGTGATACCTTGAATGTTATCTCTCAGCACCTTCCTGTGCCTCTTCGCTCCTCCCTTACCCAATCCCTTTCCTCCTTTTCCTCTTCCTGACATCTTCTCGGCCTTTCACTTGATTTCAAATATCTGAACAACAAATTGAAATTTAAAATCAGGACCAATTGAAATGGAAGATTCGAAATTGAAACAAATCGGAAATTCAGGAATTTGAAAACTGTCAAGTGAATAGGGAAACTAAGGAATCACGAAAGAGATGTTCATTGAGCAAGAAGAATAATACGACGGTACCTGTAAGTTTTGGAGATGTGCAATTGATAGATTATGCCTGCCACAAGAAGAATGGAATGTATATATTAACATGGACGATCCGCGTGCCTTTCTTACTGACCGTTGACAATTTGATCCAATGGCTACTACATCGTTACAGAAACAGATATATACAGACCGATGACGTGTACTGCTATTGAAAAAAAAACATTATTGGGCTCTAAAGTGAAAAAGAAATCTAGGCCCAATCCAAAGCTCCCGTCTCCGTAAACCTGAGACTCTTTCGAGAGAGGGGTTTAATCCTGTGGCCGTGACCATCGCCGTCGAATTGCTCTCCGTTTTCCATCCCCGGTGAGTTCTTATTCTCTCATCTGATGTGGCTTTGTGTTAACTGAATTGGAAGGAGCTTCTGAGATTTTTGTACAAGTGTAATCATTTTGTTACCCATACCCAAATCTCATTTGATTCGTTCTGATTGTTGTTAATGTAACTTTGATTATATAGCTTAAACTTGTTACCATGTTGGTTACGCGATTATTCGGGAGGAGATTGTTGGCAGCTGCATCGGGGCGATCGGAGTCCACTGCTGCAGCAGCTGCCTCGACGATTCGGACGGCCAAAAACCCTCTGGAAGAGTTTTTTGAGTTGGACAGGAGCCAAGACGAAGATAAACCTGTTGTCTACGGTGTGTTCTTATCTCATTTCATTATCAACTGTTGTAGATTTGTATTCAAGATAAATCTCTTTTTCTGATCTTAGAAAATATTTGGAAACTTTTCAGTTCTCTACTTAGATGCTAGTTTTCACATATCACTCAGTCCCTTAGCTTCTTGTGGATTGTTCATAGAATGTATACTAAGTAAAGAAGGATCTGTGCTAAAATAATTCACTGTGGCTTAGGATTGTAGTGAAATCTGCTTATCCTTTTGACTGCGGGTTTAATGTCGTTCAAATGATTACTGTTCCTTTTTTTATCCATGGAATACTTGTAATTTAGGATTGTTGGTTTTTAATGGGTTTTAGGAATATTTGTAATGTTGTGGTGTCAGGCCGAGGTTGGAAAGCTTCAGAACTCCGCCTCAAGTCATGGGATGATCTTCAGAAGCTGTGGTATGTTCTGCTGAAAGAGAAAAACATGTTGATGACTCAGCGGCAAATGCTTCAAGCCCAGAACATGATGTTTCCAAACCCTGAACGTATTCCTAAGGTAATGCAAAGCTGGCTATAACTCTCAGTTCAATGAACTTGTTGACAAATTGATGAAAGTTATGGAAAGAAATATGAAGTCTTCCTTTACAAATGGTTATGTATCTCTTGACCCCTCGGGAAACATAAATATATTTTCTTTTCTTATCACCATGGGAGATTATTATTCATGAATGTCAACTTTGTCTGCATCTCAATATAGGTGAGGAGATCAATGTGCCGCATTAAGCATGTGCTGACAGAGAGAGCCATTGAAGAACCAGATCCCAGAAGATCAGCCGAGATGAAGAGAATGGTAAATGCAATGTGACCTTGTTTTGGGAGTAACAAGTATTCAAAAGGCTGAAGAAGACTTGGTATTTTGTCCTTTGGAACTGTCCAATGACTGTGACTGTTCTGTGTGGCAGTAGAAAATGTATGCAGACTTTTGTAAACCCATGGTTAATGTTTTTTTTCGAGACAAATGTTAACAAAGACCTACATCAACCGAAGAGAAAATAAAGGTGTTAGTTACTTCCAAATTGGAAGTTTCCAATGTTCAAGAAAGCAGTATATAGGTGACACGTAGATAGATTTCAACCAAGCAGAAGAACTTTTAGAAGAAAATCGTATTAAATACGAGGAAAACTAGGAAGATGTGTGGCACCTATCTAGATACAACATCGATCTTAAAGGGTCAAGAACCACCGAGACTATCAGATACATTATTTTATATAATTAGCCGCAGTTATGAAAAAAATAAGATAAGATATTGGCCCATAAAAGGGCCTCATACATATAAGCAAACTTTTTATTGGGCCCTATAGAACTTTTTTTATTTTTTATTTTATTTTAACTTCGCCGTCTCCATAAACCTTTTACTCTAGAGAAAAACGATAGAGGGTTTCTATCGATTTGTTCTTGAGTTGCCGTCAGACCTTTCTCCGTCAAGTTCTCTATCTCCGGTGAGCTCTTATTTCTTCGTATTTCTTCTACTGTGAGTGTTTATGTGTTACTGATAACCACCGCCTCCTCTAGCAGTGGGGATCGATTATTGCTCTTTCTGTGTAACTTACTTTCATCTATTTTGAGTAGCATTTGGTTGTCTTGAATGTTAGACTCTATGAATTAGTTAGTTGCCAGACAATATTTGTACTAAACGTATGGATTGGAGAACCAGCTTATGATTTTATTTTATTTTGATAGCTTGATGTATGGATTTTTATAGTTTGGTGTATGGCTTGAAAAATATATGTATCTTCAGGAATTTTATATTTTCCGACTCACTACTATAGTTTCGTTTATCAGTATATCTGAGAGTTTTGTAATTGGTATTCAAGTGCTAGTCTCCGAGTATTCAGGTTAGTTTTGTTTTTTTTATTGCAGGCTTATATTCTATCAAGTTGTGAACAAGGATCATGGAGGAGATCACAAAACCTGGCCTTGTCGAAAGAATAAATATGTGAGTTATGTTTATCCCATCATTAAGATAGCTCTCTGTTTTAGCCCCCAAAGTTTTTGAAAATAGCTTTAATAAGCAAGGAATCATTTCAGTTCTCATACAGAAAAGAAAAACACAACTTGTGTGTTTAGTTAGATATGATAGGCGTCGATTTTTTTACTGGTTTCGTTTTATTATTTCTCAGAGAAGCTCCACAACTAGCATCCGTGTTGAGAGAAATGAAGGAAGGCCTAGATGTGGTTAGGAGCAAAGTGGAAGCTCTGACTGCAAAGGTAGGAACTCGTGAATTGCAGCGTCTTAAACTTTAGTTGGATTCTACTTTATTCACATATTTTTCTTGTCTTAGCTGTGACAAGTAGTTCCAATTATGGTATAACTTCAGTTGATCGCTTTAGTGGTAGTAGATTAACCAAACTATTGTTTGTGGACTGCATCTGCCTTTATCAATCAGAGACAATGAGTTTTTCACATTATCTTGACGTTCTTAATATTGCAAATTATAGGTAAAAGCAAACAGTTTTCCAACAGCGGATGGGATAAGTTATCTCGAGGCCAAGCATCTGTTACTTCTAAGTTATTGCCAGTGCCTTGTATATTATCTACTAAGGAAGGCCAAAGGATTTTCTATTGATGGCCATCCTGTTGTAAGGAGCCTTGTTGAGATACGAATGTTTCTGGAAAAGGTTTGAATCTTTCTTTTTTTACCAACTATATACCGGCCAACAATTACAGAGTAAAAGCTTAGCTGATTTTTTTTTCCTTGTGTAGATTCGTCCCATAGACAAAAAACTTCAGTACCAGATTCAGAAGCTCACCACAGCCGGTGGGTCTTTGACAGAGCTAACTAATTCCGAGGGAAAGGGATCGAGTGCAGCTCAAAAATCTGAAGATCTTTCAAATTATAAGCCGAAACCAGACTTACTTGCTGACAGAACGGAGGATGAACCAGTGGTGAACCTTATTCTCCCCCTACACTCATGAAGTAATATGTTGTATGTTCTTTTTCATTAACCATTGCCATGTTTATATGCAGAATGGTATTTATCGACCCCCGAAATTTGCTCCCACTATGGATGATAAGACGTCAAAACAGGAAAGAGATGCTGCCAGAAAAGAGAAACACTTTTTAAGGCAAGCCACTGAAGATACATACATGAAAGATGTGTTGGATGATCTCGAGGACAGGCCTGAAGAGGTGAGTTAATTACTTTGCAGTTGTTATGAGTAGCTGATTAATTTTGATGTTTTGAACTTAATGGGTGAATGAATATAAACAGATCAGAGAATTTTTTGGGGCTGAGAGCAAGGAACAGAAGAAGTTCATAGCTCAGTATGAAAGGCAGCAAAAGATAGAAGAAGAGCTTTTTGTCCGTGCACCTCGCACTAAAGAGGATAAGAAGAAAGAGAAGCGCTTGAAATCAAGCAGCGGGTAAGTTTTTGCTGTGGTTGGAAACTGAAGTGTCTGATATTTGATTTGTCATTATGTGATATGCACTCATGTTCAACTGAATCAGGTTGCTTGGACTAACTGAGAATTTTTACGATGAATTCAAGTTCTTGGATAAGGATGGAGAGCAGTCAGGAAGTTTTAGTGGCCGTAAAAGGGGAGGAAAATTCAAGAAAAGAAAGGTTAATCATTTTTATTTTACTCTTTTTTCTCTCAAGTATTCCACTGAATTATCAACTTATTCTAACAATGTATTGTTAATTTTCCGCAGACAAGGCATTGATGTGGTTTCTTTTACTGCTTCAATATACCAATTTTGTTGCCTGGAAACAAACTTTCGATTTGCTATAATGATTGTATTAATCTAGTTAATGTTGAAAACGTTGAAGGTTAGAACACTGTTTGCAGTTTTAGTATTTTGGTTCATGGTCATGCTCTTGCAGTAAAATTCGGAAGAGACCTTTTCTCTTTAGATATATTTAGCTCTTTTATCTACCGAAACTTCGTTTTCATATAAACAGTGAAGTAACAAAATCCTATTCGAAAAAGGAAAAAAAAAAATCAAATTAGTACAATTTCTCTGATCCCATCCGCCATGGGGAATAGTTGGAGCTCCAACACCAATCTAAGCAACCCTAAAAATAGACTTCTAGAAGATCATCACCATCCAAGAAACCAGACCCAAATTCACAATAACAGCAGCAGCAACAGCTCCCGTGTCTCTCCTGTGAGTTTCCTCCGATCTCCTCTGCCATGGCTTTTCATCTTTCTCTTCTTCCTCCCGTTGCTTCTTATCTCCATCACCGGAGGTGGAGGCGCCCACAAAAACTGCCGTCCCTCTTCATCCACTTATAGCCACCTGTCCCTTGCCGACCAAACAAACTCCTCTTCTGTTGTCGGAGATCCTGAAGAAGAAGAGGACGTCAATGTACCACCACGTGTCCCTGCTCTTTACCCACGGCGACCGAGGATGTTTAACACGACACTTGATCACATCGTTTTCGGGATCGCCGCATCTTCGGTTCTGTGGGAGACAAGAAAAGAGTACATCAAATCTTGGTGGCGACCTGGTAAGACACGTGGCGTTGTCTGGATTGACAAGAGAGTCCGAACATACCGAAACGAACGCCTTCCTGAAATAAGAATCTCACAGGACACCTCACGTTTCAGGTACATAACTCATTTGGTACATTCTCTAACGTGTTTGACAAGAAACCTCATTTAAATCAAGAAAGCATGTTTAGGTACTCGCATCCGGTTGGAGATAGATCGGCGGTGAGGATATCTCGAATAGTGACGGAGACGCTACGACTAGGGAAAGAAGGAGTACGATGGTTCGTGATGGGAGACGACGACACTGTCTTTGTGGTGGACAATGTGGTCAACGTACTCTCCAAGTACGACCATACTCAGTTCTACTACGTTGGTAGCTCCTCGGAGGCTCACGTTCAGAACATTTTCTTCTCTTACTCGATGGCATTTGGAGGCGGTGGATTTGCCATTAGCTATCCTCTAGCCCTCGAGCTCTCTAGGATGCAGGATCGTTGCATCCAACGGTACCCTGGTCTCTACGGTAGCGATGATCGAATTCAAGCTTGTATGACCGAGCTCGGCGTACCCCTCACCAAAGAGCCTGGCTTTCACCAGTATGATGTTTATGGGGACTTGTTGGGGCTGTTAGGTGCACATCCAGTGGCTCCTCTGGTGTCACTTCACCACATCGACGTGGTACAGCCGATATTCCCAAAGATGAAGCGCTCACGTGCGCTACGACATTTGATGTCTTCAGCAGTTCTTGACTCAGCCAGCATATTCCAGCAGTCCATCTGCTACGACCAGAACCGTTTCTGGTCCATCTCTGTGTCATGGGGATTCGTAGTCCAGATAATACGAGGCATCATTTCCCCTCGTGAGCTTGAGATGCCTTCAAGAACATTCCTCAACTGGTTCCGCAAAGCTGACTACATTGGCTACGCTTTTAACACGAGGCCTGTTTCGAGGCATCCGTGCCAGAGGCCATTCGTATTTTACCTAAACTCAGCTAAGTATGATGAAGGACGTCGCCAAGTGATTGGATACTACAACTTGGACAAGACAAGGCGCATCCGAGGCTGCAGATGGAGGCTCGATTCGCCTGGGAAAATCGATTCAGTCGTCGTTCTCAAGCGACCTGATCCTCTCCGATGGCACAAGGTTAATCTTTTTTCTTGAAATTTTTAACAACTGGTTTGGTTTTCGCTAGTCAATCTATAGCTAGATAACCGGGTAATTTCAGATATTAAACCGGTTTGGCTAACGTTTTAAATATTTAAATTGGGTGTTTCAGTCACCGAGGAGGGATTGCTGCAGAGTGTTGCCGAGTCGGAGAAACACAACCATGTATATTTGGGTTGGAAATTGCGCAGACGGAGAGATCAGTGAGCTCGAACATCCTCAGCACTAACCATTCAAATGGCTTCAAAGACTTTTTTGAAATATTCTGTATTGTTCACAAATCACAACATTACTGTTTCATCCTAAATGCAAAAGTTTTGTTTCAATCTTTACAACCTCAACTCTAAAATCCAAATTCACTCTTTGGTTTCATAACACATACAAAGAAAAAAGAGAAATTACACTGTTTGGATGATTCTATACTACTCTGTTTCATAGAAGAAATGAGTAAGAAACTGAAAGAAGATTCGCACAGTGAAGAAACTTTTATCCGGCGAGTGGATTCACAGATTGCGTTGCATTGTGATGAGTTTCGGTTGCGTTGTGAGGAGTTGTCAGATTCTGATTGGTAGAGACGAGACCTGAGGTTGGAGAAACAGCAGAGGAAGCAAGAATCGCTAAACTGACGTGAGACTCGTTTCTCACTGCAATGGATTTCTCAAGGCGATGTATCGACATTATCTCTCCATCGTTCATGTCCACGCTCACTGTAAAAGCCCCATCAATAACAAAATCAGAGAGCTTCTTCTCCTATCGGGAAAATAGTTTCTTAGATCGAACAACCAAAGCAAGAAAGTTTAAAGAATTAACCTGAGTGGGAGAACATCCAGAGGGTGAAGAAGCAGAGAAAAATGATCGCCGGAATTGCGTGGATCCAATACTCCGACACCGGAAAAATCCCTCTCCGTGTATTTCCCGTCCTCCTGCCAATGTGAGAAGAAGAGATCGGAAGCTGAGAGAACGATCTTTCCGCCATTGTTGTCGTATCTTGTAGATTCCCTTCCAAGAATCACAAAACCAGTAGAGAGAGAGAGAATAGAGATTTATAAAGCCATGCCATCTTCGATCAGTTTGGTTCTTTAACGGTGTAATCATAACGGATTTGCGCGGGAAAACTTGCATCACGTGCTGTCATATGTTACACATACTCCCATTCCTTGACATATTAATTTACCACTTTTGCCGAACATCGTCATGATTTAATACATTAATTAATACTTTACTCATTTGCCATACTTTATAATATACCCAAAGATGTTTGTGATTGTTTAATATGTATATATATATCCCACAACAAAATGGTTTGTTCTAGAGAAAAAAAAAAAACATCCTACAGATGACGAGTCAAGATGTACATCCACAAGAGATGTTAAAAATGTAAATGTTTTTGTCTTTATACTTTCCCCCAATTTCTTGGTGAAGCCAAAACTAAGATTTCACTTTTTTTTTACCACTTACGAAGACCCTTCATATTCGGTTTCCTTGACAAGGTCTGGTCTTTTCTCTTCATCATCTCTATCTCTGTGAAAAGAAGCATTCTTCCTACTGCTGCTGCTAGGGCTACTTGGATCATATTTCGAAGAGGCTAAAAAGTTGAGAGCTAACACTACATCAGATACCACAGGTCTCATGCTTGGCTGCTCTTGAACGCACATTGCTGAAATTGCAAGTGCTTGGTACAGTCCTCTAACCGGGTATTGTCCCTGAAGCAACGGGTCAACCATTTTTGGGAAGTTCCTCCTGTCTTTGAACAACGGTCTTGCCTATATAAAAACCCGTAAAAAAATAAGCCTTGTTTAAGCAAACATGATTATGAAACACTGCCAAGAGAGAGAACATACCCATCCAACCAAATTTTGATCTTTACGTGATTTTGTATTATCAATCGCTTTCCTTCCAGTGATAAGCTCGAGAAGGACTACTCCAAAACTGTATATATCGGATTTAAATGTGAGCTGACCCGTCATAGCATAGTCCGGAGCACAGTATCCATATGTTCCCATAACCCTTGTGGATACATGGGTTTTATCACCGCTTGGTCCAACTTTAGCCAGCCCAAAGTCGGATAGTTTTGGATGAAAGTCTTCACCAAGCAGGATATTCGAACATTTAAGGTCTCGGTAGATCACAGGGGGGCTCATTCTGTCATGCAAATACTCTAGCCCTCTTGCTGCACCAGCTGCTATTTTCATCCGGGTATTCCAATCAAGAGCTTTTTTACCAGAAGGGAGATCTTGAAACAGTCAAAACCAATATTGAAAGTTAGATAACTGACAAAGCAAGTACAAGGTTTGCGAAAGAAAGAAAAATGATAGTTGAGTGACAAACGATACAGAGGCAAAAGATAGGCTTTGGCCTATCCTGTCCCACCCAATCAAACCCTCAATTCACATATAATTCATGACAGACCATGGCCCTTCGGTTTTTTTAGGGACCAGATCCTTTTTTGTACACAGAAAGAGAAACAAAGTTGAGCTTACAACATACCATGTAGATGATCTTCAAGAGATCCTAGCGGCATGTACTCATAGACCAATAGTCTCTGATCTCCCTCAGCACAAAACCCCATAAGCTTCACGAGATTGGGGTGATCAGCAAGACTAAGTGTCAATACCTCAACCACAAATTCCCTGATTCCTTGAACACCATTACGGTCAAGTTGCTTGATAGCAACAACCTAGCAACAACAAAAAAATCACCAACCCTTCAAAATTTTGACAATCACAGCCAATTGATCAAGAAAGGTATGATAATTATATATTTCAGACAATTGCAAGTACCTGATCCAGTTTCTCTAAAGTTCCCTTGAAAACTTTTCCAAAACCTCCTTCACCAAGAAAACAATCAGATCTGAAGTTTCCAGTAGCAACAGCAAGTTCTTGAAAGGTAAAAGTCTGAGCTTTCTTCCCTGTAGCTTGGTCATTTAAATTTAAACCCTTCACGTCCAGAGACAACTGATCCTCCTTCCCAACTCCTTCATCGTTTACATCTTGATATGGACTAACTTTGGTTGGATCTACAACACATTAAATGAGCTATTTCATGTGACTTAACCCAAAACAAAATACGGCAAAAACAAAAACAAATCAAATGAAGTTTTGAATACCAAAAGCAAAAAAGAACAATTTTGACATTTTCTCCTCCATGAGAAGATAAAACCGAAATACCAAACTCTGATTCAAAACCCAACATCACTTATATGGTGAACAGTACACATGCATCAAAACTCTCGGTGTTAATATCATCCATGAAATGAGTCTCTCAAATGTAACAGATACAAAAAAAAAAACCCTAAACATAAGAAATCTGATCCAAAGAATTCAACAGTTTAAAGATACTAACAATAATGGTCGAAATGACTCAATACCTGAACTGGGTTGTGTCTGATCATCTCGCTTATCACTCTTAACGACGCTGCTACTAGCGACGATCTTCCTATTATTCACAGTATCCTTGTTTTTATCTCTGTTGGTCTCCGATCGTTTGCTAGATTTCTTGCTGCTTCCGAAACAACCCATCGGAGAATCCAGAAATTGAAGAAGAGATGAACAATTCAATTTATTTTCCGTATCCTCCTCTCGTTTCTCCTTATTCACTCGTATAGAAATCAGAAACCTACATAAAACTCAAATCAAAGAAGAAAAAATCGAGAAAGGAAAAAAAAAATCTAAGAAGAATTGCGAAAAGGAAGGAGAGAGAGAAAGAGAGAAGCTAGTGACAAAACAGAGAGACCTTTATTTCTTCCCCTTTTTTATATCGTGTAATCAAATGTTTTCCTTTGAAGAAAAACGTATTTTTATCTTCTACGACAAGATCCATGCTACATTACTATACGCGTCTAATTATAATATGCCACGTCTATACATATAGCCGAAGAGAAACGTACGGCTACTATTTTAGACTTCGTATCATCAACCGCCACGTAACCTCCTTTAGCTTTGGTCAACTTTTAGTTTGTCATCTACACAATACGTCTACCGGCCGTCGGTTCGAAAACCACCACCGTCGATCTGACGTGGCGTTTAATTAATGGAACTATTGATTTGGATTGTGACTCAACTTTGTTTTTTTTTTTTTTGTCACTGACTCACAACTCAAGTGGTGATTTAACTTTATTTTCTTTAGCTAACAGGCGGTGATCAAATCTGATTATGTTCTTCATCAATATTTTAGTGTGACTAACTTTATAAATTGACTACTACTGCCACTTTAAAATTATGATTTTTTAAATAATTATTCATTCTTACTTATTTTTATCCTGTGATTATTATTATTTATAATTAATCCCAAAATCATTTGTGTTTTAAATACCACAAATATTCATGGAGTTGTGTGTATTAGACAGACCTTCATGGTTCACTTAGATAGATTTTCATCACCGTTTATTTGAATTTGCACCGTAAAATCATACTCCACAAACACACAAGTCGCCAATAATTTCAGTTTTACTTTTATAGTCCCTCTAAACATGTTTTTTTTACTAGGTTATTAACAGGTATAATATATTAGTTTGGATTGTGATTTGAGATGACTTAAACAGTTTAAGTAGTGTGCTAATTTAAATTTATACATTTTTTGTAGTTGTCACCAATCGCCTTACGGATGACGTTGATATGGACGACGGCCAATTACTCACCGTTTTTAAAAATTTTAAAAGCTGAGAACACACAAAGGACGTCATTGTAGGTCCCACGTTTTAACTCCACGCGCTTTGTTGTTTGATGGTTCCAACAGTGAGATTAAGTGCGACGCGTTTCAGCTGCTGGCTCGGAACAATTTACGCCAAATTCAAAGATGTACTATATCGCCACGTGTACATAAAATCAATGTTTTTTTCACAGCAGATTAGTCCTATTTAATTCTTTTACCTAAAAGGTTTAGGCTTCAATAACAACTCCAGTTAATAAATACTAAAAATACGTTGACCTTTAGGCTTAATGACTTTATAAGAGACAGACTAGCCTTTGCTGGCAAATAGTAAAGGCAATATGCTCTGCTGCAAAATAGTACCACTAGTAAGTAGTAACTTATTAGAACGAAGAAAAAACACTTTGACTTATCAATTCCTTTTCTTTCTTTTTTTTCCCTCAATAAAATGTAAGTCACTTTTCAAATGGAAACCATGATCCACTTTTTTTTTATGTTATTATTGATCAAGAATTTTGGCGTAACATTAATATTCCATTTTCAGTTTCACTCCAAGCCCACGATGGGCCCAACGTCTGATGTGGCATTAACCTCATTGCCCATTAGTTATCCATCCATACGTAAATTTACATTGTCAGAAACAAATCTATAAATTACAATGTGTGAGGAACAAATCTAAGGATTCCGGTTCAAACTTCACCTGTCTAATTCAAATCTGCACAACAACAAAATTCCAAATCATAGAAAATTGCGTTGTTAACCTTTTTTTTTTCAACATCCTACTGCATCAGATCATTTGAGACATCATGTGTTGCCCTCGCTGTCAAGGTCGTTGCGAGCATCTGTTTTTGAAGGTTTCTTATATACCAAAAATAAATATATCATGGTGTACGAGGCTTAAATTTTGTCTCCTTAGTTTAAACCAGATACATTGAAAATATCTGTTAAAATAATGAAGAAATTTAAGAAACTTTTTTGGTTTAATAAATGGTGTATTAATTTCAGTTGGTATTATGTTTGACGTTTAATACCTAATTACAAAAACACGTGTAAAATTTATATCATTACAAAAATATAAAATACAATAAATTGCATAACATATTATATCTATAATCAAATAAATGGCCAAGTTTTATATTATTACAAAATACGTGATAAATGTACTAAATTATATATATTCTCTACATACTATAGTCAATCTGGTATTAGTTGTTTGTACTAAAGTGGATAATATTATTAGTGAGTTATTAAATTGAAATCTAAATTATTTGGATACTTGTTTCGCTAATTTATGATAAATAAACATGTAGATTTTCCCCTGTGCTGGTCCAGCATAGGAAAATAGTCAATTCCGGCCCTTACTATTAAAAATGAATTTGTATAAATACCTTTGATTTTATGTCAACGTTGGATTAAAAATAAGTTTAAATTATAATTTATTTTAACAGCTCAAGTTATTTAATTAAGGAAAGGAACATATATGTATAAAAATGTATGGGTCTACAGAGATATTTATAAATTATTTGGAACCAGCATTCAAAAACACAAAACGAAGACGTGTTTGGCTTTATAGCAATACAGTTTCATCTAGGGATATTTTAAAGTTTAATTATATAGAAAATACATATGCAACAATTTTGAGTTGATTGGTCCAGTTTCAATCTTCTATTATCGATAATGTATACACACCTAGAAAACTTACCTTTCGTCATTCATCGGCATCGTGTATTTTTTTTTTTAAAGCCAGCTGGTCGTGCGAATAATAAATTTGATATATATCAATTAAGCTAATTTATTAATGATTTTAAGAAATTTGGCGAAATTAGATAGAGTTAGGCTGAGTATGGTCGATTTAGCTTTATCTTAAATTAGTCGGGATAAAAATAATTTGCAATCACTTAAGAGTTTGTTTTGGTGATGATCACTTACTTAGGATTGCACAAGCATCATTAAACAAACACATGCACACTATAGAACACGAACTATGTTCACTATTCCCCATAACTTAGAATAATTAAGCTTTCAAGTGTCTTAACTGTGGGGAGAGTGATAATTTGGGAGACTACTTAATTCTTGAAGTGTATAGACTCTCTCCAGACAAGCTCCTTAATATCTTGTTCATCCAAGGCTGTCTCCTCAAAGTCGAAGCTGAAAGGAGAAGGACACGTTGGTTCTTCGTTGATCTCATGGAGACTTGCCAAATACGGCTGCTTCAATGCTTCCTCCACTAATTACATATTAAGAAGAAACAATTTGTTAATACTTCAGTTCCATTTATAGCATCCAAAGTAATAAAAAAATGTGCTGATATGCACCTGTGATGCGTTTTGAAGGATCGAAAACTAGCATCTTTTCAGCAAGATCTAGAGCCACTGGGGAAATGTCTGGGAATTTTTCTCTGAATGATTGTTTTTGAACATGTGGGAATTGTTTTATGTACTTGCGGGCATTATCACTTTTCAAGAAATCGAGATCAGAGTCATCTGGTGACCCTAAGAGCTAAAAATAAACAAAAAACAGAGAAATGCTTTTATCACACACACAAAAATGATTTATTATAGTTGGATTCAGGATTCATTTGTTTACCTCAGTGATGAGTTTCAACTGCTGAACATAATCTTTACCAGGGAAAAGTGTTTCTCTTCTGAGTATCTCCATGAAAATGCAACCAACAGACCAAATGTCAATAGCTCCTGTGTATTCCGAGCTGTTGAGAAGCAATTCGGGTGCACGGTACCATCTCGTCACAACATATTCTGTCATTACATCTGTCTCATTTGACGTTCTTGCTAGCCCAAAATCACAGATCTTAAGATCACAATTCGTATTTAGAATCAAGTTGCTTGGTTTCAGATCACGGTGAAGTACATTTGCAGAGTGTATGTACTTTAGGCCTCTCAGAATTTGGTAAAGGAAGTACTGGAGACAAAAAAAATATATATATATATATATCAAACAGTAGTAACTTGTAGAAAACATTATGTACTAAATGGATTGGTCTGATAGAAACGATAAAGATCTGATTATGAGTGTGTTCAGTGATCATCACCTGACAGTGGTCGTCGGTAATAGTTTGAGTGGATCTAATGATCTGGTGCAAATCAGTATCCATCAATTCATAAACAATATACACATCTTCGAACCTTTCTTTCTCTGGTGGCTCTATTATATCTTTCATTTTGATAACCTGCGTAGCAATGTGAATACAATAAGAAAACTATATGTGGTCATAAAATTTAAAGAAGATATTACATTATCGTGATCCATGTGGCAAAGGAGTTTGATCTCTCGGAGTGTTCTTTTAGCACCAATTCTATTGTCAAACGCGTTTGCTATCTTCTTTATGGCAACCTCTTCATTTGTCTCTGAGTTCGTCGCACAGCTGCATTCAGAAAGAAAGAAAAAAAACTGAATTGAGGAAAAGATTGATTGCAAGAGTGAAATTTTGTTTTATGATCAAAATTGATAGACTTACCAGACAATACCATAAGCACCTCGACCAACGGGTTGAATAGGAGGAATGTATTTCGAAGACAGCTCGAAGATATTACCGAGTACATTGTACATAACATATCCACCATTATACGTCAAGATTCCTCCATCTTCAGTCTTCTCCATCTCTTCTTTGGAAGAACTAGGAACAAGACAAGTTTTAAGATGAAAAAAAGATTGTTTCATCTCTCAAGTAGCAGTTGTTGCCTTTAAAATGGCAAAGCAGTGAGCAAGAGGAGAGAAAATGATGGTACCTTTTGCTTTTGGTGGGCCAAATAAAGACAAACTTTTTTATTTGATCGTTGCGCTTTGAAATTTGAATGAGAATTATTATTCAACTTCTGCATCATTTAGAAAAAATTCAAAAGGAATGAAAGAGAAATAGAGTATAAAAATACTCTATCTTTTTGGATCAATGAGTCCCAAGCAAATCATCTCGTGTGTGCTAAGTAAATAGAGCAGGTGTGAACCTAAAACCCTTTTAAACTCAGCTACCATCTTTTAAATTACCTTTCAAGAAGTAGTTACGAGTAAAAACTATGAAATTTTGTACCTTAGAAATCTCTCGTATTGCTTTCTCATTTTCCTCAATTATGATCCAAACCATTCTTCCGCTGCAATGACCATGCTTCAGAAGGACCAGCAGACATGAAGAAAAAGATATTTGTTACCACTAACTACTAACTACTAAGTCACACTTGTCATTGGACAATGTACGACTCATAAATTCTATACAAAAGAAGCATTTTTGCTGCAGTGATTTGTTTATCTTCATCTTTGGCTTGCGTTGGTTACATGACTATAAGAGTGGAGAGAATCAGAGAAAGCAAGTCTGGTTCGGGACTTCCATCGAGCAGCTTACGGGCGTAAACCAAAAATTTCAAGAAACCTATACAATGGTCTAAACCAGTTCTAATCAAACCGTATAATGTTAGCTCCAAGCCGAGTTGGTTAACTTAATGATAACTAATCCATTCTAAAATCTAGCTCCGTCACCCGCGGATTGAAAGGAAAAATCAAAACTTTTTAAACCAATCAGAAATAATGGTTCAGAATTGAGAAACCTAACTGTGAGTTTATCACATCCTTAGTCTAATTGGAATCTTCTTGTGCGTGAGACGCGTTCACACCTGCGAGGACCCAAAATAACGGAAATACCACTGCCGAACATGACAGCAATATTCATCTTCTGTTGCCCAATTTCGTCATTTAACTCGAAACAAATCAAAATCGATGCCTTTTGGATATTTTTTTTCCAAACTAGTGGGCCCGCCACACGAAGCATGTTTCCTCCAATAGGAAGCTTGACAATTATATTGAGGATTATTCTTTTCCCATCTATAAAACACAACTCTAGGATCCAAACGTCCATTTTAAAGCCGTGCGTTAAATCAAAACCGTCAATTATATTAGCAAATATTGACCACACGATAACCGTCATCCAACGGCATCTGTAGATCTGCTAGAACGTTCTCTCTCCATGAAACAAGCCCATCTATATATTTCCCCATTCTTCTTCCCCTTAACGCTCCCAAAAAGTACTCGTGTGCCTGACTCGTGCTAGCTACTCGCATCTCTCAGATTTTACTATCCCTTCTTGGAAAAAGGTAAACACCAACGCTCTCTCTCACTCCGATTCCTCGTGTCTTCTTACATTTTCATCTTTAATCGATCGGATCATTGTTATACCTAGCTTGATCTGAGTTGAAGGATGTATTTATTGTCGTGAATCCGTAGCTGCGGTTGGCTTAGTAACGTTAGCCATTAAATTTCACCTGTCATTACTGTTCTGTGATTCGATCTTGCTGGATATTTTTACTCAATTTTCCGAATCTATGAAAGTTTTGAGGGATTAGGGTTCTTCAGCTCACTTGCGTGGTGTTTTTGATACTGTTTGGTATTTTATTAGTGACTGGTTTAGGTTTAAGAGGCTCTAGTCAGGGTTCTGGTGAATTACTTGTGTTTTGGGATTTGACGTGTATATGTATTTGCTAGTGGAGCTTATATATCTGTGCATTGGTTACAGATTTTAGCTAAGATGACGAAGAACTACCCAACCGTGAGCGAGGATTACCTCAAGGCTATTGAGAAGTGCAGGAGAAAGCTTAGAGGTATGATCGCTGAGAAGAATTGTGCTCCGATCATGATTAGACTCGCGTAAGTAACTAAACATATCAGCAGTGCGATTCCTGTAGTTTTTAGGATGTTTACATCTCATGGCTGATCTGGTTGTCTAAACTGCAGATGGCACTCTGCTGGAACTTTCGATTGCGCCTCAAGGACTGGAGGTCCCTTTGGAACAATGAGGTTTGATGCTGAGCAAGCTCATGCAGCCAACAGTGGTATCGATGTCGCTCTTAGGTTCTTGGAGCCCATCAGGGTGCAATTCCCAATCATCTCTGTTGCTGATTTCCATCAGGTACAGGATTTTAAACTACAAAACTCTTTGGTTAGTTCAGGGTTTGGATTTTAACTTCCTTGGTGTGAAATTGATCATTCAGCTTGCTGGAGTTGTGGGCGTTGAAGTAACTGGTGGCCCTGAAGTTCCTTTCCATCCTGGAAGAGAGGTTAGTCATTTCTGTAGATTTGTAGGCTGTGAAATTCTTTCTTTGTGGAGATGGGCTGATTGATATTGTCTGCTTGTGAGACGTGATTGCCGTGTTACTAACATGCCTATCTTGGTTTCAGGACAAGCCCCAGCCACCTCCAGAGGGTCGTCTTCCTGATGCTACAAAGGGTTGTGATCACTTGAGAGATGTCTTTACTAAGCAGATGGGCTTATCTGACAAGGACATTGTCGCTTTATCTGGTGCCCACACTGTGGTTAGTTTCTCTCTATCTGTTTTAACCATTTTGTTCCAATCTTGCAAATTTGTGATGAATACTTGCTAATTATGATAATACAGGGAAGAGCTCACAAGGATAGGTCTGGCTTCGAAGGTGCCTGGACTTCAAACCCTCTTATTTTCGACAACTCTTACTTCAAGTGAGTATCCCAAGTTCCGTCACTCTTGAAACGCATTAGGGATTCAAAGGTTGATACATTAGTCAACTAATTATTATATGACCAACAGGGAACTTTTGACCGGAGAGAAGGAAGGCCTTCTTCAGCTTGTATCTGACAAGGCTCTATTGGATGATCCTGTTTTCCGTCCTTTAGTCGAGAAATACGCTGCTGTATGCATCCTTTGATTCATCCGTTTCTCTGATTCTTCACTTGGTAGAGAGAAAACTCATGGTTTGTTGTGACAATGTTAACAGGATGAAGATGCCTTTTTCGCTGATTACGCTGAGGCTCACTTGAAGCTTTCTGAGCTCGGGTACTTTGAATCTATGGATCTACAAATTAAATTGTAAATGAGCAGTATGATTTGACATTGAAATCTGTTGGTTGCAGGTTTGCTGATGCTTGAGAGCTGTGACTTGTGCGTGACTCATGGCTACTTTTGATTTGGGTGTCTGAAGGGGTATCTTGTCATTTTGTTGCATATGAACTTTGTCATTTTGTTGCTTAATGTACTCTCATGGATTTGGGTATCTTGTTTTATTTTTCTTTTCTTTTTTTGCGGGGATTTTGTGATTTGACGCATATCCGTTGCGCTTCTGTTCTGCTGGTTGGACATTTTAATAAAAAATAATTTCGGTAAACTTTTTTGCCTCAATTGTTCATAGCTGGATGTAGCAGTTTCATTGCATTGTGTTCTAGAGTTGCGAGTTATATCTCTCAAAGTTATCTGATAATTTCGCTTCTTCGAGGAAAGCAAGTATCACCCGAGCTTGCGGTTAACATCAACTGAATCTGCCGAGTGCATTTGGTTACTTCAAAAACCCAAATGATTGATCTTCAGTAATTTTTTTGAGGGAAATGATCTTTCTTCTGTGCTTCTCTAAACAAGTGTTGTCGATGGAAACATCTATTATGTCGATCATGAAATGTGCCGAGTAAACAACTGTATTTTTAGTGTTGACTTTTTATGCATTCGCTCGAAAAAAACAATTTATTTCCTTCCACAAATCGTATATTTAAAAAATATGAGACTGGAGTGACGTGGAATGGCTGTCTGTGAAACACATTCAACTTTTAGAGTAACTCCATCCCTCGTTTAATATCACGATTTTTAAAATTTTAAAATGAAAAAATATTGAATAGTGTAAACTTGTGTCTACAAAAACAGTAGGAATTAGGGATGCTGACGGTCTTATTCAACGTCTTTAATACATGTTATGATTTAATTGGATGAAGTCATTATTTTTATTATTACCTAATTTTAAAGATATTTGTAGTAGGGATTAGAGATGCTGATGGTCTTAGAGTTCACAACGTTTTTTTTTTGTGGGAAACTGGCTGTAACAACAACTACTTCAAAAATTAAATTGGAATTATCAAAAAAAATATTGTTATTTTTTAATTTTATTTTATTACATATTTAAATATAAACAAATGAAAAGTTGACATATTTAAAAAAAAATTGAAATGAATATCTAAAATTTCTTGTTTGAGAAACTGTATCTCGATATTTGTTTATTTTTTTTACTTTTTATTAATTTTTTTCTTAAAAAAACCCACATCCATCTTTAAAAGATATCTTTTATTTATAATATATTCTTTTACTTTAGTTTCAGAAGATGTTCAAAGGCTTTAGTTATAACTCCATAAGAAAAGAACACTATCATATTAAAATGACAAAATAAAAATTAATTATTTGTCCTAAGTTAGTGTGTATGGAGACCATATAACAGAAATGCCATAGATAATCATTATGAATAGTTATAGCTTTAACATTATTAAAAGATGTAAATAGTTTAGAAGAATATTCACTAGAATATCTTTTTTACATATTCAATGGGAATTTCAATGTTTTCTCGTTCAAAATATTTACAAGTATACATGTGACATCTTTTTATGCACTTTTTATACATGATCGGATAAGTTGTGAAATTAAAAGATAATATCAAACTAACTAAATCGCAACTTATACCGATTAATACATGCAGTAGATGTACATGCTGATGGATCCGTGGATGGTCCAGTGACCGAGGGCTATGGCCTTCGATTTCGTCGTTACCACTTCAGCTGAAAATTAATCCTCATCAGTCTTTTTATGTCCCAAGTCCTAACCCTAACCCTAACCTTTTTTATTTTTTCTTTTTCTATAAACTAGGAAAGTTTTAAACGTATCAATTATGATTGACTGGTTGAATTCATAGTCAATGAGTCAAATTTATCATTTATTCGGTACACAATGAAACATAAGTTACAACATTAGACTCGGTGCCACGATTACATTTGGGCAGATGATAGTAATTAATAATCCATTGGCCGTGGCTTGGCTTACGCACACTTGGCAACGTCTGTTTACTTACCTTATTCGGAGGGAATCGCTTAGAAATCTTATAAATCGATCTAAGTGATTCTTGAGACGTCGTTCAATCAGAAAAGTCTTAGACGATAGACATAGTGACATAGCTAATATATAAAATGAGTTTCAAGAATAATGGTTGATAAAAACAAAATACAGTTCAGCAAAAATTAGGCAACCTAAAATAATAATTTGGCCTTTTGTGTTAATTTCTCTACCAGTATTTAAGTTACGACTTACAAGTCACCAGTGAATAAAATGTTGATCAAACAAGTCACCAGTGAATAATTTCTCTACCAGTATTTAAGTTACGACATGTAAAACTTGTAGTTCAGTTGGTTGTTTATATGGCTTCTCCAAACTTGTTGGAGTATTCTCCAAATCAAGGCACAAGCTACATTTACTATTGTATGAAAAATAAGGAGCTTAATATACTTTTTTTTTCTTGACACACATAAAATGTACCTTTTGATTCATATATTCTTCTAATATCCCAAAAAAAATTATCGTACCAAAGTCAAGCAAACCGTTGAATCTTGACATGGAAGAATTTAGTAGCCACCGTAATGTGGAAATATGTTCTAACTTTCAACAAAATAAATATGACGTCATAATTCGAGCTAATGATATCATGGTGGTCACCTCCTTCTTATCATCACTTTGCCTTTCTCCCTTATATATACACTTGTCTGTTTTCCCCATCAAAAAGCAATTCACCTTCCAACCACTCTACGTATACATTTCCCTCATTGTTCACAGTTTGATCAATAAACACTACATAAAGGCAAAAATTTCAATAGTCTTAAAGTTAATATGGAGAGTAACGGTGACACTTCTGCCGCCACCACTCCAATAATCTCTTCTTTTTCTCCTCCACCACCGCTTTCACCGCGGGTGGTGCTCAGCCCATGCGCCGCTTGCAAAATTCTTCGGCGACGTTGCGTAGAGAAATGCGTTTTGGCACCGTACTTCCCTCCAACGGATCCGGCCAAGTTCACCACCGCTCACCGCGTCTTTGGAGCCAGCAACATCATCAAGTTTTTGCAGGTTCTTAACTATCTATATCTACTGGTGTAACAATTAGAAGATAATATTGAACAGTTTAGTTTGAATAAGTACCAGATTTTATATCACTAATAAACAAATGAGATTAGGAAGCTAGTAGGTTTGGGCATAATAACCGATATCCGAACTCGAATCCGACCCGAAATAAAGTGTTCGGATCGGGTATGGGTGTACTAAAATACCCGATCGGATGTATATTTTTTACTCATCGGATACCCGAATCCTATCGGATATACCCGAACAACCCGATCCACCCAAACTCCACCCAAAATAATTTAAACTTGTATAAAATTTAAATGTTTTAGTTTTTTTATTTTCATTTTTATATATGTTAATTTTCATATGTTAGTTTAGTTATATTATATAATTTTTATTTGAATTTTTTTGTTATTTAATGTTAAATATTTCATAAATTCAAGAACAAATGAATAAATAAATTTTGTGTTTTTGTTTGGTGGTTTGAATTTTCTGGGTTTATTTTGATATTCTATATAGTTTTAATAAATTTGGGTTGATTTAAAAAAAAATAGTGAATATATATATATATGAATATATATTAGTTTTTAAGTTTAGTTCAAAAATTATTTGAGTTTGGGTATACCCAAAAATACCCGAACTCGATGGGTGTTTACCTGAACCCGACCCGAAATTCTAAAATACCCGATCGAATCTTATATCTCTACATCCGAACACCCGAAATACCCGATCCGAACTCAATCGGATATCCGAACGCCCAGCCCTAGAAGCTAGTATAGTATTGCTTAAAACAAAAAATAAAAAATAGAAATATATGTTCATATAACTAATCCACGTTGAGTCAAAACAAGAAAAGAAAATAATGCATATGTCATTTTCAAGGTTTTCCTTTTGAAAAAGTCCTTGTAGAAAATTGGTCTTCTTTACTCATCTTGGTCAAATACAAAAAATCCTCAGCTTATGAACTTTTATCTTCTCTCCATAAGCCTAAATCAAACGTTCGATTGCTTCTTCAAATCATATGAACTGATTTATCTATATCTTATCTTAATCTATATGGGATTAATTTCCAGGAACTTCCAGAATCACAAAGAACTGATGCGGTCAACAGCATGGTTTATGAAGCCGAAGCTAGAATTAGAGATCCGGTGTATGGATGTGCAGGTGCCATATACCATCTACAGAGACAAGTGAGTGAACTGCAAGCACAACTTGTAAAAGCTCAAGTTGAGATGGTGGATATGCAATTTCAAAGATCAACTTTACTAGAAATGATGTATAACATGGAGCAACCAAATCAAGAACAAGATAACATGTCCTTTGAGAGCAATGATTTGGGATTCCTTGAAGTGAACTCAAACACCAACTCATCAATGTCGTGGTGGGATCCTCTTTGGACATGATCATAACTATGTATGACTTTAAAGCCCTTTAGTATTTACTCAGCGTTAGTTAGCATATTCAAATTGAAAACAATGGATTAATGTAATATTCATATACATATTTATAATTTGCAGAGGATTCATATGTCCAAGAAATTATAATAGTTATGTCGAAACAAAAGTAAGAATAAAACATTATGGGAGATACACAATTGATATACATATAAGTATCTAATTGATATAAAATGATAAGGAGGGCAAAGCCAATGAATAATATTGTTTGCCAAGTAACTCGTGAGCTGAGCATAAGCTTCACTCGGCTTCGATGGGTCAGTGAGATTCTTGTTTTAATCAAAAAGAACCGGTTTTAGATTGGGCCAGACACATAGGCCCGTTAAATGGACCAAATGAATGTGTTAATTGACGTTGATATGGCAATCGACGTTTGAATTGTTATAGTTCCTCAAGATATGGATTCGATTGTTTACAAGACCCAATTTTGGGGTTTTCCCAGTGTCGATTTGGTCGTATTCCGTTAGGCTTCATCATAATCATTAGGCTTCCCTGTCTATGGCTCTTACTGTTATTAGGAAAGAAATGGACTTGTTTGGTTTGTACAAGGCTTGTAATTGTGTAGTATTCCTATTGGGCTTAGAGTAATGTACACTATTTATACAAAACTAGGGCTTATATAAGGGCCTCATATTTGTAACAGGTGTTTTCGTAAATTTGGGCCGTAGTTTTTTTTTGTTACAGTGCTCTTTCCCGCACAGTAACAAATTCCACTGACTCCGTCGTCATCTCACCGAAACGAAAGCACGTCGAGCGAACATGGCCGCCGCAAATCTGTAGATAAAACGTGGTTCGTACCTGAATAAGACACGTGTGAATGTCGTCGGTTCCACAAAGAACAACACTGATCGCGTTCTCTCTCAGAATCCATCTTTATACTTCTTCTCGGACCTCCTCTCTTCTCCGATCATCTTCTCCTTACCTTACCTTTGCTCGCTCTCTTTGTTCGAACTCCTCTATCAGAGTCTCTCCCTTAGATATGCCTAAGAAGCAGGTTTGGCTCTTTGATTGTTTTTTTCTTCTTCTGATTTTGTTGTTTTTTCAACAAGTATGGGGTTATCTCGGGATTAAACGATTGACTCTCTTGAAATCTGCAATTTCTGTGTGTTTAATTGCTTCGTTGACAATTTGCTACATTGTACAAGTCTTGGTTTGTGAGAGTTTCTTATTGCTTTTGCCGGACTTGACAATTTGTATTTGTGTTTGCAGAAGAAGAGAGCCCACGCTGAGCACAAGGGGCAAGTAAAGGCATCTGACTCCAGTGATCCTTCAGCATCCTTTGTTGAATTGAGTCTTGAAGAAAACACCACTCTTGTTCCAGTCCAACCGAGTCAAACTACAAGCAACCACACTGTTCAAAATCTACTATGGAAACCTAAGTCATACGGAACCGTTAGTGGATCATCTACGGCAACAAATCTGAGCAAATTTTCCGGAGGTAATTTGTTGGAAAAATTTACAGTGGACAATTCGACTTATTGTCATGCCCAGATCAGAGCCACTTTCTATCCAAAATTCGAGAACGAAAAGACTGATCAAGAGGTATAGGTTTTAGTACCCTATCAATGATTGCTGGTTAATTGTTACTTTGCTTTATTTCATGTTGCATTTTTCTTGATTTTGGCAGATAAGAACAAGAATGATTGAGATGGTGTCTAAAGGATTGGCAACTCTGGAGGTAATTACAACATATATACACTTTGTATGTGGATGGTTTTTTTTTATACTACAAAATTCTAACTGACTGCGGACCTTTTGTCATACACTTTTTACAGGTATCTCTTAAGCATTCAGGCTCTCTCTTTATGTACGCTGGTAACACGGGTGGAGCATATGCGAAGAATAGTTTTGGTAATATGTAAGTTCATTTATTCCTGCTTTGATTCATGATGACCTTTTCACAGATTATCTTAAACAAAAAGGAAAAACCCCAATGAATGAACCCAAAAAGCTTTAAATTTGTATTACCCTTTTCACTCGTTTCTCTAAGAGCATAGATTACTTCTTCATTTTAGTTTTATGGATTACTCATGTCCTGGAAAAGTACTTGTGTTTTTCCTTTTCTGGGTATTTTTTATTGCTGATGGTATTGCTGTCTCGTTTATGAGCAATGATTCAACACCATATAGAAGCTGTACTATTGATATATTTTGAAATTTTTGACGAAGCAAATGCATTTTACTACTCTTTTTCATTTCTGATGTTTTTGTGTAAATCTTTCTGGTGATTGCAAACTGGATGATGACTAAATGGTTCTCTCATATGCTAACCCAGTATTTTATTTGCAGTTATACAGCGGTTGGTGTTTTTGTTCTTTCACGGATATTCAAGGAGGCTTGGGGAACTAAGGCTCTAAAGAAGGAGGCAGAGTTTAATGATTTTCTTGAGGTATTTCCATGGACATAATTTTAAACAATTAAAATTATCAAATGCTCTAAGTTTTAATCAATTTTTTCCAGCAAAGGTTAGCTCATAATAAGTATTTTTTTTTCCCCAGAAAAATCGCATGTGCATATCTATGGAACTGGTTACAGCTGTTCTTGGAGATCATGGTCAACGCCCACTGGATGATTATGGTGTGAATATTTTCTTTTTTTGGATGTTCTGGAGTCAATGCATGCCTTATTTATCAAAGTCAGATAAGTCTTCTATAGCTGTTTAACTAAAAAAGAAATGTTGATTTGCATCTTGCAGTGGTAGTGACGGCTGTTACCGAGTTAGGTAATGGTAAGCCCAAGTTCTATTCAACTTCCGAAATAATTACATTTTGCCGGAACTGGCGTCTACCAACTAATCACGTTTGGCTGTTTTCCACAAGGTAACTTAACCGCTTTCTAGTCATTGCTACTATCTTCCTTTGTGATCTTGCCGTTAATTGCAATTTTATCTTGGGCCCTTGTTGTTTTCAATGGAATTGTAGTGTAGAAAGAGTTTGAAATACTTTTAGTACGAACGTATTGATATGATCTGGTTGATGCATTTTTTGGTCTAACTCCATTTCAAGCTGTAGAGATTTTCTGGTCCCACGAAGAGCAGATGTTGCGATATGTTTGGATTCACACACTGTCTAAAGAAGTTTTAGTAATTGTGAGGAAAATAAATTTTTTAACAATGGTGGTTGCATGTATTTTGTTAATTTTTGATGAAGGAAATCAGTGACCTCTTTTTTCGCTGCGTTTGATGCACTCTGTGAAGAAGGGATAACAACCTCAGTCTGTAGGGCTCTTGATGAAGTAGCTGATATATCGGTCCCAGGTAATGTTTTTCAGTCCCTTTTGCTTCTTGAAGAATTCTTATTTGTTTTTGAAGGAATTCAACTGTATGATATTCATTGAACGGATACTTTCTTGGATGAAAATAAGCAGGCTCAAAGGACCATGTTAAGGTGCAGGGTGAGATATTAGAGGGTCTCGTTGCGCGTATCGTGAGCAGTCATAGCGCCAGAGATATGGAAAATGTCTTGAAAGATCATCCTCCACCACCCTATGATGGAGGTGCACTATCTTATAATTGTTTAGTTTTTACATTAGTTTTTATAGTAGTCCACTCTATTAAGTCTCTGTTTTGATTTAAAATCTTTGTTTTTCCTTGGGTTTTCGAATATTTCAGCTAATCATGATTTGGGTCTCAGTCTAAGAGAAATATGTGCTGCCCATAGATCTAATGAGGAACAGGTTCGAAGAAATTTAAATATGAAACCTTCATCACGTAGAAATATATTTTGTTCTCTCTTGGTAAAGATTTCTCATTCTAGAGGGTCTTTTTCTTTTCTGTGGGAGCTGTAGCAAATTAGAGCTCTTTTAAAGAGTGTTGGGCCTAGCTTTTGCGCCAGTGACGTGGATTGGTTTGGAGACGAATCTCATCCCAAAAATGCTGACAAATCTGTCGTAACAAAATTCCTGCAATCTCAGCCTACAGATTATTCAACTAGTAAATTACAGGTAACTTGAGCTCTGCGTCTGTTGATTTTCGCATTTGTGGGTTCCAAATCTCTGAAAGTATTGGTTATATAAATCTTTCACTTGCAATGTTCTTTCATGCGGTTAATATTTACCAGTTTCAATTATTTCTATGCTTTTGATGAGCAACTGAATATCTGTATTCAATAGGAAATGGTACGCGTGATGAAAGAAAAACGTCTTCCAACTGCATTCAAGTGTTACCATAATTTTCATAGAGCTAATGACACATCGCCTGACAACCTATTTTATAAAATGGTTGTCCATGTGCACAGTGATTCAGGATTCAGGCGTTATCAAAAAGAGATGAGGTTATCTTTAAAGACTTCTTTAGTTACTTATGTCTTTCAGTTTGATCCAACCAAGGAAAGATTGATGTCTGTTTACTCAACTGTGTAATTTCCATGTTGCAGGCACATGCCTAGTTTGTGGCCTTTATATCGAGGTAAAGTTATGTTTGTTGCTTATTCTTGAGCTTTGTATCAATAACTAGGGACCATTTTTGGATTCAATTGCTGGACCAATAATTTTGTCTCTATTTTCCGTAGTTCCTAGTCTTTGTGAAAAAAGTTTGGAATTCATTTTTTTCTTGGAAATATCAAGTTTGATTGTTGTGTTAGCACACATAGGTCTCTCTAAACAGAGAATAATTGGACTATATAGACAATGGACTAGAGACTATTGCCATCTGTTATTTCGTTTAACTATATTAGTAAGTGATTATCTTTGGGTTTTTATTTTCAGGTTTCTTTGTTGATATTAATTTGCTCAAGTCAAACAAAGGGAGGGATCTGATGGCTCTGAATAATGCAGTCAAAGATACCTGTGAAAATGGTGGTCAACAAGGAAAGGATGGTTTGGCTGATGATGATGCTAACTTAATGATCAAATTGAAGTTTCTCACATACAAGGTATTTTTTCTCAGGAAAGTCTACTGGGATTTGTGATTTGTTGCAGTTTGCTACCTCTTTCGCTACATTATTATCATGATGCTGCATATTCAATTCTTTGACAGTTGAGAACCTTTCTGATCCGCAATGGCCTATCAGTTCTATTTAAAGAGGGGCCAGCATCTTACAAAGACTACTACCTGAGGTGAGCTACTTTCTTACTCTGAATAGAAACATGTGTCAAATGTAATAGTAATATTTTTGGTAATCTAGGATTTTGATAAACATGCATTGCATTGTAAATCAAAATGGGGAGACTAGCTGTAGCTTGCGTACTATGTTTTTGATATCGTATCTAAAGAGAAAAAAGTGGTGGAGATATTGGGATTGTTGACGTTATCAAGCTATAATATTATTCTTTTTAATATTATAGTTGTTTCTGGATCCAGGCAAATGAAAATCTGGGGTACTTCAGATGGAAAGCAGAAAGAACTTGGCAAGATGCTTGATGAATGGTACCATAATCACATTACATATGTAGATTAAGCTTAAATATTTGTGTTGAAAACTTATTTCCAGAGCAAATGTGTAACCTACTGCCTTGATGTTTGCCTTTTGTCCAATAATTTTTCGGCTTCTTAATGTGGATTTATCCCTCACAACTTTCTTCTGGTTGTTCAGGGCTACTTACATAAGAAACAAGTGTGGGAATAGGCAGCTATCTTCATCAATATACTTAAGTGAAGCTGAGCCTTTCCTAGTGCAGTACGCGAAACGAAGCTCAAAGAATCAGGTTTTGATAGGGTCTGCTGGGAACCTAGTGAGAACTGAGGACTTCTTGGCCGTTGTTGATGGTGATATAGATGAAGAAGGCGATCTTCTTAAGAAAGAAAGAGGACCAGCTACTCCTGAGCCTGACGTGAAGGAAGCTGTCCAGAAGGATGAGGGGTTAATTGTATTTTTTCCAGGTATTCCATTTGCACTGTTTGTATGTTTTATTTTCATTTTTTTGGCAATGTCTTATATCGAACTTATTGATGGTAATTGTTTTCAGCTTTTGATTGATTATAGTTGTTTGTTTTAGTAATTCAGACGATAAGAAATTGGTCAGAAATCAAGTTTTTTTTACTGCTGACCAGAAGTAAAGCAGCATACTGTTAGGGAGATTTCCTCTATCATCTCATTTCCTCAGATTTCTATAATTTTAATGTTTTTTTCAGGGATTCCTGGATGTGCTAAATCTGCACTTTGTAAGGAGTTATTGAAAGCCCCCGGAGGATTTGGAGATGATCGGCCAGTGCACACTCTGATGGGTGATCTTGTCAAAGGTAGTTTAATATGTAGGATTTTGTCTAAGTTGCTCTGGTCTTTCAATTTTTCTCTGCCAATATTCTTCTTACTGTACAGGAAAATACTGGCCAAAGATTGCTGATGAACGTCGTAAAAAACCACAATCGATTATGCTGGCTGACAAAAATGCCCCAAATGAAGATGTCTGGAGACAGGTAATTAATCCTACCCTGAGAATCTGTTACAACCTCATATTCATTAGGAATGAATGTTCAGGCTTATAAGATTCTCTGCACTCTCCTTGTGTAAGCTAGCATTTGGGTTAGCTCTACCCATGTGTCCTTCAAGAGTGGCTTTGGCTTATTATGGGTCAATTTTTATCTAATATTGTTGCAATCGTATTCAATTGCTTTGCTGCCTAATGGTTAGTAAGATTAACTTTGGTCCGATGATATTGTTGCTTGGTTTACTGAAGACAAACTTTTGATTACTTGTAACCTGCATTTAAAATTTATATCTATATATGCACAACTTGAACTGTTGAAGCCTAGTTATCTTCCGATAGAGTACCTGTATCAATAATAGGTTGCTGCATGATGTCTTTCACTTTTTATGTGCCTCAACAAGACTAATTCAATATTATTCTTGTGTTTCCCTATCAGATTGAAGACATGTGTCGTAAATCTAGGGCTTCTGCAGTTCCAGTCGTTGCTGATTCTGAAGGTATGTAACTATGTATCCACTCTTTGATGCTTTCCAGTTAACAATCTTCTTGTGTGCTTGTTAATATGGTCATATTTTGTTATTTGAACTTTAATTGACTGGATGACCCTGCAAACATTTTGAATATAAAAGGTTGACAGATCAGTTATCTGTCACTGAATTTGTTCCAGGTTTTCATATCTAAGCTTGATACTCAATTTTCTTTTAGTGATCATAGTTGGAAGTTTATACTTTGTTTAAAAACATCAAAGTCTTGTTTTCTCATTTACTGTCTTGTCTCATCCTCTAGACTCTTTGTAATTCATTTTTTGTTTGATCTTTACTTTTGGCCTGTTATGAATGCCCAGGAACCGATTCAAATCCATATTCACTTGATGCCTTAGCTGTTTTTATGTTCCGTGTACTTCAGCGAGTTAACCATCCGGTATGTAGTTGCATCTTATACACAATTTATCTTCAACTGCATCATCCAACTTTTATCAGAACCCTGCATCTCTTAACAAGCTATTGTCTCCTGCATACGAAATAAATATTTGTAGGGAAAACTCGACAAAGCATCATCAAATGCAGGATATGTGCTATTGATGTTTTATCACCTTTACGAGGGAAAGGTATTATCACCTACACCACAGCTGTTCTTTAAGTAAATATATGATTAGATCTCACATTTAATTGAACTTTTTTTTAACTTTCAGAGCCGCAAAGAATTTGAGAGTGAATTAATTGAGCGTTTTGGTTCCCTCATCAAGATGCCACTACTGAAATCAGACAGGTATATTTTGACAGCACATGCGAACTAACAATCTCGAACTTGGCAGAGCTACAATTTGAAGCTTCATATTCAATGGGTTTCCTAACTTCTTAATTGATTTCTCTTTGTGTATCTACAGGACTCCTCTACCTGATCCTGTTAAATCGGTTGTTGAGGAGGGCATAGATTTGTTCAATCTCCACAGTCGAAGACATGGGAGGTGAGTAACCAACACTATCAATTAGACAGTAACAAATGAAACACTATAGTAATAATTTAGCAAAAACAAACGAGTAAGACAAAAAACAATCATATTTCTTTTTAATCTGTGATTAGACGTACTTGGATCACTGGAGAAATCCTACACAAGAGTGTGCTGACAGACATTTTTATTTCTTGGTCTGACAGCTGTTTCTACTTCATCTCTTCAGCTCTAGCTTTGGTTTTGTTTGCTTCTGATACCTTCTAGTTTTTCTTGATATAGACTTGAGTCGACAAAAGGAACATATGCAGCGGAATGGACCAAATGGGAGAAACAGCTGCGAGATAAATTAACTGCAAATTCTGAGTATCTCAGTTCTATTCAGGTAATAGAGGCCCCAAAAAAGCTACAATCCCCATGATTATATTGCAACTGCTTTCATATTCCTTCAGCACTTGATAAAAGAGTATAAGAAGAAGGGATGTGCATATGATGTCTTTGTTTCCTGGTTTGCAACTTTCAGGTTCCATTTGAGTATGCAGTTCATGAAGTGCGAGAAGAGCTAAAAAGAATAGCAAAGGGTGAATACAAACCACCAAGTTCAGAAAAAACAAGATATGGGTCCATTGTTTTCGCTGCCATCAACTTGCCTACTACTCAAGTTCACAGTCTTCTTGAAAAGGTAACCAACTAAATTCGTAAACTAGTATAAAAGAAAAAACAAAGCCTTATGTTCATAAACGCTTATGTAATTTTGTCCCTGCCCCGATGTGTCACAAGTATAATGAGAGCCCACATCAGTTTTCCTTGTATTTTATGCATAAGAACGCAAGGTTATATAAAGAATTTGTTGGTAATAGATGTTTTTATTATCAGTTGGCCGCTGCAAACCCAACAGTGAGATATTTTCTGGAGGGAAAGAGCAAGAGCATAGAGGAAAAACTAGAACGGTCTCACGTGACGCTTGCCCACAAGAGAAGCCATGGTGTAGCAACTGTAGCTAGCTATGGTCAGCACTTGAACAAAGAGGTACCTGTGGAGCTCACCGAGCTCATCTACAACGACAAGATGGCTGCTCTAACAGCTCATGTCGGATCTGTTGACGGGGAGACCATAGTCTCCAAGAACGAATGGCCACATGTTACGTTGTGGACTGCGGAAGGTGTTACTTCGAAAGAGGCTAACACATTACCTCAGCTTTACTTAGAAGGAAAGGCAAGCCGCTTGTTGATAGATCCTCCGGTCTCAATCTCAGGTCCTCTGGAGTTTTTCTGAATATTTTTGATTATGAAAGTTGGTCATGGAATGAGACATTTGTGTTATTGTTAACAAATCGTTTCCATTGTCATGAGATTTTGAGGTAAATATTTGTTAATTTTTAGTTCTTGGTGCGGAATAAATGGTTTAATTGCCTTGTCAGAACCTGCATCCATTGCGATACAAGTATTTACACTAAAAGAAGAGTGTCATATAGAGTGATGACTGATGATCCAACTAATACTGCCACGATATTCAAGGTTGCTATACACTAAAAGAAAATGAAAATTTGGGACAAGAAAATGTTATTTCAGAATAAGCATCAGATATAAACGAGCTTGATTTTTTTACTTAGTAAAGGAACGAAATATTTTGTTATCACGTAATTCGTGATCTGTTCTTTTTTTTTTGTCAGATGTAAAGAATAATGAATACAAACCCTCAAAGAAGTAGACACAAATTCAAAAATCAACAATGATCTATTGCAAAAAAATGCTAAAATATTGGATCTATTGCATGAAGAAAAAAAAATGAAGACTAACACTTTCACGCGCCTGACACTTTAAAAATCCAAAGTTTGGTTAAAAACAGCGCTTTAGGTAGGTTATAGTCCACACATTTATGCTAAACGCGCGACTGCTGCGTGTTGAATTTGTATCAGTAGAGTATCCTGATAATAAATTGTTTTTTTTTTATCGCAATTGCTCATCTTTATTTTCAAAATATCACGGTTTTAAGGCAGATCAACAAGGGTGTCGTTATAACTTATAACCAACCATTGTCACAGAATCCTGTGTATCTTCGCATGAACATAATGATGTTGAGTTATATGAATCAGAAAGGTATGGATTGGCGATCAAGCCAAGACTCGATCTTCTGGAAGTAATCAACTGGCACTACACCATCGATGGAAGCAGAAACTGAGCCAAGGAAGAGAGAGTGGATTTTCTTGAAGAATTGGGATTTGAAGCATCCATGATAGCAGAAACTGGAGACAATTTCGGGCAGATACATTTGCTCAAGGTCTGAGCTTGAAGACGATGCTGAAACCGACCACTAATGATAAATTACTCTACGTTCCTAAATGAATATTGATAGGTAAATCAGTTAATAAAACACCAAAAAGCCCATCCATAGTATTGTCTAAACATTCAATTCAGCCAATGCCGATAATACCTGCCGATCAAGTAAATTAAGACTCTACTTAAATAAGTTAACTGTCGATAAAATTTTAACGATAACTCGCAAACAAGGGTAACTTAGACAAAGATGGGGAGATAAGACCAACTTTAACAGAATCCCAAAAACAAAAGTTCAGATAAGGAAAAAAAAACTGAAAAAAAAACTGAAAATAAAAAAAACAGGGAGCTTGAGGGTTAAGTTTAGCCACGCCACCTCCGATCAAGAACCCAATTTCGAGAATAGGGTTCTGACGGAGAAGAAACGAAACTACGACACAAACAAACGACCAAATACACAACAAGACTGAACAAACTAACATACTTCTCTGATTCATCTGCGGATAGAGTTTTGATGATGAGAGTTCACTTCGCACCCTTCTTGACGGCGGCCTTGGTCACCTTGGCACCGGTTGGATCCTTCTTGTCCACACTCTTGATCACACCAACTGCAACAGTCTGCCTCATGTCCCTCACAGCAAAACGTCCAAGAGGTGGGTACTCAGAGAAGGTCTCGACAACCATGGGTTTGGTTGGAGTCATCTTAACCATACCAGCATCACCATTCTTCAAGAACTTGGGCTCCTTCTCAATTTCCTTACCAGAACGTCTGTCAATCTTGGTTAAGATCTCAGAGAACTTGACAGCAATGTGAGAGGTGTGGCAATCGAGCACTGGGGCATAACCGTTACCAATCTGACCAGGGTGGTTCATGATGATGACCTGGGAGGTGAAGTTGGCTGCTCCCTTGGCAGGGTCATCCTTTGAGTTGGAGGCAACATACCCACGCTTCAAATCCTTCACAGCAACATTCTTAACATTGAACCCAACATTGTCACCGGGCAGAGCTTCCACAAGAGACTCGTGGTGCATCTCAACAGACTTGACCTCAGTGGTCAAACCAGTGGGAGCAAAGGTCACAACCATACCAGGCTTGAGCATACCAGTCTCAACACGTCCCACTGGCACCGTTCCAATACCACCAATCTTGTAAACATCCTGAAGAGGGAGACGGAGGGGCTTGTCTGATGGCCTCTTTGGCTCGTTGATCTGGTCCAGAGCCTCAAGGAGAGTTGGTCCCTTGTACCAGTCAAGGTTGGTGGACCTCTCAATCATGTTGTCACCCTCAAACCCGGAGATGGGCACAAATGGGATTTTGTCAGGGTTGTATCCAACCTTCTTGAGGTAGGAAGACACCTCCTTAACGATTTCATCGTACCTAGCCTTGGAGTATTTGGGGGTGGTTGCATCCATCTACAAAAAAAACATAAAAAACAATTAATGAGAAAGAACACAAGCAAATAGAACCCATTGTCAAAAATGGAACATTGGTAACCTTGTTACAGCAGCAGATCATTTGCTTGACACCAAGGGTGAAAGCAAGAAGAGCGTGCTCACGGGTCTGACCATCCTTGGAGATACCAGCTTCAAAACCACCAGTGGTGGAGTCAATGATAAGGACAGCACAATCAGCCTGGGAGGTACCAGTAATCATGTTCTTGATGAAATCGCGATGGCCAGGAGCATCAATGACAGTGCAGTAGTACTTGGTGGTCTCGAATTTCCAGAGAGCAATGTCAATGGTAATACCACGCTCACGCTCAGCCTTAAGTTTGTCCAAAACCCAGGCGTACTTGAAAGACCTCTTGTTCATCTCAGCAGCTTCCTTCTCGAACCTCTCGATCACACGCTTGTCAATACCACCAAGCTTGTAGATCAAGTGACCAGTTGTGGTGGATTTTCCAGAATCGACGTGGCCAATGACCACAATGTTGATGTGAAACTTCTCTTTACCCATGGCTACTTGTCAATTAAATCTGCAAGAAAGGTAAATCAAACTGAATCAATCAGACTTCTACCACAATTATCGTGGTGTCTATCTTCTGAGCTACTAAGCGGGTTAATTCATAAAGAGTAGAAACTTCGAGATGGCTCAAGAAAACAATCCGAGAGTTCACCGACTTTAACAATCACAAAAGAAGAATTGGAACAATGGATTTGTTACACCGCTCTCGAATTACCAATTCACAATACAAATCGACAATTACAAACCTATGCGATGGACCAACAGATCAATCACGTTCTCACACATACAGATCTATATATATATATATATATCGAACAACAGAAATTATTAAAAAAGTCAGATCCATATTCTAGATACATCAGTAAGTAACCGGAAAAAAATCAACAAGAAAAATATTCAATTCGATTCAACTGTAAAACGTTGATTTCTGAGCGAACATATGAATGAAGAGCGTTATATCAAAAAAGATACATGTAAAGAAGCATGCAATCAGAAAGAAATGAATCACAAGAAAACGAGAATGGATCGATCAAACAATAAGAAAGCAGATCGTAGAGGAGTACGAAACGCTTACCTCAACTATGCGATATGGCAAAAGTGAGATGGGTCTTGCGGCTACAGAAGAGTTGAGAACTAACATTCGGATGATCGTTCGAGTTGATATTTATAGCGGTGAAACGTATGAAAGTTAGGGCTTAAGATAATATCCATAGTACAATTACTATTTCGCCCTTTCGTATCACTATAAAATAAATAAAAAAAAAAAATCGATAACTTAATTAAATTAATAAATTACTAATGAGACAAATATAATAATTTATACATTTTAATAAAATAATAAAATAATTTTTTAAAATAATTTTTAAGTAAATATATGGTTTCATTAATAACATAAATTAATAATCATATAAATGTACTGTATATATATATATATATTATATTTGAGTAAAATATGATTTTAATTTTGTTTATTTATTATAAAATTTATAATTTTGTGTGATTTTATTTCTATTTATCTTTAGATATTAAAAATATATACTTTCATTTTCTCATATTGCATCAGAAATTATTTTAAAACTAGATATGCAATGATTACTTAAAACATATTCAAGATTATTTTCATTATTCTAATTTTTAAGTAATTTTTTCAAATATAAATAAATTAATAAAAATTTTCTGGTTCCTATTTTTTACTCTAAATGGTTTTAAAACTTAGTTATTCAGTATTAAATATGTTAGTATTATATTAATGACAAATTTTAATGAGTTTCTCACCTATAACGATGCTATATTATAGTACTTCTTTGTCATCGTTCTCTGATGACAAATTCTAATGTTCTGATGTTATATTTTTGCGCCGGTAATGTCTCTGTGTATTAGTATCATACTTTACTTATGCACATCAGCACATCTACTTCATAATGACAACTCTGGTTTGCGAAATTTATCGCACTTGGTAATTTAGCATGACATGTTATGATTGTGATCTTGCACGGACTATGTGTAATGGTCGGGACAGGATTAATTGATTAAGAATTAGGCTTTGAAGGATTCGAGGTGACGGTTGGTCGGCTAAGATAGTTTTGAGTTAGTGGTATTGATGGTTGGATGTTGAGTATTGGAATCACTAAAAGTAAGAATGAAAGTGTCCATCATTTCTTTAATAGGAGCGTAAGTAGAAGTTTCGATCAAAAATGACTTTAACGCAAAATGAGAAACATAGTAGACTACATAGAAGATATCCGCAGGAAAGACAATAATATAACAGAATCGACAAAAAGTTCAGAATCAGAAAACAAATGCAAAGTAAAAAAAAGGAAGCATGTGTGCGTAGCTCCGCCACCTTCGATCGAGAACCCAGTTACGAGAACAGCGCTCTGAAGGAGAAGTAACGAAACAGGAACACAGATATGCGACAAGATACAACACTAAAGGGAAAAAACAAACATTGTCCTTTGATTCAACTGCGGTTGATGATAGAGTTTTGTTGATAATTCACTTCGCACCCTTCTTGACGGCAGCCTTTGTAACCTTCGCACCAGTTGGGTCCTTCTTGTCCACGCTCTTGATGACTCCGACAGCAACAGTCTGCCTCATATCCCTCACAGCAAAACGACCAAGAGGTGGGTACTCAGAGAAGGTCTCGACAACCATGGGTTTGGTTGGAGTCATCTTAACCATACCAGCATCACCATTCTTCAAGAACTTGGGCTCCTTCTCAATCTCCTTACCAGAACGCCTGTCAATCTTGGTCAAAATCTCTGAGAACTTGACGGCAATGTGAGAGGTGTGGCAGTCGAGCACTGGGGCATAACCATTACCAATCTGACCAGGGTGGTTCATGATGATGACCTGGGAGGTGAAGTTGGCTGCTCCCTTGGCAGGGTCATCCTTTGAGTTGGAGGCAACATACCCACGCTTCAAATCCTTCACAGCAACATTCTTAACATTGAACCCAACATTGTCACCAGGCAGAGCCTCCACAAGAGACTCGTGGTGCATCTCAACAGACTTGACCTCAGTGGTCAGACCAGAGGGAGCAAAGGTCACAACCATACCGGGCTTGAGCATACCAGTCTCAACACGTCCCACTGGCACCGTTCCAATACCACCAATCTTGTACACATCCTGAAGAGGGAGACGGAGGGGCTTATCTGATGGCCTCTTTGGCTCGTTGATCTGGTCCAGAGCCTCAAGGAGAGTTGGTCCCTTGTACCAGTCAAGGTTGGTGGACCTCTCAATCATGTTGTCACCCTCAAACCCGGAGATGGGCACAAATGGGATTTTGTCAGGGTTGTATCCAACCTTCTTCAGGTAGGAAGATACCTCCTTAATGATTTCATCGTACCTAGCCTTGGAGTACTTGGGGGTGGTGGCATCCATCTACAAAAAAAAAACATAAAAAACAATTAACGAGAAAGAACATAAGAAAATAGAACCCATTGTCAAAAATAACAAATAGAACATTGGTAACCTTGTTACAGCAGCAGATCATTTGCTTGACACCAAGGGTGAAAGCAAGAAGAGCGTGCTCACGGGTCTGACCATCCTTGGAGATACCAGCTTCAAAACCACCAGTGGTGGAGTCAATGATAAGGACAGCACAATCAGCCTGGGAGGTACCAGTAATCATGTTCTTGATGAAATCGCGATGGCCAGGAGCATCAATGACAGTGCAGTAGTACTTGGTGGTCTCGAATTTCCAGAGAGCAATGTCAATGGTAATACCACGCTCACGCTCAGCCTTAAGTTTGTCCAAAACCCAGGCGTACTTGAAAGACCTCTTGTTCATCTCAGCAGCTTCCTTCTCGAACCTCTCGATCACACGCTTGTCAATACCACCAAGCTTGTAGATTAAGTGACCAGTTGTGGTGGATTTTCCAGAATCGACGTGGCCAATGACCACAATGTTGATGTGAAACTTCTCTTTACCCATGGCTACTTGTCAATTAAATCTGCAAAAAAGGTAAATCAATCATAAATCTCCGTAAGAAAATCATTATTATCAAATCTCTTAATAAAAAGGCAATTTCAAGAGTATTACTATTATAGCAAACAATCTTATAGTTTTCTTGACTTGTAAAGAGAAGAATAAACAACAGATTTGGTATGCTACTCTCAAATCATATGTTCACATACAAATCGATAATTGAAATCATATTAAAACTCAATTAATCAAAAAAAATTATAAATCTATAAATTTGATCAAACCAATGAACGAGAAACTATATTTAAAATCGTCTCGAACTGAAAAACAAATATTACTTCGATCAAGAACTTTAAGCAACGAATTAGTTATTCATCTATCAACAAAGAGCATCGAATCTAAGAGAAACTAAGAATCAAAGAGGAAGACAAAATAAATAATAACAAAAATAAACGAGAACGAATTGAAATTATTAAAGCAAAGATGAGAAGAAGAGTACGAAACAGATCTGAGATGCGTACGAAACGCTTACCTCAGAGCTATCGGAAAAAGTAAAGCGGCTAGGGTGAAGAAGAACGAGCTAAGGAAAAAACAATCAAAGGGATACGAGTTTATTTATAGTGGTGAATCGAGAGAAAAAGAAGCTAGGGTTTAACATCATATCCTAAGTAAAATTACAAATATACCCCTTCGTCTCGCCGCCGCCAATACTCATTTGCTTGAGCCTTGATGGTCGGTCGTGTTTCATAAAAGTTAACATCATGAACCACCCAATCTAGCCATACCACAACCTGAACCCCCATCGTTAGTCGCTGGTATTTGCAGAGAACCGAAGAAAGAATCTAAACCGGTACATAAAGACAAAACAAAACAAGGCCTGAAACATAGTAATGGGCCTAAACTATTGAGCTTAATCATAATATTTAATTTTGTTAACTTTCTCTAACTAAAACATCGCCCTTTGACATCCAATCTCTCTAGCTGGAATCAATTGGTTTTGGTTCTGCTGCACGAGGTAAGCGATTTAAATTCTTCTCACACATATAATATCCTTCTCCCTTGTTGATCTCTTTTCAATGAATCTCGCTTCAATTCCTTGTTCTTTATTTTAGATCAGATCGTTTCGTTTCTCTAACTCTTATGATATTTCGAATTTCACCCCATTCTATTCCTAATTTTCAAGTAAAATTGTTCCTTGCATTCACCTTTCTGTGATAAAATTACCTATTTCGCTAGCAATTGATTCATAAACCCTCAACGGTTTTGAAAGTTTCAGTCTTTTTGAAAGTTTTCATTAAGCTCAGGTTTGCAATATCAAATCTGTTTTTTTGGGGTAGATTATACAACTGCATGGTAATTCTTATGCTCCCATTTTGTGCAATTTGTTTGCATTGATCCTTTGTAGTTGATTGTCTCAATGTACGCTTGTTTCTTAGTTACATCACAGGTCAGGACAGTGGATATGTTACGGACTTAAAAAACACATTAACATCGCTTTTGAAAAATCTGTTGCTGTTTATCAATCAGGTGAAAATTATCTATTCTTTGAACACTTTTCTCTAGTGTGGTGTTTTTTGATTGCATACTCCCTTCTACTTGATCAACATGCTTGGTTTTGATGCCTATGAAAATACCTAAATGATTTCCCATCTATATATATATATATATATTCTACTATATCTGTCGAAATAATGAGATAAAATAAATTATTTTGCAGTTTACATAACTGGGAGAGAAGTTCCAGAACTGGTGAACTTGAAATATTGGGTTTGCTCCGATGACGCTTGGTGCTCGGCTTGTTGCTCCCATCATTATACTTGTCCTCCTTTTTCTTCCTATTGAATTAATCAAAGCGGAAGTCATTACACTGACCCCAGAAACCTTTTCTGACAAGGTAAGGATTTTAAGTCTCGATCAATATTTAAGTTCTGTGCTCCTTTGATGATATGATATAGAGAGCGGACTATCACATTATGTATAAATATTGTTTGGTCATAAGTGTAACTACTCATCTATTTGAGTATATACTCCAATTTCAGCCTAGTTTAGTTTTTTTATGACCAGCTTGCTTAGAGTATCTAGTATCTACCAGGGATTAAAATGTGTTAGGCGATCTTTATGACTTTACATACCCTATATGGAGCTTCTTAGATTATTATTTAGTCATCATAGATGCAAATCCCCTATCAATTTTGACGTTATGCTTTGGTCAAGTTTTGGAATTTCATTATTAGATCAATTTGTAAAACAAGCCTTCTCAAATAGAAAAGTTCAACTTCAGATGGTTGCATCTCTTGGTGTGGTGTATACAGTGTTAGTTCAGACACGGAATAGGAAGTTTACGCTCTCCATGTTTCTTGTTCCAGGTGAAGGAGAAAGATACTGCATGGTTTGTAAAGTTTTGTGTTCCTTGGTGTAAGCACTGGTTAGTATTCTTGACTCGTAAAAATATCTAAACTTAGTAATTTTGCTTGTTTTATCACTTGCTGATGATATTGGATCTGCTGAGGGTCAGCAAGAAATTGGGGAATTTGTGGGAAGAACTGGGAAAAGCAATGGAAGGAGACGATGAAATAGAGATTGGTGAAGTAGATTGTGGTACGAGCAGAGCTGTTTGCACCAAGGTTGAGATTCACTCTTATCCAACATTTAAGCTATTTTACAATGGAGAAGAAGTTTCAAAATATCAAGGTACCCGTGGTTTTGAAAGATGAGATTTTTTTCAAACAGCTTAGGCACACATAAGCACATCACATGCATATTTGGACATTTGCTTATTCTACGGCTGGATAACATTATTAGCTGATATTTTCCTTCATTCATGCATTTATAAACTCAGGGAAAAGAGATGTTGAATCGCTCAAGACGTTTGTTGTAGAGGAAACTGAAAAAGCAGCAGAAAAAGCGCAGCTTGAAGACAAGGAACTGTGATTCAACTCATTCCCTTTGGTTTTCAGTTTGCTTATGCACTTGTGACTTTTACTGTTAGTTCGATAGGCTTGGCTTCAAAATTTGATATCTTGCTCCATGGAGGAACACATCTTTTTGGCTTTAAAAGTTCGCTAAATTTTTCAGTTTCCATTTTCATTAGTCAGACAAACGACGCCATTTGTGTACGTAAGTCGAGATATCTTACAAGCTTGTGTTGTATGTTCATTTAACTAGCAGCTGCGGATAAAGGTTCTTGCTTTGATATTTCATATTCAGTGGATTGTCAGAACTATGTAACAATCGAAATAATGATAATGTAAAAAAAACTGTTTTTTCTACTATTAATATGCCAATTCTGAGACTCTTTCAACTTCACGCATATGCATTAATCAGCAAACGAATATATCAATTCATATTTTTTTTTTCTGATGAGTAAGACACCGTCCTAGTCCACCTACTGATTTATAGAGTGGTTTAAAAAAAAAGTCCTCGATATTAACTTATCATAAGAATAAGTTGCTTTCCGAGAACTAATCTCACTACTTCCGTCTAAAACTGGCAAAATGAAAGACATATCCTAACAATCCATCTCCATTATCTCAAGCTACTCCAGTTTCCTTATAATGTTCGATGGGACTTAATCGTCAATTTCAGAATCAACAACTTGTAGGATGTTAAGGGCTGAAGAGCCGAGATTCATTCCACGAACAACACCTCCGTATCCCACCTTGATTCTGTGGCATAGCAGCAACATTGAGTCCCATAATGCTGTTCTTCCCTGTTCCAGTTCCAGTACAAGTTCATCACAAACCAAAAAAACCTTTTCACATCCTTCGTATATGTAACAGTTCCATTATGCGTCTTATAAAAATGCACTTAATCCTGTCATTACCTGAAGCGTAAACTGCAATTTTTTGTCCCAGTACAATGCAAAAGTCGGAGGGCTCTGCTTGTCTACAGCAAGCACACATGCACCAGGGTGGAGCGTCGAAGGTACACCCGATACCACTGCGATGTACTTCTCTGGGAATCGCTCTTTTGGAGGCAGAACCCCCAAGAATACTGGGTTCTTGCTCGCCTGAGTCCCTGTATAAGAGCTGGGGTCCAGATGTAACATCCATTTTGGGTGTTCCAAGAAGGCACAGAACAAGTACAGAAGCAGATGAGAATCAGTTGGAGGTTCCAGGCTCCATTTCTTGTTTCTCTCACGAGTATCTGCCCTTCCGTTGTATTCATAGTTCTTCACACAAGTACCTTCCGCAAGTTCTGCCAACAGCCAAGAGTTATAAGAGTCACGATTAATCTACTAAACTTTGAAATGAACTTTTTTTTAATGTTTGATACCTCGTATTCTTTGCACTGTGTAATCTGCTGGAATGCTGCTGCGCGGAAGTAGGCCCTTGACCCATTCTCCTTTCATTAAGCCCTGAAGCCTCTGATGTTCACTTATAGCATCAACACATTCCTGCATGATGGGGATCAGGGCCGCTTGCTGTTGCTGTTGTTGCTGCTGGAATTGCTGGTTCTCTGTACGCAGCTTTTCTGTAGATTCCAGGAGAAAGATTAGCAACTATATGAAGACCCAAACATTTAGCAATAACACATAAAATGACATGATAACATTATTTCTCTCAGATATCCAACCGATTCCAACATTCGTAAATTCAGTAATTTATTGAGAAACATCAAATCAAAAGTTAATAACATTATTTTCAAAACAACAGAGCAGCACTTCAACTTAAAAAGGACAACCCTTTCGGACAATATCACCCAAGAAGCTGTAGAAAAGTTACTTACGCATGGAAGCATCAATAGCCTGTACAAGGTTTGCGCGTAATTGATGAAGAAGTGCATCTTCATCGAGAGAGTAAGATGGCTGCCATCCCTTTGTTCGATCAACCGGAAAGGCAGTCGTAGCTGTTCCATTTGTTGGCAAATTACTCCCAACTTGACTTACTGTGACATTACCACCTAGCTTTGATGCAGTTTGCATTACCTACATAAATGACAAAATTTTAAATTTTCCTTCACAGGGAAACAAGAAATTCTCCTTTTGCCTCTGATTCGAATGTGGTCATCAATGCATTCATCAGCAAATAAGTATAGAAGACCAGTGTTCATTTAGAAAGGACTCCAAACACAAACCTGAATATGACTGGTTTCAATCTTGTTAAGCAGAGGTTTGAGCAACACCGAGGAACACCATTGCCTTAGTCGGTCACGCCAGTCTTCTATCTGAGGATAGACACCTAGGTGCCCAAAACCTTCGATAGCCGCTTCTAAGGACATTGGGTTGGGGAAATCACCCTCTCCTTTCTTTGGGGGAGTCGTAAACTTCTGAGCACCAGGAGACATCCTGACAGGTCTTAGTGGTGTACTCCTAGTAGTCCCAGATGCACCAGTTGAACCACCAACTGTAGTTGGACTAGCCATGGCAAAACTCCCAACTGTTGGTGGAGGTGTCAGAATCTTCCCAGCTGAGACAGTGATTTTCTCATCTATTTCTGCTAATAGCTGCTCAAGCTGCTCTTCGGTAGCTATGTCTTTTGCAGAACTCCGTCTACCAGACCAAGGACTAGAAATAGTCTTGTCCTGAACAGATGAAGCATGGTTAGAAGAAACTGGTGAACTAGAAGGGACAAGATAGAAAGAAGGTGAACCCATTTGTTTGGAAGGAGTGCTAAATGGACTAATCTGGCTACCACTACGGGAATGCAGCTTATCACCACCACCTGAAGACTTATGCGTTGAACCAGTAAGAGATTGATGTATTGGGACAAGCGGCTCCCGTGACTGTGAAGGTTTTGGTGCAGGACGACTCTTAGGAAAATCTAATACACTCTGGTCAGCTTTTATCTTTATCCCAAGAAGTTCAAGCTGACGATTAGATAGAGAAAACTGATCTTTGGTTTCTTTAGAGGAAGATATCATTTCTGTTCGAGCAGCAAACTTTGCTCTGTGCAGAGATATGCCTTTGGACAAAGCCATCAATCCTCCGATACAAAACAAAGTCACCAGCCCTTGACAAGCCTTTACAGTGACATCTGAAACATAAAATAAGATTTTAGATACAATAAGAAGACAAATATACATAAATAAAAATTTCTCAGTAGAAAATGCAACTCACAAGCTGCCTCTTTTGATATTTTTCCGAATGTTAAAGCATTGGTCAACCATTTCTCCCTACAACATGAGATAAGCAAGCAAATTAATCATTCAACACTGATTCCTAATAAGAACTTTCCAGTATCGAGTTTCAGCATTGAGATAGAAGACTGTTCCCAGATTCCAACTTGATATGAGTAACACACAATCCTAAGTTACAGAGAAAACAAAGGGGAAGGAAACACACTAAAGATTCAAGTAGGTCTGTTCCAAGATTTTATTCCTAACCAGAAATATTCGAAAACCTAGACAAAGCTCAAAGCAAATATTACTCTAAAAAAAACACAACTAGGAGGCAATGCTTTACTCCAGTACGAAGCTGAAGCTAATGGTGAAACTTACCCGGCCATGAAGGAGATGAGAGAGAAAGCGGAAGCGGCAGAGAGAAATAATATGATTAAAAGGACGGATTTCGAGGGACGGAGGCTATTAGCAGTGGAAGCGGCGGCGAGAACAGGGTTCCGGTACACAGAGAAGTTGGAGGGCTTCGGCGAAGGGGACGGCCCCTGAGTGATGGTAAGCTTCCTCCTCGCATCAGAGTCCATGGCAGGAATCAATCGATTTCGAGATAATCCTGTTTTAGAGATCGTCGTATTTATTTTCCCGGCTGCTCTCACTAGCTGCTTCTATGTACCCACCCAACTTTTTCCTCAGACCCAACTTTTTACTGCTACTGTATTTAATACTCAATTTTGTTTAAATTTAGGTGGGGAATTTTGAAACAACTTGTGTAAATGTTAATACTGTGACATAAAATAATCGAGTGTGTTTGGTAACATAGACTAATTTGTACAGCAACGTCTAATTTACTTAAGATCATATGTTATACTTAAAATTGTGAAACTCGCCTGAAAGAAACCATATTGGAAAGTGAAGTCTACGTAAAGACGAGTGTGACTACTTAGGAGAATCCAAGAGGATACAGTGCCATGTTCTTCCGTTGAGAATCAGCTCAAGTCATCCACAGTTTACAATATCAAAGGAAAGTCTTCTAATTCCAACACCTCTTACACATTTAAACGTGCGACAAAGCATAAAAAATGTATACGTTCTAAATTTAATATATATGTGCATATTCTCATCAAGAAAGGTGAAAACTGGGCAGATGGAACCAATTAACCAGTACAGGACACAAATTAAAACCCAAATGGTTCGGTTCCACGGTTTCAAATTTCAGCTTGCATCTGTCATGCTTCTTTCCCATTCATCCAACGCCACCTCTGCTTTTAGTTTCTCAGGGACACAATCTGCATTTCAAGATTTTACAACTTAACACCCCCCTTAAATTCAATTGGGGTTAGTAACCAAAAGGACTTCTAAAACATATATTTCAGAGGATTTTTGAAGTACCTGCAAGGAACTCATATCTCTCCTCGTTACTCACTACGGACGCTGCAGAGAAAATAAAAGTGAAAGAGATTTCAATTCATCATCTCTTGCTCTAGTATTGATTGTTTTGCAACTAATCTTGCAAGCGATAAAAACAGATTAGCCAAAATCTTTCTAAGACTGACAGGAAAACCCAAGCGGGAACCATATGCCTCGAAATAATTGGTGCATCAACATGAGAATTTTTATATACTGAACTCGGAATTAAGGTAAACATCTGCATTAGTTCAGATTCTAGATAAAGGCATTCATGAGATTGGAGCTTAGAGCTTACAGAGGTGTTTGTAGTGGATGAATTTCTTTTTGTCCTGGACAGAACTATTATATGCTTCTTCAGAAAACCGCTCAATGAACATTTCCTTCAGTTACATAAAAAAAAAACAGTCAATGTACAGTGAAACGCAATGAACATCGATTTTCAATAACACGAGATGAAATCAAAAGGGAGAAAAAGAGACCAAAAACTTCCAGTACAAGCAAAGCACAATCTTCAGTTAAGCTCTCAAAATATGAACCTAGATCATATTATGACTATCTTTCGTGCTTAGGATCTATGTAATAATAGCAAAATATACATAATGTAAAAGCTTTTAAACCTATGAAAACCAAACAGTAACTTCGGTTTCATCAAAACTCGCTCAAAACACATGAAGATGAAGCAATAACGTTAATCCCCATCTTAATTAACAGGAAAAGCTCATTAATGTAGCAATTTTCGAGATACGAATGCCCAACTAATTAGCAATTTATAATCCTAAATTCATCAAAAACTTGTGTATAATCAAAGTTACTCAAGCTTTACATATATGTCAATACTATTAATACCGTAGCTTTGTTGACAAGAAATACAGCGTCCTGCATAATCTGAGGAGCAGAATTGTCGCATCTCATGATCCGACGAATCCGATTCATCGGAAACCTAAACATCTTAGCATCTTCCAAAACTCCCTCGTCCTCTTCCCTATTTTTGCTGCTATTCGTCGGAACTCCTCCGACCTTTCCATTACGACCCTTGCTCACGACGCCATTACTTTTCTTCGGCCCATCACCTCTTCTTATTACTTCTTCCACAGAGCCGCTACTCGAAGATTCCGAGATCTCGTAAACCTCCGGCTCCTTCTTCGCAATGTTCACCTTAATCGTTGTCTTCTTCCTTTTTGAACCGGAGCTACGTGTATTACGACCACCGGCTTTATTGACGCCATCGCTCTTCTCCTTCTTCTCGTTAGGTTTCTTCGACGACGCCATTAGTTTCTCCCTCAGAACTAACCGTATGTTTCAACCTTTTTGCCTGAATAATAAAGGCAGTGAGATCGATGGATCACTACATGGGCTTACATATTCGAGCCTAGTAGGCCCATTTTATCATGGTAAATAAATTACCATAGGCCCAGATTAGTGGACAAATATTCATTTAAGGAAAACAGATATCATTTTTGGCTTTTTTATGGGAAGGGTATGATTTGCAAGTCGTTAGCGTTTCACAGTCAACATTACACGGTAAGAACATTATCTGTTTCCGACATAAATCTAAAGATATTATTGGGATTAGATAAGAAAGGATGGGGTAATGTTGAAAGTATGAGACAAAAGAGGTGTCCACAAACTGGAACCACCACGTTTTATCAACGACACGTGTGAGACTCATGAACTTCTCTCTGCAATATTAAACGTGGCTTAGCTCGTGTCTTCTTTCTCCAATTGCTCTTTTAAAACAAGAAGAGACAACTCTCGCTTTGATAAATGCTTTTAAAACTATTCCGACACAACCAAAGCCGTAAAAACGGTGTAGTATGCTAGTAATGGCTGTTAATGTAGAAGAACCGATCCTTTCAAGGTTGGATCGTATCGATTTCATGGTAAGGAAGCTAGAGGAGATGAAAGGAAACTCGCCGAGAAGCTCGAGCCCATCAACTCCATCGAGTGGGACCCAACCATCATCACTAGACCTGTCTTCACCAAGGAGCACAGGGAAGCTACAGCGCCGTTCGATGGAGCAAGTAATGGAGGAGACTGAGCGGAAGGGAACTTTGCTAGAGAGACTTAATAATGTAGAAGAGCAAGTTCTTAAGTTGTGTTCACAGTTTGAAGAAGAGGTGGAGGAAGAAAGGAAGAGAGGAGAGAATACGACAGATAAGGAAAAGAAAACGAAGAAGAAGAAGGGATTGAGGAAGCTAGTTGATAAAGTTGTTGGATCTTCTTCTCCCACTAATATCCATTCCAAGAGCTGGCGTTGTTGAGTTATTGTCGTTCTCTATTGTACCATCGATGTATGCTTCAACCACTTTTAATATTAAGCTTCTCTTTTTTTTCTTTGATGAAGCGCATGTTAAAAACGTTTTGAGGTATCACTTTCTATCGTTTGTTTGAATGTGTGTGTTTGTTTATTGTGCATTTTTTATATTAATGAATGAATCAGTGAATTTTGTAAGTTTTTTTTTAACTATTCGTAGACGAAGAAATTAAGAGAAAAATCATTACCTATTATGAAATATAAAACGAGGGGATTTAACAACATTTTGACGATTTTTATCCATCAATATGGTTGATCTAAAAATTCATACAATTTTTTTCACAGATTTTTCAAAGCTTTTAGCCTTTTACCGTGATGACCTCCTAACCCATTTCTAAAAATAACGAATTAACGATAAATCCTCGATGAAGATGGTTTAAAACCCAAGGTTTATTGCAGAACAGAACTTTTCAGTTTGTTATCTGAACTTTAAGAAATTGTGTGGTCAAAATTTGATTTAATAATTAGAGTCATCACTCATCAGAATACAGTACACTAATTTCCAAGATTTACATTTTATTTTATTATACTGTTTGCTGTTACCCAAGAGAATTTTCAACCTTTTTTAAACAAATGTTTTATTTCAGAAAGTTAACAAAACTTCAAAATTCAGCTTTCGATATTTTCAATGATATATCATCTGGAAAAAAGGGAAAAAACCACTGAGTCCAGTCAAAATCCTTTCTTACGCTTGTCAACTGTCATTACTATATTTATCCAATCATTTGCATCTTCTATCCACAAAATTGCTTGCTTAATGCCTTCCTACTGTTGTAAATCTGTAACACAATCAATAAAAATATTCGGAAAGTATTTATTCCGCGAAAATCGCTGACTACTTTATAGTAAATGTGATATTCATCACACAAGTCACCTGCTGGTGACGCAGCAATCCCTTGTCTCTTAACATATAACGACGATCATTCAATTGAAGTATCAATAAAGATGAGATAATGATACTATCTATCATCACCTTCGTCATGATCATCAGGGACGACGACCAATCAAATTCACAATTCTAAAACTAAGAGACACACAAATATGTGAAATTGCTATTTTAATTAAATAATACGCTCAACCTCTTTCTTTTTTTGATTAATCGAAGAAAAAGTTAATAATACGCCCATTTTCTAACTTTTCCTTTATGCAAATTTGGACCTCGATTTTTCAAAAAAAAAAAAAAAAAAAAAAACAGCCTCCGATCTCCGTCTCTCTGCTCTATGCGGATCTGAATCTCTTTTTTTGACTTATCAGTTTTAGGGTTCTTGAACTCGAGATATTTACCTAGATCCACTGCGAGGTTCTAGGTTGTTTGGCGGATCTAGCCAAAGCCTCTCCTTATTCTTCAGCTACGGCGAAGCTTTTTAGCTCAACTCTTCCCTCGTTGCCATGTTTTGGAAGCTCACGTCTCTCTCTGCGTCATCTCCTGTGAGTTGAGAACAGATTCCTTTATTTTCTTCTTCTTTGTCCAATTGTATTGACAATTAGTGGAGTTTCTATCGATCCTTTCGCTTGTTCTTTTAGTTGAATTTTTGGAGTTGCTAGATTTCAGTTTTCTGAATAATTCCTACCTCCTACTGCTCTATTGTTATCATTATCACTTGTCGCCAGTTTGGAATTGTTCATCTTCTTTCATTATGTTACGGACATAGGTGGAGACAATATTAGACAAAGAAAATTTCACCTTGGAAGAGCTTCTTGACGAGGAAGAAATTATTCAAGAATGCAAGGCTTTGAACAGCCGGCTCATAAACTTGTAAGCTTTTTTCATTTGTAATTTGCTTCTTTTCCTCATTAATCTGTTTTAGCACCCTATGCTGGATGTCCAGACCTATGTCTTCTGTTTTTGTGCAGTTTTGTTAATTTGGGTTTTAATGTTTGCAGTCTAAGGGATAAAGCTCAAGTGGAGCAATTGTTGCGGTACATTGTTGAAGAACCTCCACAAGATGCTGACAGTAAACGTGCTTTCAAGTTATATGCCTCCTTCATTCTAACTTATCTTACCATTCATTCCTTTTGCCTTTTATCAGCTTCTATTTTGGATGGTTCTGGCAATGCTTTTTCTCTCTAGCTAATTTTAGTCTCTTCTTCTTTTAGGTTTCCATTCGTCTCTTGTGAAATATTTACATGTGAAATTGATGTTATTCTAAAAACTTTGGTGGAGGACCAAGAGGTATGTTTTTCATTCATCATATTATCTTTTCGTCAAATATCACTTCATACTTTTCATTTTTTGTCCATCTGAAATTTGTTTTATTGTTAACCTAGATCTCATTTGTTCACTTAATTTTATCTTGAAGCTGATGGACTTGGTTTTTTCCTTTCTGGAACCTAATCGTCCTCATAGTGCATTGCTGGCAGGCTATTTCAGCAAGGTACTCTCTCTTACAATACATAACTTTACGTATTAGCCAACTTGTGGTAGTGTATTTTATTTATTCCCATATATCATATGGCTTCAATCATTTGAAGGCTCTGGAAAGTGCTCCTTACTTGTATCTGTTTGGTTTAGGTTGTCATTTGCCTCATGATCAGAAAGACTTCAGCGCTTATGAATTATGTAAAAGTAAGTAATAACATTGAAAAACAGATGGGAATCTTCTTCTTTTCTTTTCCCTTTTTATGGGTTTTACGATTGGATTTTTGTAGTTGTACCAACTACCAATGTTTATTTATTTTCCATCAAATTATAGCTGGTTGTAAATTTAGATAATACAAACTTTAATAGTATATTATGGATTCAAATCGATTACTGAAACTATGTAGGAGTACGATAGAGTAAGACTTCTTTTCTGCTAACTGTTATATTCAAGTTGGATATTATTTTCCATTGTAATCGTGAAAGATAGTTGTCTGTCGATTTAGTAAATTGTAACAGAATGAGATTGGCCTGACTATATTGTTCAATATAATTGCTAGTAATTATTTTGATATGACACACAAAATTTAGTTGAACTGTTTACGATTTGTTCACTGGCAACAGTTCTCAAAGTAAATTTTGATGATCACAGGGGAATCAAAATGTTTTCTGCCAGTTGGTTGATTTGATTGGGATAACATCCATCATGGAGGTAATTGGTTTGCCTTGGCCTCATTGCAACTTTGTGCGGTTTCAGAGGTATTATTGCTATGATATTTATGTGACATTCTCTAGGTTCTGGTTCGTTTGGTCGGGGCAGATGATCATGTCTATCCCAACTTCCTTGATGTGATGCAATGGTTGGCTGATAGCAATTTACTTGAGATGATCGTGGACAAACTTAAACCATCTGTAAGTCGGAAAGCTTTTCTATATTCATCCCAAAGACAAGAGGCTGGTGGATTTTGTTTAATGTGTAGGTGGTGTAAATCTAGGATATCTGATCTGATATTCCTAGTTTCTTTTTTCATCTTCAATCTGATCGGATATTTGTATTTTTTTCAATCTTTTCTAAATTGAATCAGAGTCCTCCGGAGGTTCAGGCAAATGCAGCAGAGACATTATGTGCAATTTCTCGGAATGCACCTTCAGCTTTAGCTACACAGCTCTCTAGCCCTGGGTTTGTAATCTTCTCTTCTATGATTGATTCCTATTGCTTCAATAGATTGATAAAGAAATGTTTCTCATGGCAGCACAACTGTTTCCCTCTGTTTGCAGCTTCGTTGCTAGGATATTTGGTCATGCTCTTGAAGACTCACCTTCGAAATCGACTCTAGTTCATTCACTTTCAGTATGCACCTCTCTGTTGGATCCGAGGAGATCTGCTGCTTCGTCGTCTATGTTCAATTCTTATAGAGGTCAACATATGTTTGAGTCTCCTATCCCAGTTCACCCAGAAACTATAGGTGCCATGCTCCCCAAACTCAGTAAGTTGGATCCTATGATGTAATATTTTCACATGACCATCAAGATTATCATTTTTCTGCCTTTTGACTATGTTGGATGCACATGATTTAATTGTGCACATGGAAAAGTTAACCATTCCTTATGTGATATTTCTTTACATTTGAGAGGGCTCCTAGTGTATTTGACATCTATCTGCATGTCTTGCTTGATCTTCCCTGGTCTCTATTTTGTCTGTTCTATTTTGGTTTGTATAGATATAGAAGAAGCTGGTTTTAATTAATTCCATTAATTTTGGAATGCGTAGATAACACTTCTTGGATATGTAGGATATTTTGTTGTACAAGTATTTCAAATCAGGGTTTGTGTATTCAATGGCATTAAGTGATCAATATCTTTTTCTGCAGGCGACTTGCTTATGCTTCTTACTGTAGCATCTGACAGTGCAGTATTGCCTACAACATATGGTGAATTGAGGCCTCCACTTGGAAAGCATCGTCTGAAGGTCAGGTCCAAAAATTGAGCATTTCAGGGAAAAAAAATTATAGGTTTAAGGACACCAACAGTATTTATTTTTTTCAGATTGTGGAGTTCATTGCAGTTTTGTTGAAAACTGGAAGTGAAGCTGCACAAAAGGAATTAGTTAGTTCAGGAACAATCAAAAGGACATTTGATCTGTTTTTTGAGTAGGTTTTTCTAAACTTCAAATTCTTGATCTTCGTGTTGCTATTTCTTCTAGATCTTAAATAACAAAAAAATTGTCAACATGTGAAGGTATCCATTCAATAACGCCCTGCATCATCAAGTAGAGTGTATAATACTATCATGTTTGGAAAACAAGAGCGCATTGATGGTTAACCATATTCTTCGAGAATGTAATCTGATAGGCAAATTCCTCTCTTCATATAGAGACTCATATCTCTCAGGTGATAGCCAGGTACTACCATTTGCTATGTTGACAAAGGTTTTAACTGACATTGTGTCATCTTAAGGCAGCTCCAAGTTAGAGCCATTGACTCATTGCTCCATTGTTCGTTAAACTAAACAATCATGCTCTGGCATTTTCTTTTTTCTTTGTGTGAGGTAGCCCACTGTAACCGCCACTGGGAAAAAAAAACCTCGGGTCGGGTATCTTGGACATATCACAAGAATATCAAATAAAATTTGTCACTTGAGTAACAGCAATGGGCAGATAAAAGCATACCTTCAGGTCAGTATTACAATCATACGATCTCATGCCATGTCCGTTTATCATCTACTGCAGTTTTGTCCTCTCACTCTCAGCACACTTGTATTGTTCACTGACTGGATGTGTTCGTTCTCAAATTTTAGGAAAACAGTGAATGGAATGAATGGCAAGGTAGTGTTCTGCAGGAGCGCAACACTGTTGAAAACGTCAACAGATGGGGATGTGGGTACGTCTACATTGACTTCTGCTCACTAATTATTTAGTAACCATTTGAATGATTAGTCACTGTTACATCACGCTGATTATGGATGTAAAAATTCATGTGTGATCCCTGCTCCCCTTGGACGAAACCCTTCAAAATGAGTCTGCAATGATGACTGATGGAAGGGTATATATTGCTTGCAGGCTTTCTTATTTTTAATTTTAGTTCTGCTGAAGGGTAATCAATCAATAAAATTTCTCCAAATCAGTAAAACCTGGATCCTGGAAGTTGCAGTTTTATGCTCTATAATATATGCCAGATCCGCAGAGCTACTTAATCTTGAGATTATGTGTTGTGGGACTTGGATTACTCTAGATATTTGCACAAGTTACTGTTATAGTCAAATATTTGTTCTTTTCATGATGGGACCATGCGAATGCATCGTGGCTACTCCCAAATTTTGGATTTTATATGTACTCTAAAATTCCTCCCAAAATTTAGATTTTATCTTCACTCTAAATCACTGGTACATGCAGGCGCCCAACTACACTACAAGATAGGACAAGAGATAGCGATGAAGAAGACAGGGATTACGACGTTGCAGCTCTGGCCAATAACTTAAGTCAAGCATTTAGATACAAAATGTACGGAAACGATGACAATGAAGAGGTATATACTCATCCTAGTGCCTTTTTCCTCATTTACGAACGATGTACCTGTTACTGAATTTATCATCTTTTAATATTCTCTTGTTAGGACCACAATGCCCTCGATAGAGACGATGATGTAAGTGTTGTACACTTTCTTCTCCCTCGCCCTTTTCTTTTTGGAAAAAATGGAGAAAACCATTGACATCTTTTATCTCATTATGATACATATGGAGATGTACGCTAATAACATTTTTGCTATTGATATTTGGAATGTGTTCATACTATACAGGATGTTTACTTTGACGATGAATCTGCGGAAGTAGTAATTTCATCCTTGAGACTCGGGGATGACCAAGGAAGGTGATTTTTTCTTTCCTTTTTCTACTTATACCGGTGTCTTCATATCCGTACTTTGACCCCAGTTGCTGATAGAATTATGACATTCTCTCTAAATTATGACTTTAAAATCTGTTACATTACTTTGTTGCAGCTTGTTTACAAATTCGAACTGGTTCACATTCCAAGACGACAGATTCGGCAGCACACCCTCTGACTCAGCAGGTTCCAAGATGATAGAAGACGTGGAATTGAACAGAACCTTTAATAACAACAGCAGCAGTGACGATGATGAAGTGGTGGTTGGAGAGGAAGACGATGATCTAACCAGAAATCCTAAAGACAATACGTTGAACACAACTGACACCAGCTTTCAAATGGAGAGCCCAATGGGTTTCTTCGACTTTAACACATCGGAGAAAACCGAAGAAGCCTTTGCTCAACAACCACCTGAATGGGTCGGGTGGGGTAAATCATCCGATTTGCAAACAAGTGGCACTGGTCTGAACCCATTCATTGACGATGACGATGATGACAGCAAGACCATGATGAACCTCGACATGATTCCAAACGGATCAGCCCCCACAGAAAGATCCTTATTCGAGAAGGACGTGGAGTTTGTGGGAGTGGAAGCTGAAGGGACAGAGAAGGCGATGGAGCAAGCGATGAAAGAAGGGATAGTAGGGGAAGCTGGAGCAATAAAGAGGAACACGGAAATGGTTGAGGACCAAAAACCTGAGGAAGAGAGTTCGGGAGCAAAAGAGTTCAACGATAAAAACTACTGGAAAGTGGATCAAGAAGTTGGAGTTTTGGAGTGATAAGTCAGTTAATCTTGTACAGTGTGATTTTGTATGAGATTAATAAAACAAAATTTGCTTTTAGTTTAAATTGAGTCAGTCTCTGTGATTTCTCTTTTATCATTAGGTTTCTGTGGTTGTCAGGTTGAGGAAGTTGCCTGTTTATTGTAGTATGCTAACCACGAAGTTGCCCTTTTTAAGCTATATTTAAATCTCTTCCGCGGTTTAGTTTAGCCTGATGAACATTATTGTCAATGACGGCAACGGCAACGGCTTTGAATGAATTTTTGTGTGTTTAAACATGCATCATTCGGGTTTGGTACGGTATTGTCTTTATAGCCGTATACGAACATCATTATTCGTATATCACCAAAACAGCAAAACTTTATAGCCAAGTACGGTATTTTTCCTAGTAAATTCTGGTAACAAGAAAAAGAGGAAGAAGACGTTCAAAAAAGAAAGGAAATAGAAAGAAGTTATGACATTGAAGAATTAGAGAATAGAGCTGTTTGAAAGAGCTAAAGAAACAAATGGTAAACAATGGTTTTCACCTGTCTTCCACTGATACACAAATGTCAGCCAAACATCTTCTTCCGCAAACATATTGCGCGCAGACCATAAAACACATAATCAAACAATACTATGTAATACTCCTAACTCCAATTAACTCCTAAACTCTCTTCCTCAGAATTTTAAAACAGTCACTAACCCCTACTTTTATACCATCTTCCTCCACTGAGTTCTCATTTCTTTAAGCTCCCCATATCAACGCGTGCATCACGCTGGTATCAAACTATTTGTCTTCCCTCCTTCTCATCTCTATGATCTTCCTGTGTGAGTTTGAATGCACAGATGGGACAAAGGTCGGGCTTGAGGCTGGTCGGTATTCTGGAACTAAACGACCAGATCTGAACCGTACCCCACAAGCATTGCAGAGGGTCTTTGGTCCATTGGGTCCTTCCCTCCACTGCGGTGTCTTAGTTGTCTCACAATGAGTGCATTTCCGCACAATCCTATCCGAGTTACCTGTCTCTAATCCGGGAGATATCATGTGGGTAGTCACGCGAATCTTGCGTTTCTTCTTGGCATGTTGCTCAGAAGAATAGTAACTCTCGGATTCTGATTCGCCCCGAACTAACTTCTCAGGCTTTCTAGGTTCAAAGGGGAAAAGGTGGCTAAATTTCAATGTTGTGGGGCGTTTGCGCTTGCTTCTCATGCCTTTCACAGGGAAAGCCAATCTCTGAGGTTTGGAGTCCTGGGGCGAGAGAGAACCGTAACTGTTCTCTAGAACTGACACTGGACTTGAAGACTGAAATAGCTTAGAGACTTTGATATCAGGAGGCGAAGAAGATTGGTGGAGAGTGATTTTTTTACCGGACAAGGCTTCAGAAGAAGCGGATTGTTTCTGCACCCACGAAACCAAACAAAGCAGATGAATAGACATTCAGGAACACATTCAATGAACCGGTAAAGTAAGACAAGATTATTCATGAGATCAATGAATGATTCAGCTTTACCCTCTCTACATAAAGGATCTGGAATGCAGCTAATTTGGTGTAATAAACTCAGTGGAGAGTGAGGTTTTTAAGTCAGTCAAATTCTGTTAGTAGCTACTAAGCAGACAATAGCAGGTTTTTAGAGAAAAACTAATGGGGGTAAAGAGCTATGGAAGGTTTGAGGCTAAGAAAACTAATATAAAAAAAAAAAAGTAAGCAAGAACGGTCTTCTGAATGGCAAGACGTCCAACCTTGAGATTGCCAGAAGATGTGAGATCAGAAGGCAAAGCAGGGAACATGTCCAAGGGAGGCTCAAGGTGTTGAAATTTGGAAGCCCAATCAGCCTCACCATTGGTGGTATCAATGTCTTCAAGCGGTAAATCCAAGTGATTGATGAGACCATCATATAAATCATCAAAGAGAAGACCTTTGAAATCGTCCTCAGCGTCAGGGAACCAACTCATGCTTCCTAGTGTACCAAAGAAAATGTAAAACAATGAGCCAATTCCATCAAAAAGTGTTTCACTCAAAACCCTTAAAGACTACGAGTCATGCCATGACACAATCTAATTTCTTCAAATTCAATTTTAAGGTACCACTCAAAACCCTGACACAGACACTAATTCATACTACAGCAATTTCAAGATACAGAAATACAAAAAAAAAAAAAAAAAAGCAGCTAAAGATGTAAATTCCTCAACACATACATTGGCTACATAAGAAAGTAACGAAGACTGAATTTAAAACCACAAAGAGAAGTGTCGGTCGCAAATTTTCCGAACAAACAAAGATAAAGAAACAATCTTTCTACATTTTCCAAGAAAAATAACGCAAACGTTAACAATGCAACACAAGACACGAAGACAAAAGCTCTCCACCTCAAGAAAGAGAGACACACAAGACGAAACTTCAAATATAAATGACTACACAGAGAGAAGAGAAGAGAGAGTCGTACAATGACGAATATGAGATATCTCAAATTGGGGATTTAGGGATTGCAAAGCGAGAGAAAGAGAGGGAGAGAGAAAGGCAAAGGAGAAAGCAGAGAAGGAGGAAGGCAAGGAAAGGAGGGAGAAAGGTGGATGGATGGAGTTTTCAATGTCTCTGTTTTTTTTTTTTTTTTTTAACTTCTAAATTATAAAATATGATGACAATATGGGAACTGTTTTTCATGTCAACAATTCTTAACTTTAAAGAAAATCTTCAATCAATTTTATGGAAAGATATGAAGAAATCTAATCTGTCTTAACGCGTTTTACTTAAGCCTATTAAGTCATTCAATTAATTTTTTCATTCAATTCAAAACGTTGCATTTCAAAAAAAAAAAAAAAAAAGGTCCGTACAACTGTAACAAAACCTCTCTTATTCAGTAAATGAAGACATTTGAGTCAATATCTAAGGTAACTAAATAATCAGAGTATCATTAAAATATATAGTATATCCAAATGGTTGAAGAATTTATGTCGGAGTATTAAGGATAAGAAATTTCCAAATTTGAAAGTGGTGATAATATGTTAATATAAAAAGCTCAAAATAAATGGTAATAGTCAAATATGATTGCATGGAATAATTAAGAAGAAAAAAAAAAGCATAGCACATGCCAAATCAGGTGACAAAGAAAACCTTGAGGAAAGTATGGTTCGTAGATCTCGATCTAATAATACTATTATGTTAATTTGTTTTAGCAAAGAAATAAGTTGGGGTTGGTTTGAAACTTTATAATATAAAGTTTTTTTTTGTCAAAGTGAAATGGAGAGATCACCGACGATTACGAGACTAGAACCGAAATTTAATAATTATGGCGTTTCCTCATGGGAAAGTGGGTCCCATGCCTAACTCTTTGCTACCATCTTCCACATGATGTGTTCTTCCTATCAATTATTTTATTTTATTTATTAATATACGGAATAAGTATCATGATATATATATATATATATTTTACATTTTTTGCGTTGATTAGAAAACAAATATCATGTTGGGGTATATTTACTGCATTTGTAATAAATTTTTCCATTATTATAAATTTGTACGCAGACAATAAATGAATATATATATTGAAAAATAAATGTGGATTGTACTACAAATTGCACAGTTGATTGCGTGATAATAGTATGTATGTATAGTCAAATTCAAATACGTGGATCGTACTTAGCAAAAATCAAGATCTTATTAACTTTTTTTAATTGGTTGCTTGTTGTAAAAAGGTTTTCTAGTATAATTAATTTTGAAAGCTCATTTATATCTTTAACCTAAAATCTGTAAAATTATAGAGCTTGACTTAAATAACAAATATCAAATAGTCAAATACCAATACATGATCCAAACTCTTAGCGGAGATCAAAGTTTAGAATTTCTTGCAAGTTTAATAAAAATGTGTAAATCACCCAGAATTTTTATAATTATTATTTTTATAGTAAAGAGTATAGATATTCAAATGGGCCGATCCTTCCCTAATCTATTATGAACAGTTTTGTGAATAGTCCAATTTATAGAATGGGCAAAAATGATATAGGTTTGTCTAACTTCGTCCATCGAAAAAACGGATCGAAGAATATAGACATTTTTTCAAAACACTTAAATAGATATAAATACTTCTTTTAAAAATAATGCTTAGTTTTGTAACTTTGGTGTATATTTTTGTGACCTTAAAGTGTATATTTTTTGTTTAGCCTTTTAAAAGAAAGAAGATAGGTTTACTTGTGATTTTCCCTTTTTCACCTGTAAGGCAACAACACCCAAAACTTTTTATTTTCCACGGAAGTTCGAAAAGAAAAGAAGAGAATATTACAATTGGACCCATGAGCTCATCCAAATAGCTGTTTTGGCCCAAATAGAGTGACAAGGATCAAATCTTAACCTTAGAGGTTCTTCTTCTTCTTCTTCTTCTAGCATTTACAAATAGAAAGAAGAGGAAGAGCAATAAAAGCATCAATGCCACTGGTACCAACTTCCATAGCTTCTCATCACCTATTTCTCCAAAAACACTCCTTAACTCACTCTGCAGATCAACAATGCTTCTCTTAGACTGCACAAACACATTGTTAAAAATCAGAAACATAAGAGGAAGAAGTCTTATCTTGGAAACAAAAGGCGAAATGAGAAGAAGGGACTTACAGTTGAAATCAACTTTTTCGACACTAATTCATGTTCTTTGGCAAATATTTCTTTTGCATATTTGTAAATCTCCACATCGAGATTGTTAAGTGACTTGATCTGCTGAATGACCTCGTTAGGAACTCTTGTACGTATCTGTACGATGCAGTGCCAAAAGATGTGATTGTTCAGGCCGTATCTCTTAACTTTGATGGTATATATCATTTACAAAAAAAAAAAGAATACTTCACCCCTCTGGTAAAATTTGCTGGAGAAATTCTCTTCAAGGAGTTGACCCGTCTGGTTCCTTGGGACTTCCGAAGATGAGTAATGCAGCCTTCATAGACTTCCATGAGGGTTTTTACAGTCATCTGAAACACATCAATAGATACAAAATCACACCAGATCACTCGTTGGTCATAAATTCCAAAAGGAAATCTACTTACATTTCCACTCTTAGCTTCTAGCTTACTCGATGCAACTTCAGATGTACCATTCTGCAATGTCAAAGGAATCTTCAGCAAGGAAAATACAATTGACCGACAAAAAAAACAGATTATTACCTGAATATTACTCTTATCTGACCCCGATTCTGAAACTGTGACACTTGCTTCTGAAGCATCAAGGAAAGTATGTTGAGAATCTATGTGAGTGCAAGTATAACACTTTGTTAACCTGACTTTAGATATAGAAAAAGCAACAGAAATCTTAGGCTGTATCCACAGGAAATATCAGATCATCACTCTACTTACTCTAAGCTACTAAAATTTATCCACAGAGAAACATAAATGTACTCAGGAACAAGAAACAAGTCTCAAACAAAAGAGGACAAGAGAACCTTTAACGATGATGTGACAACAAGAAATAGAGAGTAGAAAAATCTTCACGGTGTAGGATAATCAAAGCTTATACAATAAGCCCCAATAACAGAAAACAATAATTTTCAAATAGAGATGAGTAAATATAAGGAGGGAAACAACAGTGCTCAGAATGAGGGAAAATAAAGATTTAGGAGCTCTTGAATGGAAAGACTGATTAGAGTGTTTGCTATATATATCTTAGTTTTACTGTTTACTTTTTGAGAAAAATAATTATAGATCTTTTAGTTGCTCAACTAAAATGGTAAACAAGAGAAATAGCTTTCCTATCTAATACAAAATTAAAATGAAATGATGTGTTTTAGACTTTAAAGCCAAAAACCAAAGTAAAACCATCTCAAGTTAACACCTTAATCATACATCCAGAGCAGAACTCCGAGAAAACTGGATAATGTGATTACAGAATGATCCATTACCCTCACTCTAAGTTCCTAGGTTCTTGTCTGACAGAACAGCAATGGTATCAAGAAAATTGAAGGGTGAGAAACTTACACCAACCTGATCTAGATGTTTTAATATTCGCAGTTGTATTGGACGGAACCACTTGAGACAGCACTTGAGAACCCACTACATTAGCAAAAAGTGATGCAGATTCTCTGTGCTCCTCTGTCAGTCCAACATACAACATGCCGTCCAGCCTCCTCTGCAAAATATAAAAAAAAAGCTTACAGAATCTGTGGAGTTTTTGAAGAGCAATGCCAAGATGCAGTGAATTATGATGAAGAACATGTGTTACTACCTTGGCGACTTGGAGAACAGGTTCACCAAGGCTTTTGAACTTCTGAACACAATGCCGAACCTCATGTGCTTCTGATAAATGGGAGTTATTTGTCAACCCTGCAATCTGTGATATGAAATGAAAATGTTCTGGAGATATCTAATCAATAACTTAAAAAAGCAAAACAAACAACATGAATAAAGTACCTGAAATGTCGCTCCATTATGGATAATGTCATGAGCAGTAGGCGCATCAAGATATTTGTGCAAAGGCATCAGCATCTCCTCCATATCATACGGGTTATCATCCTCGATGATAACTACGTCCTTAACTTTTCGGGCATCCCGCTAAGAAAGGCAAAGCATGAGTAACAAGCTTTAGTCGATAGTTCTATGTGCTCGAATCATGTATGAGCTTAAAATTCGCATATGTATATGAAGCAAAAGAGGACAAATGGAACTGGTCAACATACCCGAGCAAACAGGTCTTCTCTCATCCATGGAACTAGGTATTTCCATGGCCATATGTCTAGCGTGCTTATTACATTACTCTTGCGTATGCGGCCAGACATCCTCATCGCAGAAGTTAAATTGGGATGCACCAAAAACCTAGCAGCTACCTCTACTGAAAATTCATAAGTGCTTAACACACGCGCAATAGGATCCCGAACTATTGTCATAACGGAAGTTCTATCCCTCGGAAGCTTTGCCATCAAACTGTAATCATCATGTGTGGCCAACAACTTGCACTTTTCCTTCCTATAAACGAATATTTCAAGTCAAAACGATCTTCACTGTCACTAATTACAATGATATATAATAGGAGCCAAAACTCGGAAGGTTGTATAATTTTGGAGCAAGATGCAAAAGAACAAAACACCACATCAAAATACCCCAAACAATAAACAGCTAAGGATTAAATACAGCTTAACGAGCATGCATGTAGTACAAGAATTTACAGCACAATGATTGTGTTCAAGGAGAAAAACTAATCAAGAAAGAAGCTATCAATCCATGTTATTCTAGAAGGCTTCACTATTAGTAATTTTCTTGTTTCCACAAGGCAGAGCCTTTGGCATCAAATGAATAGATGAAGTTAAAGAGAGAGAGAAAATGATAGGAAGAGACCTTGGATTGAAGTGGAGCTTGTCGTAAGATCGAGGACATTCCTCAGAGCTATCATACAATTTCCTCAAGAAACTACAAGAGCACAAAGACAGCATTAACAACACCGATCAAAAGAATCATTCAATACAGTCAAAACTTTTTGGTAAGGGCAAAAAATTCACCAATGAAAATATGTCCTGCCTCCAGTCCGGGGAACATGGAGAAAGAAGAGCAAATCCTGAAGCGAGCGTTTATCTTGGTGTGGATGTTCTTGACGAGAGGAAGAAGAATCAGCCCAGTTTTTCACAACTCTTTGGCAATGAACAAAATCAAGCTCCGCAAAGGAGACAGCAATAACTGATAACATAATTGGACAGTTAAAACAAAACATCAGTTTGTAAAAAAAAAAAAAAAACCAATCAAAATCTGCACAAAAACCATTCAAACATACCAGAGCCAAGAAGTATTAACCCCAGAGCTAGCTTCAAAATTTGCATAGTGTCCCGATTCCAAGCCCTACTCTGATTACCAAAAGAAGCAATTTTGATTGGAAAGAAAGAAAACCCAGAAAGGGAAAAGAGAAGATGGATGAATCACTCCATTACTAACGGTTGTAAAAAAACAAAAGTGGAAAAATTGAACAAGGAAAGAGAAGGAGAGGCCTACGTGTAATGGGGAATCGAGATCACTTATGCCCTCGATCGCTGTTTAGGGAGCAAAACTCGCTATCTACTAGGCCCTACGAAACAACAAGGCAAACAAAAGTATTTGATGGAGGAGGAAGAAGAGAGATTGTGTGCGCTCCCCAGAGAAGAGGGTCACGAGATTTTCTCTTGGTTTCTCGCCACCCACTTCCCTAATCACTCACTCTGGAACACACTACTAGTGCGATTATTGATTCAGCCATATTCGTATTACCTCTACAACTTAAAAGTTTTTTTTTTTTAAAATTATAATCGATACCATTTGCTTCTTCTTCTTCTTCTTCTTCTTCTCATTTTGTGTTAAGAGGGAGTCAGTAAATCACTTTCCATTTTTACAAATAGAATAATTCCAACCCAAAACTCACTTTCAACTTTTAACAATCTTTTTATGCGTTTCAACAACATTCTGATGAATGATGCTGATGATGGTGAATGTTGTCTCCTTTCAAAATCTTGCCATCGTTCCATTCGTTTTCCGATGACTTGTTTTTTTTTTCTGATAAAACATGTTTTTACATACAATCAAGCGCTAGTCGGTCAATGAATAGCACCTAGAACGCTTAGTCGGAGCTTAGTCGATTTTAGGCAGCGATTTTAGACAGTTTAAACGGTTTAAGTAATTTTATAATAAATATATATATATATATATTTAAACACATATATATTAACATAACATAATAAAAAATTTTAAATTAAAAGAACGTCAAGAATATCAATGTTTTGTAATTTTAATTTTTTTTAAATAACATTTTTTATTTTTTTTTATTTTTATAAAAACATAGATATTATATAATTTATTAAATTTTTATATTCCACATAATTCATAACTCATATAATTAATGTTTAAATTATTTAATTATCGCTTATTTTACTAAATCTAACTATCCGTATAATATAAACCGATATTTTAAAAATTTAAGCGGTTTAGACGTTAATCGGTCGGCTTAAAGAGGTCTAGCGCCTAGGCGACCGCCTAGACCGCTTTTTAGAACACTGCATACAATAGATAATGTGTTTTTTTTTTTAATAAAGTATATCTGTCATGTTTATTATAATAGTAAAAATATCAAAAATTATGTATTCAACTAAAAATACATAAATTTCCTATAGGGATTAAGATTACCTATAAACAGAAAACTAATTTCAATATTAACTATTCTGCTAGATTTATTTATATATGAGTAATAATTATTGCTATTGGATTGAAATATGAATAAGGAAAGTATAATTAATACTATGTTTCTCCACCTCTCCTTTTCTCAAGATTATAAATATTAAAATCCCTAAAAAGGCGCAAAGATAAACAAAAAGTTGCTGTAAAAAAAAAATAAAAAAAATAAACAAGAAGTTACAGACCTCATGAGTAAAAGGTATGAATTTTCTCATTCTTGACCTCTTTGCATCTTTTTCGAAGTGCGATAAAATTAATAAACTCGGATGATTCATATCATCGAGACATCGAGTTTGTCGTATAAATTTGTTTTCATTTAGATTAGATTTAGTTTCGTATGGCATCACGATATGCATTTGATTGTTGATTAGCACTACTACTAGCTTTTTTGAGAATTGCTCCAAGATATTCCACACTAATGATAGGAGTATTATATAAATCGTCACGCGAATAAATGTTAATAGCTTAGGGAGTTAGGGTTATTATTATTCTTCAATCATGGATTTTAAACTTGTTCTGTTTCCTCTGATTTCGTTTACGATTTAAGTTCTCATGTACAAAACAATTTTTCGTAAAACAATTATAAACAAAAAAAAAAAAAATCAATTGCATACACCTCTTGAAATGTGTGTAGTGTTTACAAATGTAAATATGTAATGGGGTCTTGTCTGATGGTTATATATGCTTTATTGTTTTGCCCAGATATTGTAACACCACCATGGACTGTGAAGAAAGCTCCATTGAAGGAACACCGGCTTATGTGGAACCCATAACTCCTATCTCTAATGGAGACAGTGGAATCATTGCAATATCTCCACTCTGTGACCACTATAATAATCACATGAGGATTGATTCTCCTACTACTTGTTCCGATGAAGAAATCATTGAGTCTTTGTCTCAAAACATCTTTAGTATTGTTCTCAGCCTTCAAATAGAGGAATCTGGTTTTGATTCTGGTTCCCATACACCTCTCTCTGCTTATTGCCCTGGAGCTCCAATGAAGCTTACCAAGTTATCGAGAAACATCGATCCAGGATTCCAAAGAAAACTTTTCTGACATTATTACATTATTTCTTTGATAATTTTAACATTGGATTTAACTCAGTCTTGTCTTCTTGCACAAGACCTTGCGGTAATTGTGACGTGTTTTGGGAAAACAAAAAATTCTCGTGTTGTATGTGTTCATGTGTACTTTGTAAGTTGGATTGCATCTAACAAAGATAAAATATTACTGGAGTTGGGGAATAAGAAACACGATAATATAATAGCTAAATATGTAGATATATCTGAGAGGTTTTAAACTAAAGGGATCTCTCTTCTCACTCACATGATCATGGAAACAAAAGTTTCATTTACAGAGATAGTAAGAAGAGGCCCCGATTATTCTTTTACCCTGTGTTGTTCCATGTACGCTTTATCTGCTTCTGCCACACGGTTCTGAAACATCGTCCATTCGTTTCTGCATCTCTCTCTTACCTGAAAACAGGGGAAACACACACACACACGCACACTCTGAAGTTGTCTGGAGGATACGGAAGGAGGTTTCAAATAGTAAGTATAAAAATGTGTGTTAACTATTACCCCTTGCCATGGAGATTTCCCCTTCTCTGACTCACCCTGTCAAATTTCATCATTGATTCAAGAGATCATTCAGAGATATAAGAACAAAATCTCTTCATTGCTCAGTGATTAAAAAAAGAAGAAGTCAAATCACCTGACTTCCAAGGGAAGGAATCACTTGATGGATAATCCATTGCGAATCTACCACACCAATCTTCTCATGAGCAGGCTGAATATGGAAGAGAATACAATACAGATGGAGATTTAACAAGGATAGTTTCTGAAATAAACAAAGCTTCCAAAGGATTTACACAAGAAGCAGAAGGCAGTAAATAACCTCTACACATCGTCTGAGAGCAAAATCGAGACCCCATCCATGAACAAGATCATTCTGCACCAGAAACAAACAAGATTTTTTTTGAAGCCACCAACTGATAACTTGATCTGAAAACAAGGTAGAGTCATCGATGCCACAATTTCTAGTCATGGGAATACCATGTATGATCGTCAAATCTGCTGACCACAAATACAAGGGCAAAAGGCTGAGTAAAGATCTTTAGATAAACAAAAACCTGAATCATATGCCATACACATCGCCATGCTTCTCTAGAAAATACAGGTGCCATAATCTCAACAAACCTGCAAGTGGGGAAACAAACCCGTTATCCAAAATGAGATAAGCGTTCGTCAGCAGGCTAGGCAAAGAGAGATAAAGAGTATACAGAGCCTTACGCAGCACATGGAGGTAGATGTGGATCACTGCACCATCCTGGCTTTTCTTGAGTTTCTCTGTTCACCACTTAAACAAGCTTAGGGACAGATTTGAACTCAAAGGAAAGGTAAAAGAGAGAGGGAGAGGGATCCTACTTGTGGACATCTCGGTCTCCTCTCCTCTTTGTCATTTCCCACGTAAGTCCGTTGTTTGGCTCTAAGCCTGGTTGAGAAATCTCCAAACCATGCTTCTTAACTAACTCAATGTACCTGAAAAATAACAATACAATGTAAACATTGTCTTTGATCTAGTACTATAATTCCAGGCGAGTAGTCACCTATCTGCATTGAAGTGCTCGACTCCAAGATCTTCATCCCATATAAATATATACTCATACGCTGAGACAACATCCGGATGCAAAAATCTTTTTGCATACCACCTGAAAAAATAAAAAGAAAAACAAGTTCAGAGTTCTATCAAACAAATTTTCATGACTGTTTGAAGAATGGATTATATCGTGCTTGACTACTTACCATTTTGTTTGCTTTCTTGCACTAATATGTATTGCGTTTTTAGACCACTTAAACTGGTCCCACTCAGTTGTCCGGCCATCATAATGGAATAGCAAAATTTGGAAGTCTTCAGAAAACTGAAGCAATGATGATGAAGCCACAGATATTAATGTTGTTAGTATCCAAACAAAAAATTGTCTAACATTGGAAACATGAGGGGAGGGAGGAAATTGAGCAGTCTCAGAACCTTCTTAACAGCTGCATTAATATTGTTCCTCTGCTCAAACCCAACTGTAAAAGTTACGAGATATTTTGGTTTTTTCTGCAAATCCTGCAGAGGTAATGCTTTTTGTTAAAAATCTCCAATCACTATAGAGTTAGACTATAACAATTATACATGTTGCATAACACTTAGTGCATCAATAAGATGATAGAACTTACTTCACTAGGTTCACCCCATAATCTGCGCAAGTAAAAATCTGTTTCTGCCACTATAATTCCTGGAGGAAGTAGTTCTGCACCATGAGGATTGGTTGGAACATATATCTGGAAACATAGGAACAGAAACAATACACTTGATTAACATGAGAAAACAAAAGTAGTGAAACTGCCTCATGAATTTCGGTATCATTTATCTTTAGTTTAGCATGTGAGTCAGCATTGAAATTACAGAGATGCTTGGGAAGAAATATACCTTAGGAAACTGTCTTGAGCCAAAATCTTCAGGTGATCTACCACCAGAAAACAATTTGCCATCTGACATGGTTACATCAAGAGATGATATGAGGCCTGAGGGTAAGTTAATCTGCAGAATAAAAAACAAATCAAGCAGACGTAAAAGGAAGATATATACCTATAGATCCCCACCTCATATACCTTAGTAAAGGAAACAGATGGTAATGTGATACCGACAAAAAATCCAAACACCATTCCAACAATGGTGGTTATTATAAGCTTAGCATTTTCATTAGTTCTCCTTGGAGCACCACTGCCAAAGATTAGCTTCCTTTCAGTAAATTTCAAACACAAAGCAATTCAGAAGAAGTTGTTCATTACATACTAAAGCCACCAGGAAACATACCTCCGGTGCATAGTCCCCATTGGTTTGAAGAAAACTTGAAGGACACAAAAAAACTCTTCAAGTCCTGAAGAAATGTTCTTTCTTTTATCACTACACTAAATCATCCATGGAAATTAAATACACAGGAAAAAAAAAAGGAAACAAATCATAAATTTATAACATTTCTCATTGACCTAATTGATTTGGGAAAACCAAAACCGTGCAATTTCTTGAAATATTGCCGTACATACTAATTAAAATAAATAGCTAATAATTGACCACTCACACAGTAGAATGATAGATTTCTAACAAACAACACAAAGTTGAAACAAAATTCGCAATAGTTGAAATAGACAGCTCTAAGAAAAAGAAAAATGTCGGTGTAATAATCAGCATGTATAGATTCATAATTTAGAATCGAAATCCCAAAGTAATATTAATAACCGAGAAAATGAAGAAATTAAAGGAAAAATGCGATACAACTTACGGAGATATGAGAGGATCAAAGTAATAGATTAGGGTTTTGAGTGGCTTCTTTGATCTCACGCTGTGTGAGAGATTCAGTAAGTGAAGCAGTGAGGAGAGAACTCGCCGATTGTTTTGTGTTTTCTCAGGTGAATTACTAAAACCAAAATAAATAAATAAATAAAAGAAGAGAGACACGCTCTTTTTATTTTATCAAAAGCTTCACCTAAATATGTGCATACGTGGCACTTCCTTCCTTTTGATTTTTTTTTTTTTTTTTTTTTGTGAGGTCTGTTGGTGTTTTACTGTTTAGTAACTTCAGTTAGACTATCCCGTCCTAATGGTCTTTTTGCATTTTTAGAACCGGTTCTTGTGCACATGTGGAGGCTAGCCAAACTCTCTCTCAACGCATCTTTTTTCTTCTTCTTCTTCCTTTTGATGGCTGAAACACTAGAATCCTTCTTCCTCGGGGAAATCGACACTAGAAGCTGCCATTCGTTTTGGTGGATTTAGTTTCTGGAAACCTTCCTCACACACCATCTAGGAATTAAGTTTCACAGGTATGTCTTTCTCACTGATTTTGTTAGGTCTTTGGTTCTTAATTGAAATGAGTTTATTGCTGTTGACCAAAATCAAAGTAAATTATTAGGAAATGTGTTCACTTGGAATCAATAGAAATACTTGTGATGCGAAAGTTCAAACTAAAAATCTTCTAATCAAGGGTGATTTGTGTGTGAAGCATTGTCTTTTGTGGTTATGTTCTTAACTTGATCAGGTTCAACTCTGGGACTTAACATTATATTAGCTAAATTTAGTTACTTTGATTGATTTCAAGTTGGAACTGATGTTCTTTTGATCAAGAGGCACAAAGAAGATCCTTTGAACATCTTTGTTCTGTACTTGCAGCTCTTCTATTGGCAATTAATTATCATGACATGTGAATTAATTAATATCAAAGGTGTGTATGTTCTTGTGTGTAGTTTCTCAAGTCTGAGTTGGATGTACACGCTGAACCAATTACGGATCCATATGGCCCTTTCATGGTTGATGGATCTTTGGAAGCCTATCGTTGTCAGGTTTTCACCATCTATCTATTATTTTTTTTTTTATTGTTCATTGGAACTTTGATAAAACTTTGAATTGAATTCATGTTCTTGATTCTTTTTTTTTTTTTTTATTGGATGTGAAAACCCCTGCAAATTCTTACTTTAGGTCCACAAGCATTGCTCTTTAACGCCACCCAGATTCTCGGTATGTCCTCCGGCTCGCCATT